>JAAAKM020006971.1:96452521-96486543 GCA_010016025.2 Alatinidae sp. Z8VKAUB7J3
AGGGGGGCAGACTGAAATATAAGTGTATCTCCTTTGTCCCCTCAGCTTCTGGGTTGGGTGTATGCCTCAGGAGCATGCTTATTGGGGCAATTTCCTTGGTACCTTTTGACATACTATGGCATGCTATTAAATCAAATGTGTGAAATTATCGACGGTGAATTGTATTATTCTTTCCCAATCCAACCTGGGAGGCGTGCCTTCTAGAGTTGTCAAATGCAGGCCAAGACTTGATAGATCAAACAATAACAAGTGACGTCACAACCATAGAACTGAGGCTCATATATAATGGCATCACCTCGAACAAATGAATCTCGATTGCTGAGGTATACAAAACTTCACAGAGAAGAAAAGATCGTGTCACATGTTAAACGTTAATCTGAGCCTGCACACTCGAAGTTGGAAAGTTCAAGTTTGAAATATGGTTTTACGGAAACTGCTAGCTGTAGTAGGGCTATCATATATTGGTACTCATGCTTTGCTGGTTTATCACCTCATGTACAGCCAGTCGACTGATTTCCAAGCACTGGTGGATAGAGAAAGCACAGAGGGTTCTGAGAGTCTCAAGTTATCCAGGAAATCTTTAATCGAAGCAGTCCTAGGGATGTACGCCTTACAATACTCAAATGACAAGATGTCATTTTATTCACCAAAGGCGGTATTTGATGACCCCAGCATAACGGTAGAGGGTCGCGGAAACATCGCTACCGCTTTCAAATCGATGGAATCAATGGTGGGGAGCTCAGTCATCAATCCCAAGAGAATCGCTCACGGGAAGGACTTTGCAGCTATCGATATCTTAGCAGAATTCACCATCAAGGGACTTGGATATCGTGTTGACCTTCCAACCATTCTTGTACTTAAATTAGAAGGAGGAGAGGGTTCAGAAGTCATCGTTCGCCATTATGATAAATGGTACGGAAAGACTCTGCTTGGGACAGAGGAACCCTCAGTTTTAGGACTGGGGCATGTGGCAAAGCAGTTCCGCAGAATCCATGGTTGTTTAATTGGATTAATCTTTTCAAGACCCTCTGGACTGGCAGAGTAAAGGCGAATGAAAACGTTGGCGATTTATCCATGACACTCAAAACAACATTTATAATTCATGTCACTGTATTTAGCTTTAAACAATACCCTATTCGAATATTCACACAATTTTAATGCCCTCAGATCTTAACTTTAGCATGATCCCGATACTACACACTTGCTAAAGGCAATATTACGCGTGATACATAGAGTGTTCTAGCATGAACAGAGTTAAATGACGTGTTCTCACAAACTTCCTGTCGTGGGTCATCGCTTACATCTCCAGATGTGCCATTTCTGGTAAACGGCAGCAGGCACCCACAGACTACAATTGATTGTAGCATAATATCTTCCTGGAAAGCTTAAAGGTAGTTTGCAATGCCAACATGGCTGTAAAACCCTTTTAATGCTTGCTTTCATCATATAGGGTTACCATAGAAACCCTTATTTTATTGAATGTGGAGCAGTAAGTTCATGCTGATCAGTTAGGGCTAGGTTGTACACACTTTTCATTTTTACTACCGAGTCTGTACTGTACTGCCACAATCATACGAGGGAATACTTCGATAGGTAATTTCATTCAGAATTATATGAGCATTTATGTACTTTTGACAATTATGCACAATTTGTGTAATTGCTTTTATGTCAGCTGTAAGAATTTCAACAATGGCGTAACTAGCCACATTTTTTGTTCTTTGGCCGTAATTTGTTTCTCCAGTATAATAGGTGGAGCATTTATTTCATAAAAGGAATTTTTCTCTGCCTCTTAAATATTTAGCTGTTGATGATCTTCGAACATTTCTCCAGTTGCCCTGCTGTTCTGGAAATCTTCCAGGCTGAGCCCTGTCCCCTGTTTTTCTCAAAATGATGTCAAAAGTGTGAAGAGATCCACAATAAAACTATGAAGTGGACTCCAGTTAATTGACTCTTTTGCAATGCAAAACTTTGGAGGATTTTCCGCATGTGATTTACTATTCTGTGATTTTTGCCATTTCAAGGAGGTCTGACATGGTTTCACCCCCCCCCCATGATTCTGGGGGGACCTAACTTTTTGAAATCTCTTATTTTATGGGGGGACCTGCGATTTTGGAAAAAAGTGGGGGGACCTGAACTTCTGGAGGGACCTGACTAATGCACCCACTTCTGGGGGGACCTGACACAAAGAGTTGATAATTTCCACAAGCACAGTGTTTTGTCGAGGAGTCCACTTCAACTGACATTTCATTGTTGTGCGGGGCCTTTTGCACCAAACAGAATATCAACACATTTTTCAATGTTTTTTCCAGCCAACAATTGAAGCACACTTTTGTGACTGATTGGGTCACTGAGGAACATGATTCCTTTTTCACTGCATGGACTGTCAAGATGATGTTCCATCCTTGCAATAAAACCGTGATTCCTACTTCTCTCTGATGTAAGGCCGTATGATTATAGTGGTAACAGGCCTTCACAGCAAGGATCTAGCAGTTGAGGTGCTTGAAAAGAAAGTTTGGTACGACACCGACGGACGTTCCATACGTACTTACTTCAGTGTAAACCTCTGTTCTGTAAACGCAAACTTACTTAAGCTTCTGTGACTCATGCTTGTGTTAACAATCCATAAAATAATCGAATATGAAAATTCAGTAAACGAATTAATGATTCATCGAAGAGGTGATCAAATGACGAAAAAGATAATTAATGAAAATTATACTAGTCGATCAAATGAATTAAATAACGATATACTAAATTACCAATAGTTCACGAATGTAATGTAAATAATCAAAAAAATGATATAAAATAATTATTCAAATTAATCTGAAACCAAAGAGCAAGTAAGCCAGCAAAGAGGGAACAACATCGAAGTACAAGAAAATCTACATTGAGTTTGAGGTGACAATTAGGGACTAAGCAGGTGTTAAGATGACTCTTTCAATAGAACTTTATTGAACTTTAAACACCCAGATTTGATTAAAAAAATTGGTTTCAGATATGCTATGAATCAATGTCAAAATATAGAAAAAGTGAACGAGGAATCAAATGCCAATTATTAGCATTCTCTTCTATCCAATGTTATTTTTAATCATCTTCGGATGTGAAATGACACATATTTGTAATGGTCCTTAAAACAAGCATTGATCAACATCGCCTATCTATCATTCTAAATTATTTTATTTTACTTGCAATGGGATGTGCACGATAATCTCTGAAAATAGGATGTTTTTGAAATTGAAACCGGATGAAAATCAATAAGCGGAAACTTCTTTCAAACTTGTCTAGGAGTCATCCATAAATTTAGTACCACCCAATTCTTACGTAACATTTTAACTCTCAAGACACCCCTCCCCAATCTCCTGCTTCGTCAATATTCTCTGTTGTGGGATCCAATAAAAGGGATTCTGATCATGGGATTGTTCAGAACTGGTACATCTTCCGTATTGTCGCGTTTAATACCATCTAAAGACGCCAATTCCCTTTATTGAACTGACAAAAAACACAAAGGGACAAAATGTGTAAAATTGCAGTTGTAACAAGAAAAAAGGACTTTTTTCTATGACTTCAGAAAGTAACAAATAAATCACGAATAGTACGAAATCTCACAAATTTACGCCGCGTTAAAGCTGGCTTTATAATTTGCACGAGTCAATTGATAATGAATCATCGAAGATGCCAGTGTAATGGATGATGAATTTCTCAAACAAATAGAACCTGTGATTGAGCGATCATAGTAAGTAGAATAGAACCAACGTATTTACTCTAATATAAAAAGCAAGTTCTTGAGGATGGAGGGTTGGGTGGGACAGGGATGCCTCTTTTATGTATAAAGGAAAATTACTTTTCAAGTAAATACTTCCTTATGTTGCGTAGGTAAAGAGCTGTGCCTCTCCCAACTCCCAACATTTTAGTAAGTGTTCCTACCAGATATGACTTTACTTCCAATATCTTTCTATGTAAATTTTGTCTGAAGCTTGAATTTAAAGGCAATTGTGTTTGTTAGATAACCCGTCGTCTCGATGACTAGGTATTAACGAAAAATGATAGACCTTAGAGGACAGAAAAAGGTATATTGTGTAAGTTTTTGTTTGCTCATCCACAATCTATTTTCAACCATAATTCATTAACTTTCCACTCTAAATTTTCAAACTGTATAAGATGGATCCCCTTAAGATTTGTCTTTGCAGTGACTGGCAATTCCATTGCGTAATAGAGCTGCTGCTGCGGAAATTTTAGTCACTAGTAATATGTCCTAAGTATTCAAGACGACGCAAAAATTTGCTCTTGTTATTCTCATGCCAGTGAGACACAACTCCATATATCATACGTTCAAACTATGCAGGTGCACCCGATTACCCTAATACTTATATGGTATATTGAAACTTTGAATTAGCCGCCTTGGCAGTACATTAGTCGCTCTGGAGTCAGTAGCATTAAAAGATACTGATCATGGATTAGCTGTTAAAT
Organism: Alatinidae sp. Z8VKAUB7J3; assembly: GCA_010016025.2. Lineage (NCBI taxonomy): Eukaryota > Metazoa > Cnidaria > Cubozoa > Carybdeida > Alatinidae > Alatinidae sp. Z8VKAUB7J3. Next base: position 96,456,986 of record JAAAKM020006971.1, read on the forward strand.
CTTAGTAAACAGTTCTCTGCAGCTGCTTAGCTCACAACGTCCCATATATTTGTGCAATGGCAGTTAAGGTCTTGCCAAGTTATGTGAAAAATTATTCATTAAAATATTGTACAAGAATTTCTTGCTTCAGAAACACCCTCCTAGGAGGTAGGAAGAATTCTGTACTTAATCTGATGGAAGTCCTATCAAAATTTTAAATATCAAATAACTATTTTCGGTTTATGTTTATATTGATGGTAAAAAGCACTTTTTGGCAATAAATATTTTGTGGAAGAGGTTTCTTGCATGACGTTGGTGAGGAAGTCCTATTATTTTGAGGATTATCCTTCATTCACAGAATCACCATTGCTCCTCGATCAACTGCAATTCAGAATGGTAGCACCTGTTGGGGTAAACATGCAGAGGTATTCCTTTACCTGCTGGTCTGCAGGTTGGGTTTCCTGAGACAAAAGGATATCAGAATCAATTGCACACAAACCAGCACATGAAGGGCAACCAGTTTTGTATAGTACACAGAAGAATGGTGAATCTCAATTCTGTGACTCGCCACAACACTGTCAAGAATGTACACATTCTTGACAGGGAGGGGCAGTGCAAAACAATTGTGAATGTCCCAAATTGGTCTGTTTTCATCCAAATTTCTATGGTTCAGTGACTTCCAAGAGCGGCAAGTGCCCCTTTAAAACATTCTGCGGACGCTCATGCTGTCAAGGGTGAAAGCCGAAACAACTATACCATGAAATGGTCACGGAATGAAGGAGGAGGAAGGAAGGAGGGCAGAGGGGTGCAATAGCAATTGAATATCAAAGTAACATGGCAAGTGTCAGGGCAATTGTCCAACGGTCACCTGCGAAGCCCTGTAGCATTTGAATCATTTAGACTTATTCAAGAGGAAGGACGGGTTGAAAATATCTATGACGATATGGAAAACCGGGTAAATGTATTAAAACGGCTAACTTGTGGTAACTATTTCTGGAAACACATGGTACCAAAACCAGCTAAACAGATAATAGACATGAAAAAGCCCCAGGGGCAGAACGCGCAAGGACATGGATTTTATCGTTTTAAAAACGATCCTGAGATACCATCAAAGTTAACAAAATTAATTCTTTGGGCACACTGTGTAGCGACCATGTGCTGGCTGGTCCAAGACTTTGACCAAAAAAGCTGAAGAAAAGCTAGAACCCTCCTAATTTAGAACTACTTAGGGACGATTGTAACATGCAATAAAAGTACACTTTTGCGATGAAAACCGGTGAAAGAACAGTGAAGAACTCAGTGCACACAGTGGTATGTTTATGACCAGATTGAGGAGGTGCAAAGAAGGGAGGGCTTGATACGGAAAGAAGAGAGCTCAGACATGGTTTCATACGCCGTAAAGCTCTTTATAGATAATGTTGAACAGGACCTTTATAATGAAAACCATCTTTAAATTTACATGGCAAAGTTGAAGACCTTGGTAAATGCCAGGATGAGCCATGCGGGCACCAGAGGATGTCGGTGTGGAGAAAGATAAAGAACAGGATGAATTCCGGTGTTGCTGTGTTGGAGTTGAACGGAGCCATTAAATTCAAGAGCCACATCACAAGAATACGCCTGTGTCTTTGGAAAAAACGAAACAAGAGTCTTAAGGTTTTACAACTCCAGTTTGTACTCGTGATGGCAACAGGAAAGGGAATGCCATTTTCACTAATTGGAGAATTGCATTTAAGTACAAAGAGATCTGTGTCTTTGCTTTGATGGTAACATGCAGGTGTACGATAAAGTGAGGCATATTACTAGCTGTAAAACTTGACAGAACCCGCACGTTGGAGGGAAAATTTTCCTTTTGTACTTCATATAGATTAGGATCATCTAGCCGCTGTATGCATTGAAGGTGCAAATGTCGATATCAATAATACCAAAAGAAGTGTGAGCCAAGAATGCATTGTTATAGCTTTTGGATTAATCTATATAGTAAGATGGCGCACAGAATCTTGCCACCCGTGATCTGAATTTCAATTAGGTAAATAAAAATAAACTTTGATATCAAAATTATATGGTGCTAGTAGGTAAATCGGAGAAGGATTTCTGATCACTTCTCATGTTTTACTAAGAAATTCAAAGGATGTACCTAAATGTAAAGAAGGCGAAGGCAGTTGTCACATCGTGTTAACGATATAGCAATAAGGATTAAGTAAAACACGTCGGCAAAAGGTAAATTTCTTTCACATTTTTGTCGACTGTGTGCCCCATACATGAGCATCTTTAATTGAACCGGTAGGTGCAAACAAACCTGTAGAAAGCAATCGACTTTTAACAGCACACTTTCACCTGCATGGAAGATATTTCACGGTTACCTCAAACTAAAGGATTTGAAGAAACGTATCTGCTCTTTCACATGGTAAAAAAATTGTAGTCTATCTTAATATGAAATGCAAAGGGTAATCACTTCGCAAATACACTTTGTTTTCGAAAAGACAACTTAAAGAAAACATCCTTACGCTCCTGTATATTGTAAAGTCTAAAGTTTCTCTGACTCTCGACTGCATTAGCACTGGGCCAGCTAGAATGATTGATTTGCGTTAATTGACATGCTGTTAAAGCAAAAGCTTTTTCTTGGCTACAACCTGCTTGTTTCGCTGCGTCTTGGACTCGATTGATTACAAATGTTGACGTGTGTGTGCACAGATTGGAGGCGGGGCAAACGACGAAAGCTGGATCCGTTTATTGGTATCATTTTCCTAAAAAGCTGCTTTTGAATTAAATAATTACTCAATTTTAAACCTTTGTAAAAAACTATTTGTTGACTATTTGACTAAGGACTTCTTTTTGGTAAAAGGATACGTAACAATCTTTAAAAAACCGCTGTCAAACATTCTCCTGCAATTTCCACGACTTTAGACCCCCTTTTTAGCTAATTTGACTGTCCTACAAGGCGCAGGTTAATCACAGTAAGCGAAAGTAAAGGCACATGCACACTTTTAACAATTTGGACGCTAACGCTCCACACATATCTGACATCAAACATTACCACAAGCAAAAATGAGAGACTGGAAAGAAAAGAAATCCAAAGGAGGTATTCGATCAAAACAATAATTATTCTTACGGATATTATCATCTTCGACAAGTCCATGAATTTATGCGCATGTCTTGAGTTCTCGATGGAAGTGCACGATATTGAAAGTAACATGTTGATTTATCAATGAATACGTAAGAACAAAATCTTTCTAAAAGAGGTTGTTACCAAAGAAAAAGGATACAATTCAAAGTAATTGCTCACAAATCTCACTAAACATAATTACCACCACAATAATAGCACAATTGGTATTTGTATAAAATAAAATGAAGGACGACCAATGATTACTACAATCTTCAATAAAAACCGGAGGTCACATGATAAATATTCCTCCAGTTGATTCATCTTCACTTTACCGAACTACATAATTTACAGCAGATGTCGTTCCATTCATTGATACGTCTTTATTGTTTTGTGCAGAGGAATTTTTATGCAGTTGTGGAGCGATAGACCAGTTTTCTGCTCTTGAGGACAGACCACTTGTGTCGCTTGTAGTAGAGACAAACGAGAAGGATCGCTGACATGATAGTCAACGCCTGTAAATCAACGAAAAACAAGAAGTATATGAATGCTGCAACTACAAACAATACATTGGTCACATTCAAAACCGACACATAAAATTATCGAAGAGGGTCCGATGTGAAAACATCTGTGCCAAAAACCTATCGCACATCTATATGAATCTACATCTTTAAGAGCTTATATTCAACTATCCGTATAAGTTCCAAGTTTCAAATTAAAACAGCAAACTTGCGAAAGTGATTTTTACTCCTGTATATAATCCTTATTGACACATAAAGGTGCTCAGCGGAAATGTAACAAAACATCACAGAGACAGATTATGTAAAAGAAAAGTGCACAATAAGTTTCATTAATGATTGCCTCGAATGCAAAGAGGAATCAAGAGAAATTGAATTTGTATCTAAACGTCATGAAATAGCCGTGGACTGAATTTAACAGTAAATTGTCACATATTTAACAGCAATAGCAATTTGTGAACAAATATGAAAGCAAAGAATCAGGGGAGGAACAGTGAAGTTTAGAAGGATGAGGTGGAGTTGCAAGTAGCTGTGGCGGAAAACGAAAAATAAACTACATAAAGTTTAAAATCCTGTAAGGCTTCTTTAATAACAATGTGAAATGTGAATCGTTAAAAACGTTGATGCCAACGACAGAGCGTTGAAAAACAACATGCTTTTACATGGGCAAATTAATGATGATGATGATAACCGGGACGACTTCGTACCTAAAAATTGCATCACAGGTCAAAACATTCGCTGACCCTTGATAACCCGCACTATTACACTCGATCAAAGATACCATACAGCGCTAATAATCCACATAATTTTTACTAAATGGGCAATAGAAGCTAAAATTACATTTAAAGATACCCATTATCACTATAAACGCTTGTGCAATGACACAAAATTAAAAAGGGGGTATTTTTGCGAGGTCGCTCTCCCTTAGTGACTGCCGCTTTACACCTTCCGCTAACCCGCAGATGTACTCAGGGCTGCGGCAAAGTACACTGGAATATTTGCCATCATACACGCCCCGACTGCATACATTTTCTCGCGACACCTCAGGCCCCTGGATTGACGAAGGCCAGATTCTTTGGAACGGAAGCTAGGTAAATAAATGATTATTAGTTTAATAGCCCACCTTCATTCCCATTCTTTTTCTCTCGTCATGCTCCGGCTCTGTTTAAAGGAAAGGAAAATTTACAATGCTACAAATGCAAACAGCATGTCCAAAGATAAAATGCTGTGGGGCTAAGATAGCTATGGAAAACGTAGCGCATTGTTATATGTTTCAACCATCACATCTAACATGATAAGTGGTCCAAACAACAGTCATGCTTGAAGTCTTTACAGCGAGAAATACACAAAAAGAAGGAGTGAATCTTCATTATAAACACAGTTCCGATTCCTGCAATTGCATTCCTTTGTGTACTGATAGGATGTATCATTCTACTATGTGTCGTTTACCAACTTCTGAAACGCGACATGTGTTGCAAGCTAGAATTCCTAATGGAGGATGCTGGCAAAACTACACAGAAGGATGGTTACCAAGAACTTCAACAAGAATTTTATGGAGACGAAACCGACATGCCAACAACAGATGATGACTACCTTGGAAGAACATCATCAAAAGACCTCAGTAGAAGAAGTAGTAGAAGAAGCAGTTATGATATAGCTAGTAAATCAGACAATGATCTAAATTTAGGAGATAGTGCTTCAACATACGGTTATGGATATGGTCAAACAGCATCAGAAAGTGAGTTGTCACCCCAGTCTGGACGTAAGGGGGTATCACAATATGGTGAGGCAATTGATATTTTGATTAGTGGACCAGAGGAACAAGAGCCAGTATCTGTTGCAGGCAAGATCCTTCTTGAAAATCAGTATGCTGCTGCTGCTTCTAAACTTTCTATATCAATAATTAGAGCAGCGGAGATTCCTTCCAAAGCCAGAGGAGGAGCATCTACTGTTCAAGTTAGACTTGTAATGCTGCCCCATAAGAGGCAAAGGTTTAAGACAAAAGTTAGACCAAGTACAAATCCAGTTTTCAATGAAACATTCACATTTCTGCATGTCGACCAGACTGCAATTGAGCAAACAGCATTACGGATTAGGCTTTATGGACATGAACGAGTTAGTCGTGATAGGCTAATCGGAGAATCTGTTTTACAGCTCAATGAATTGGATTTGACAAGTCCACTTTGTGATGAACCAGTGTGGAAAACTCTTACACCAAGGGGCCTAACAGTAAGTTCTACCAGAATTCCTATCTCAGTTTGTTTGAATATTCTTGTAACTTACCTAAATTAGTCAATTGCATGGTTTCTGGCATTAGTACATATGATGTGACTATCTGCCGTGAGCTAATTCCTATTATGGTTAGGAGGCGATTGCAGATGCATCAGGGCAAGGTAAGAGCTTCTTTTGAAGAGAAAGTTCAAATGTATTTATACATATATATATATATATATATATATATATATATACATATATATACATATATATGTACAAATATATATATACATTTATATATATAAATATCTATATATATGAAGTATTTTCCATAGTTCAGGTAGCACCTATTTATTTTGTATGTATTTTAGCACCTACATACACACACACACACACACACATATATATATATATATATATATATATATATATGCGTGCCGTGCGTGCGTGCGTGCGTGCGTGCGTGCGTGCGTGCGTTGGGGGGAAAGAGGTCGCCAGTGGCAATGCAAGTCATTGTTTTTTTCCACTGGTGTATGGTACCACTACGTTTAGAAATCACTGATACGCACATATGCAGACTGATCAAAGCAATAGACCTGTGTGAAATAAATTGCGCCGTATTGACTCCGGTTGTGAGCTAACTGAAACTAGGAGTCGAAGTCACAACGATTTTAACGAAGAATACATATACTATATCAAATAAAGCATTAGAGATCGATCGAAGGCATACCGGTTGTCCGTAAAGGGGATTTTCAAACGATCCTCCATTGACACTTAAAACAGAACCAGCAAATGCTGTGTCAATCATATCCATGTCCGATACACCAGCACTGGTTGGCTCGTTATGGAATTCTTGGCGCTTGAAAGTAGATGACCTACAAGAATAAATTAAAGAACTCGTTATCTATATCATTGCAGTGGAACATCAACTTCAGAAACCATGTAACTATTATCCGCTTCCACTTACTATGCTATCTTGGCACAATTATAGGCATTTTTTAAAAGTTGAAGCCAACGGTTAACAAGAGACTGAGACTTAGACTTCTCATGTCCCTCGTATGACATTAGGCAGCAAGTGATCGCCATTTCACTCGGACAGCAGCCTAATTGAAGATGTTTTCGAAGGTTTTATTTCACACTTTTAAGTCTTCCGTGCCAGTTGCCCTCAAAGTCTCTCCGGGGCGTTTTCTTCTGCCACCATCGTCAAATTAGCATCGATTGTTTACTGAAGGCTCCTTCTCTCCTATCGATCTACTAGGCACCCTCAGAAACCACAATTTACGCCACTGTCAGGTCACTGTCGTATCGTTGTGTTGATAACGTGGTGAAATACCAAACGTAGAGTACATGTATGCTTAAAAGAAGCCTAACAAAAATCTTGAGGAGACACTAGACTTTATACAAGTCTAGCAAAGAACGCTTTTATATAATTATGCAATCAACCCTTTCCTAGAAGTTTTCTGCTCTTAAGATGCAAATATCAACTACCATACCTTGGGGCTGTGAAGCTAAATGCTCACCAATGTCAGTATATTGGAGAGTATTCAACTACACAGCCCCAAGATTTGGCAGGAGTCAATTTTTTGAACCATTCCTTGGCGTCTCATACGTTACCACCGTTGGCGATATCAAAAACCGATGGTGAAATAACTATTTGAGGGTAAAAATTGATCAGATAATGGACCAAGTATGCGCAAAGAACATCTGACATAAATGCTCTGGGAAATTAACGTGGTTTGGCATATATCGGGGTTACAATGGTATATCTTGTGCCTAACAACTAAACCTCACCGGGTTGTATCCTACAATCCAACACAATCCCTTATCAATGGCAGCTAATACCTCCTAAGGGTAGATAAATCTTGTGGCATGTGGTGACTGGATACATTCAATTAAAACTTTAAACAATTCATTTTTATTACGAGCATTCTTTCTGACAAAATAAGATGCTTTAGACAAAGGTAATCAGAAGTGATAATCACGACACAAATGGACGACAGTACGATGACCAGCAAAAACCAAAAAAATATCTAAAGCTATAAAAATCTCGGGGAAAACTACGGTAGTTCTCATATTCCATAACATTTAACGATGCTACAATAAATTACCGAATTTAGAACAAAAGGTAAATTATATAGGTAGCTAAGCCCTTTTGAGGTTTGCAGATGGCGAGGTAATACGGACGTTCCATTAAAAATGTGTTTTTGTGAACTTAGGGACTGTAAATAAACACGTAACAGGGTACTATTGTAATCCTTCTACATTCCCGTTTACTAATAGCTTATAATGTAGACTGTCCATAGTGCTGGAAGTACAGAACAGTTAAAGGAAGTCTTCGAAATCTGCTGGTAGAATTCTGGGTTAACTCGTACCCTTTCCGCTTCTTCCACAAGAAAATTGCAACGAAAAGAACAAGTGCTATGATTAACAGTGTAACCACTGTCGAAACCACAACTCTTGAATTGGGACCTAAAAGAGACAAAAGCAATGAATATATAACAAGGCAAAGATTAGCTACAAAATGAACGAAATAATGGTACAAGACAACTACATCAAACATAATATGCATGTTACATAAGGATAAAAAAGTGGCCATTGAATGTGTATTAGGACACCATCAATCCATCCATAAATCATCGATCAATGATCAACAAAAAGAATATTAATAAAAAAGCAATTATCCACGCAGCCAATTTATTAGCCAGCCGAACTATCCACCAAGTAAAAAATTAATCGAACAGTAGATGAACAATCCATATATCAATCCAGTAATATAACAATTAATCGATAAATGAGCCCTGAGAAAAATCAATTAGATCGCTGCTAAAAAAAGCAATGTTGCTGAAAATCAAGCAGTCAATCACTTAACCACAAAATGTATTATTGTAAGAACAGACAAATCAAAATTAATACATAAATCTATATACACTGCGTTTTACTAACTGTAAAACTAACACTACACTTAAAAACTGCAAAATATTTGGATAAATACTGACTTTAATAAAAGCTACATAACACTTGCAACTGTAATGATACATCGCGTAAATATTCCGTGGTTCTTTTTAAATGACCCCTTGGAGATCTTCAAAATCTCCTTGATGAGTAGAGCCTCAAGAACAAAATCTCCATAACGTAGCCCATTCTCAGGAACACCACTTCTATTGCTTTCGTTGCTTCTGGCTTGGGCAAAAAGTGCCCTGAAAGGGCAAAGCGGGTCACTTATTTGTTCCAATCCTTAATAGACTACGAACCCCTAAATATCATTTGCGGACCGATTATCTACAGCAGCAACTAAAGAACCATTTCTACTCTTTGATAATAAGAAACACTGCTGGTCATTTTCAAGACACCATTTTTGCGTCACCTTGAATTTCAAACGTTTCCCCTCTTCCTTCAAGGCCTCTGGCAATACAAAACAAGTAAAAAGCACTTATCAAAACAGTATACACTTACCAGACGAAGATGTACCAGTCTTCCCTGTAATCACTTTCACGTGTGCTCCACTGCATACGGTATCTAACAAGGTTTAAAGTAGTAATTGTTACATACCTTTTTAATGCGAAATAATCGAGAGACGAGAAAACCTACCTCAAAAAAGATGCATTATCAACGCAGGTAACGAAACCTTTTGATGCTCTTAGGTATAATTAAATGAAGGCATAGAAAACTTTCAAACCAACCAATATTACTGTAGTGGAAGCCAGAATGGGATAAAAGAACAACTTCCACTTGGAGTGCCTAAAAGCAACTAAATTTGCATTGGCAGACCCATCACAAAACAAGAAGGGGCAAATTAGGAGTAAGTACTCCTTCCTTACTTTCGATATGCCCAGGGGCTCAAATACTGCTACCAGAAACAACGTAATGGCGAAAAACGTCGAGGGTATTGCTATATAGGAACTGAAGTATGACCTCATTTGATGTTCCGCTATACTTTACGCATGACTTAAACGAAGTATTAAAATACTCTCAACATTACTTCATTCTTTGGCATTGTTCAATAGTTCATAAACTACACTGCCGCGCCCAATTCCGCCACTATGTTTTTATGCCAGTAATAACGTCTCAGTCAGCATACTTTCTTTCTGAATTGCCATACAAAAACATCAGACACTCCTCCCAATGATGTTTAGAAACAAACAAAGAAGGTCATTCCAACTTTGGCTAATTTGTTACTGCCACATACTTCTTCCATTTTCCAAGTAAACCCCGACTATCCTTGATGCTTCCACTGACTTCTTCCCTAGATAAAGGCAAGATACGGATGCGTATAAAGACGTGGTATGAACGCGAGCAGAGTACAACATTATTTTCATACAGTGATATGTCTAGAAATGCTGAAACGTCTAGGAACAGATACCAATTTACGAACAAGATGCTGCCCCTATGAATATCACAGACTACTTTTACATGGTATAAGAGTATGCGATTTCCAAGAGTTTGAGACCCGTATTAGACTCTTTTCGTAGCCGCTATTATTAGTTTCTTAGTCCTCGTTAGGGAGGCACGTCCCTGATAGATACTAAAAGGGGTCTCCTTGCCAATTTTTCGTCAGTACACCTGATATCGAAAGCAATTACGTTTCCGAAACCTGCAGCAATCACATGTCAAATATTTCTGAATATTTGTCCTTCAGGGCTCGATAGTCCTCTCGCATTACTCTCAACGTCTCAAAAACACTCTGCCTGGGCACACGCGCCAAACAAGGAATGAAAAGTGGCACCATATTTGAAAATAAATCATAAGTTGGCATATGCTCTTATAAGTTACAGCTAAGCCAAGGCTGCCCTCTCGCTACATACTTAAAGTATAGAAAGTACCTTGCACCCGATCCTAAACAGAGTCACCCAAGCTGCCACTCCCAACTGAATTGAATAATGTGCAGTCATGTATCAAACAACTTAGAAAACCAATACTTACCATCAAATGTATCTGTAATCAGTATTTGTACTCGTGTATCATCTATTGGTGATATTACAAGCCGTACTTCCTTAAGACCCTAACGTAAGGTAAAAAGACAAGTATATTATTCAAATATAAGGATGCTCGATGGATCTCCGATTAGTGATCCCCGGGCTATTAATATCTAAGCTCTGGCGCATGACATATTAATATATCATTTTGAAAGACAGGAAGCACACGAAAAAAGTGGGGCGCTTAGATTTCCATCGACTGGAAATTGCCTAGTATCTATTGCAGCTATTGGAGCAGTGTGGACGAGTGGCGAGGGCAGCTGCCTCACAATCCAAGGGTAATGAGACTCACAGATTTGACCTCTATTCTGCTTTACAACACCAAGACGTAAAATTGGGACGTGGTGATAAAAACACATAAGCACCGTGTGTTGCTGCAATGTGTCTACACTTGAAACTACAGTCTATCCTCGCCGGGAGTGAATCAGAAAAGGTATTAACAGCTTGTCTCACTTTCTGTTCACATCATGGTGGAAAATGCCACAGATCATGCTTTTTAACTACAATAATTGATAAAGTACAGTTTTGAATGAATCTTTAAACATTAAGATAAAGATATTTAAAGGCCGTTATTACGTTAATAGGTTCACATGATTGGCACTACAGTAACTGAAACATACAGTGAAGTTGTATTGCTGTAGTATGTTCCATTTTTGCAACCCATGCGTCTCTTGTGCCACACGTTGCAGTAACCTACTCCTCTAACATGGGCGAGAAAGATATTGAGAGCCCGCCTGAGCAACGAGGTTAATGTGAGTTGTAAAGCGTCTTTGAATGTGCTATGCACAGAAAATGAAGCTATGGAAATGAAGCTATGGAAAGGAAGCTATGCAAACGAAGCTATGCCAACGAAGTTATGTAAATGAAGTATGTAAATGAAGCTATGTAAATCAAGCTATGTAAATGAAGCTATGTAAAGGAAGTGGACTTTACTTGTCGGATAGGACAGGTTTGACAGCTAGGTCCTATCCTTAAGTGTGGTACTTCAGAGCCCAACAAGGATTTATCAATATTAATAACAATGAAAAAGCCAATAATCAGCAATTGCATATACCTGGTTGCTAAGTATCATTTAATGGTTAAGAGGTTCCGTACTTACTGAGCTTTTCACTTTGTCCCTCAATATTGCCTGACATTTGACTAGATTGAATGAACCAGTGATATCGCATGTAACCACAGCACCTGAGATAAGCAAAGCAAACGGAATAATAAAAGGATAAGAGTTGCAAGGTAATGCTAGGAAAACTTCGCACAGATATATCGTTAGTACTTCAACGCCCTTTTATGCCTGCCATTAGACTGAGTGCCGACTTTGTTAGAGCCTGTCAAATTTTCTAAATAAAAATGAAACTTAAGTTTATGGAAACAGGATGAAAGATGCATATAAATACTTTCCAAAGTAAACTTATATACTTGTAGGTATTCGTCTGTAAGAAAAGCGTCTATTCTATCATACAAAAAAAGCATGCCTTTTTAAAAAGAATTATAATGAGACGGTTCACCTTTAATGAATTTTTGTCGGATTGCCTTTACGTAATGATCAACGTTTGTGCCTTATGCTCTATTCATGTCTTCTGGAGGGGTGGAATTAATGCAAAATTTAAATGATGGAATGAATGCTTTAAAAAATTCTTCAGATGTTTACTAGTGCCCCAATGACAATTCTTTCATGTTTATTTCAATGGGTTGATTTTAAAGAGGTAGAACTCTCAACAATAATTAAAGAATGAAGTAGACCATGCCAATTTGTAAACGTAGTACTAGGGAATGCAATCAAAGTGATACTGAAAGCTAACGATGAGTGAAATGGGTCGGATATTGTGTTTCTTATAGAAAAGACATTAAAGAAATAAAAAAGATGTCACCACCGGGGATCGAACCCATGACCCACGCTATCGCGGCGTGCGCTGTACCAGCTGAACTAGGTGACCTCCGATGTTAACATTCTCTATTTTTCTAGTCGCCACATTAGCTCCCAGTCGTCCACCGGTGAAGATCGACATCCAGCTCAACGTAATAGGAGACCATCCCTGCACCATACGACTTTGCCAAAGAAGGACTCCCATCCGTCAATCTGTCTATAGCGCGTTGAATGTTAGAGGGTATCATTGAAAAGAGAGGATTTGAAATGTGCGTTGTTCTAGCCCAGCGTTGCTCAAATGGTAGAGCACATGCCGCGACAGCATTGGTCACGGGTTCGATCCTCGATGGTGACATGTTTTTATTTCTCAAGTGTCTTTTCTACGCTGACATTTGAAATCCTCTCTTCTAGAGGATTCTTCTCCAATTGAGAATCAGCTTCATTACTTTTAAATCATTCTCTTCAAATTGTGTGTACATTTTCGTAACAAGCGATCTAATTGTCAATGGTGAAATGTTAACGTACTTCTTTAGATGCATCAGACCTACGTCCTGAAGAAAATTTATAATTTCAAATTGATCGCAAGTGTCATAGTAGCTACTGTTATGACTTCAATAATTTATGTTTCTTCATGCATATAAATTACTTTATTCTTCTTTACATCACAACATCTTGGTAATAGAAACCATTGTAGAATTGTAGAATTTTATAAAAATAGCTTATCAATTATCGATAACGGCTGAAGATACAATGTATGACAGTTGCGTAGTGCATACAAGAGACTCGATACTCGACGTCTCTGCTACAGTTCAAAGATTAAAATACGTAAATGAATGAATAATAAATAAATGGTAGAAGCCAAACCGAAGGCTATGGAAAATTAACAACGAAATGTTTATAAATAATAACTTTGTAATTTTTTTATTCCCAGTAAAGTAACTGAAAGGCAACGATTGCCTCCTGTAGTTCTGTCTACTCATATCGTTGGCCAGACAAACGTAACCTTTTAAATAAACCTCAAATCTATCGAAAAGCCTCAATAATATTTTATGAATATCACATCCTTGGGTACTGCTAGAATTATTCGAACATTTATTCCAAAATTCCTTACTGTCTGTTGTAAGCCTGCCTTGAGTGTGCGCTCTGGAGAGAAAATGGATTCTTCAGTCGTTGTCGTTGTGATTGAGCAGTAACTCACAATCTTTGCGCATTTTTAAAGGATATGTTACTTATTGCTACGGGATAACTGACTGCCTAATACCCGTAGCTGTGATAAAGAAGGAGCTCCACAGGGCTGATATTGAAAGTAAATCGACGTTATCGTAATGAGCTAGCTCGTGAACTACATCACCCTGGCCTTCACATCTGCCAATATCTATTCACTAATTGAAAGAACTAAAAAAAAAAAAAGTAATTGTCCAACGCAGCCCCCGACCTGCTCGTCTGCGCGTTATTGTTGAGCTACAATTTTTCTTTCTTGCTTCCCAGACATGTTTTGAGATCCGGTTTTAAAAAACCTTCGGTAAAAAAACTGCAGAAGACGTTCCTTATTGAATGAAACTGGATAACCTCGACAACACTAACTATCGTCAGCGGCAAAGTTCAGTTACATACCTTTCCCTCTCCCTGTTTTCTTACCGAGCACTGTATAGCTTATGATACTGACTACCATAGTACTTAATTTCTTCCTAATTTATGTCCCCTGGAACACTGACAACTCGTGTATTCAACATCCTATTTTAGAAATGGTACTTGACTAACGCTAACGCTACACCTAACGCTAACGCTAACGCTACACCGTGCTGTACGTGAGCAAGATATTCCTGATTACCGTAACAATGTTTAGTAACATTGTCGCAGGCGCTCCTGGTCTTAAAACTGCCTATCGTGTTATTGAAAATATATCTGTTCGGAACAGGGATATTTGCAACTCGATTCTAACTTTCGCTGCTAATGCAACTCATTAGGCTAACACTTGTTTGTTACCATTTTCATTGTACGATTACCCCTCCTTTATCACCAGTTTTCATCTTTTTTGTTCTTGTTGAAGCTTCAAGATTTAATTTGCGATATAACACTTGGTAAACTACAAATCATTGGAGAGAATCAAGTTGGGACACTTTTAGGTACTAGTAGATTATGCATTCTACACCGTTTTATGCCGTCATTTGACTGTTGCTAATTATGTTTAATTTTGTTCCTCAATTTGGTTTATGTGTTTGACATCGTTTGCTTCCGGCTTGTGATATGCATTTATTTTATTCAGTTTTTACGCCTGAAAGGCCCACTTTGCTCTCCGACCATTCTAACGTTGCCAGGTTTTCTGCCACCCCAATTAACTAAAAACACGACGTCATGGATGGATTTCTAAAATGAAATGAAAGATAATGTAAATAAATATAACATATACATGTTTTAAAAACTTCCAAAATAGACATTAAAATCTACCAGCTACACATTTTGATACCACTTATAGCATTCCGCAGCATAAAAGAAAATAACATATTGATATTTTGAAAAAGGTGGTTAGTTCAGTCATAACGGGTTTTTATCTAGTAAACCAGGTGTTGTGTACCATGGTATTATAAGCGTGAATCATAGCCCTGTGGAGTTCAAGCGGGGACGACCAAGAAAAAGTGGGTACCATCACCTTTCCAACCATTGATAAGAAACCTTTGCATTTAAAACAGTTTCATTTGGGGTGCCTTTTCTTGACGTCTGTGTGCTTATAATTTGCTTAACAAGGATATTGATTTATGTCGACTTTTCTCATCTACTTCCATCTTAGCGTAGTATAGCTGTGTCCTGAAACTATAAAGTTGCATTTTCACAAATATTATTTTGATATTATTGTAGATGAGTACATTGATAGATAGAACTGCTACGTCTGCTACTGTAGACCCACGTTGGGTTTCCTGCGGACCAATTATTTTAGCGTTTTCCCAGCAGAAGCCACGTCTTGTCAGTGTTATACATCCATGATGAATTTTTTAAAAAAGTTTCGAAATAATACTGAAGCATACATAATAAAATGGGGTTGTTGAAGGTAACGGAATTAACTGACGTAAGCATAATTTGTAGTGTAGGAATTTGTATAACCTTCTGAAATTAACAGTATTGGGATGGTATGATATTACCCAAATTGGCCAATAGCAAATTCCATCGGCTAGGAAAGTCAAGGAACAGTTTTACATACTTACGCATGACAAAGTTTAGTATTGTAGGTAAGGATGCTGTTGCCAATTTCCAGGAGACGCGTGGTCGTTGCATTGATGAACCTCTTACTAGCTTTTTTCAGGAAGAAGGCTTCACAAACCGTAATATTTCTATTTTAGGTAACCCATTTATGATGTTACCGATTTGTGGTATCCATAACAACTTATAGGAAATGTATAGAAGTATTTTGGGAGGACAAAAGAAAATTACAAGAACGTACTTCAACGTAAACATAATCGAAAAGGAGGCAAAAATAAGACATATACAAAAATCGAAAATAGACTTTCTAACTATTGACACAATTCATATCTATATCATACTGAGATAAAAGTTTATTCCATGTTGCATATTACGTATGCATGACAACGTTTTACATGTAGAAATATTTTAGATTGTCATGTCATGCCACTCTCCTTCTTTTCAAGATGTTTCCTTGAGCTGGAGTTCGTTTGAACAGTATGTCCTCTGGCAACTTATCATAGCTGAAGAAACACCAGCAGAAATGATCGTTGGCATTTTGCCAAGTTTGCGTACTGCAGAGCATTCCGAGGCTATGAGTCATCTTTTATTAACATTAAGACATGAAAGGTACGACCATGATTATGATATTAGTTTTACATTTGAGAGACACATTAACGAATGATCTTGCCACCTAGTGTATGTCTATGAAGTATATCCTGTCTAGAGTCGAACCGGTGTTGCTTATTTCTTAGAGACGTGTCCAGTTTGCTGGGCATTGTGCACGTGCCATAGATGAACTTGTTTCATCGTTTGTAATATGGAGGCACCCATTACCTCACTTTCGGTCTCGTAAGTTAACATTTCCGTAGAGGATACATAGAGATGCATCTATTGCCATGGAAGACCTTTTAGGAGCTATGGCAAATACGGAATACTGGAAGAGTGTAGTAAATTCTATCTCGGCCGAAGCTGCAGGATGGTGATGTGATGGTTTCTTAGTGATATGCAGTCTACGGTAGGTGCGATAAGAAGAACAATTCTTCTCCATGAGCCTGCAAGTAGGAGCCCTGCTAAGAGTGAAAGGACTTGCAAATAGAATTGCACTCAATTCATGTAAGGCCTTGTCTTTGCATAATCAACATGTTAAGTGAGGAAGAAAGTGCACTTCGAAAAAGAACCAGGTCCTTGCAGTATTTTTCAGTATGACAAGCTACATAAACAGCATTGTGTATTTTAACCTGGAATTCATCGCGTACAAAAAGCAGTTTAGCTGCCAAAATCTACTGACCCCTACAAAAAACTGGGTCGAGCATTCTATTGTTTGCTGATGTAAACACGTATGGTCAGCGCAGACAAATTGAAAACGCCATATCGGTACCAAAAGTTAAAATGGGGCAGTAAGGTAAGTTGTGTTGCGCTTTTAGATGCAAGAAGCGCAAGAAAAGTAAAGCCAGGGTATGTAGGAACGGCAATGAAAGGAGCGACACTTGACTTCATATCGACATTGCGGGTGGTCCATGCGCTATTCTAGCCCAATATTGCGCTTAGACGATTTACGGTTGACCGTGCATTTTGAACGATAGACGCTCGACCCAGTCTTTTTTAAAGAGTAGTGGTTATGTTCACTTTAGATGAAAATTTCTTTAGATCAGTTGTTCGTTCGCAATGCTACCCCTTCCCTTTTCATGTTTTTGAATATTAAGTAAGATATCGCATTAATGGCCCTTATTATATTTAAGAGCCAGATCTCAATAAATGTCAATATATCTAACATGTCCGTTTTATACTAAATTACACGATTAACGATTTCGAATCAAAAGACGTGCCAACGTATGTAAATTAGTCTACGACTATGCTGTGCTTTTTTCCCTTCGTGTCTGCTCCGATCGTTTGTGACGCGGTACTGTATTCCTTCTGTTATCAAGGGATATTGTTGAGTGACTACGAACACAAATAGGCAAGTAGGCACCAAAAGTGCATTCTGTGTCTTAGCTGTATTTTGTTTATTATGTATGTTGAGTTTCCTTATGAAAGGTAGTGATGAAATTCCTTAGGTTTGATGTTTTCATAAGGTACATCTGCTCTGCGGGGAAGGCCATATTTATTGATCTGGCTTTTTTAGTCAACGTTTTGCAAAAGTATAAAGTAAGTGCATTAGTAATACCTGCGATAAAGAGATTTGATTTGCCATGTTGTAGTTAATAAATCGGAAGCTTTGCATATCTTAGCAATTGTTATATCTAACTTCAATATTTTGAAATAAAAATAAAGTACAGACAGCAACTTTTTGCCTCTTTATGTTTAATTTTGGTCATAAAACGTTGTTATATTAGTCTCTGCATTTGTCAGTCAATTCAATGGCTGTTCTCTCTATTTCCAACATTTCCTCAGCCCAACAGCAGACATTGTTAAACCGTTACTGTGTATGGAAGTTCCAGTCAGGAAAACAAGCGAGTGGTTCAGCACGTGTCTTATGAAGTATTGGTGTAAAGACGAAGCAAGAGAGTTGGCACAAGTACTAGCATCGCAGTTGACTAAACAAGCTTCTTCAGGAACAAAGAGAAGAAACAAGTAATTGAATTATATTGAAAGAACTTTTTAGAAAGGAACTTTGCTCATCAACGAATTAATAACAGCACAATTACATCACGAAACCTGCAATTCATAGAATACGTAAAATCGGGAATTTATTGACTTACCACTAGCTCTTGCGTTCTAATGAAATGTGTTTGCCCTGTCAGGGAAAGTAAAGCGTCTTGACACCGGCATTTAAATCTTTGTGACAGAGTGAATTTATGTATTTCAGTTGATGTTTTGTTCATGGTCGATGGTTTCCTTTCCATTTGTTATGCTCCAGGCCTACCCGCGCCCTCGTTTAAAGGGATAAGATTGCCGTTTCTCCGTAAAACCATCGAGAAAAATTGAAGTTGAGTAACTTCGTAGTAAGATGTTAATTGAGGAGACTCAATTTCAAATTCTTTTATAGGGGTTATGTTTAGCGATGCATAAGGAGTAAATGCACTAACGCAAAAAAGATATGTTCCCATATGGCTGTGTTAAGATACGTTCTGAGATAGGGGTGCTGATAATGCCCTTTGCCTGATGCTCAGTAGATTTTGCATAGCCATCAAAATTATCACTCCTCTGAACCATCGATTTTATTTATATTTACATATATATGTTTCAGGGGGAAAATTAAGTTCGTTCTTTTCGCTGTATAGTAAGTAAGGCGATCGCTTGCTACGCATGTCTCTACAGTAGTTCATGACAGTGTTGTTTTCAGTGTGTACTCTTTCCTTTCCAATTGCTGGTCAAGTTGTGGTCACCCACGACCCATTGGTTTGAACACTCAAACCTTAACCATTGTACCATCAAGTCCAATAATTAAGGTGAGAAATTTCCAGTCAATCTTGTCATGTTTTCTCCTCCACTCAGTGGGTAAGGGGAAATTCATTAATTATACATACTTATAAATGTGTTATGGCTTTGAGCCTTTGAGTAAGTGCAAGAGATATATCAACGAAAAAAGCAAGCTATAGCTCGGTAATGCTGCACTCATACACTCAGAAGCAGACTGTGTTACTGTTGTGAAACGTGGAGATTGACAAAGAAACAGTATGAAGGCATGGAAATGGTGCACATGCAGTTTCTACGGTGCATGGTTCGAGGTGGAATGGCAAGAATGTCTTCCAAGGATGAAATTAAAAAGGTAAAGAAAGCATTAAAGAAGGGGTTTGATAACGAGGAAAAGACAATGATCAAATGGGCATGGAAACACACAAATGTAAAAATTCTAAACATATGCCAGACAGAGCAATTGCAACAGTACATCGAAAACCAGAACACCAAATGGGCTGCTCATGTTGCACAAGCATCAAATGAACGCCTTACAAAAAGACTTATGTTCGTGGATTAAAAGTTTACAACAGTGGGATACCACCATAAGACTGTGCATGAGAGTGTGATAAAATCCCAAGAAGATCTTGGTACATTGATGGAAACACTTTTGAGGAACTGTTGTAAAACGAAAGATTGTTGGTCAATCAACTTAATTCAAGTTGATGCCTTAGGTACCGTGATGGTATAACAGGTTAAGAATTATGTATGTATGTAATGAAGAAACGTGTTAAGTATCCGTGCTTAATAATAGAAGTATATACTTAATAAAATCTTACCGTACTCAAGTAACACATCAGTAGGCCCATTTGTGTCTTTCTCACTTTATTAAAATTTACTGGTTCCTTATCATGCTATGGTACAATACGGTCTTTTTTGATTATCTGATTTTACCTGACACTACAAACATTTAGAATAGCAATTCAAACGTTGTGCTAGTCCATGTGAATCGAATTGATTTATAGTGTGTCAAACTATTGATACTTTGTACTCTGAAGTAAAAAAAGAAAGCTATTCAAAATGAATTGAGTTTACAACGAACTTGCTTAATATTTAACTAACTTTTGTGGCAAAACCTTCACAGGTTCTTTTAAGGAGAACAATCCACACTGTTGTTGTTAGCATGTTCAGTTATTGGGATTTATATATGTCATTGCCAACCTTTACATGTTTCGTTACTTTTTACTCTACAGAGACAGAATTTCTATTTTGAGAGGTTGTTTTTCTTATAAAAATAGAAATGAGTGCATGAGCAGAAGTCTACAAAGTGGAAAGAAATGGTGGTTTCCATTGGGTATAAATGCCCCAGTATTACAAACCAAGGGAAAGCAACGTGACGACAGACAATTCCATAATCGATGGACCCTTTGACAAGAAGTAGGTGAATGAAATCTGAAAGGCTTTTAAACCCTCTTAATTTACTATGAGCAATCAGGACTAATCTGAGAGAATTGAATGCACTTGTGGCGTTCATATACATCATGTTAAAAATACATATCAATTTCAATAGTTCTGGCTCTCTGTGCTATGACTGAAAATGGGTAGAAATCATTCATACCTGATAGACTCTGACTGACCCCATTCACCCAATAGCCCAAAATATAATTATTTCGTGTGTTTACTATCTTGAACTGACTTCTTCACGCCTTTCTAACCTTACTGATTTGATCCTCATTTCTTCCTTGTCAACGAAGTTATTCGAGTGTCTTTAAAGCTTCACCAGAAAGATGACGACATTTATTATACTTTGAGAGTCAAAATTCTCCTCAGTGCACCATGATCCAAACAGATTTAACAGTATTATACAAAACAAATTAAAAGCGAAAGGTCACAATCGATTATGGTAAGGAGAGAAATCTGCTCATTCTAGTACTTAAGTATTCATAACAAAAACACGGCTAACGGACTGATTTAACTTGCAAAATTAACATGTGGCCAAAACACATAGTCGTAGTTATCATCTCATACGACAATTTCAATTTAGCAGGAATGTATGAAGTTAGAACTGATCTAAATATTCTTTCCCTTCCTGAAATCTGGAGCAGTGGCTTTCCTTAGAAGGTACGTGTTTTCCCCTTCGGTTTCTGCTTCAATGCTAAAAGAAAATGGACTCTCTCTGTTGTCAACGGCTACTTCTCCCCATTTATATCAAACGACTCACACTGTAATAATTATCAACATCTTCATTTTTTTCATTTCCTTTACTGGCGTACTGTTAATTTCATTTCCATTGCTGACTTACTTTAATTCCCCTGTTCTATTTCTAAAAGTAACAGAAGGATTGCCTAAATATTAACTTTACTACTAATTCTAAGTTTTCATTTCTTAATCTGTAAAATCCCTAATACATAATCCCATTCCTATTATTTGTTATAGTACTTTAACCATGTGTTTATTTCAGTTTCTTAAATATTTTAGCTCGGATATAATACTTTTCTTAAAGTTAGGGAGTGAAACATATTCATAATTTCATCTAATATAACCTCACTGCGTATTTATAACTTGGCTATTGAACTGAAATCACATTCCATCTGCCGAAGTGCGAAGGTAACCAGCACGAGGGTATGGAAAAGGTGATACTATTGTGATAATTTCGAAGGTGGTCTTTCCGATTTCCACAACATTGAACTTTAGAACAACCCATACTTTTAAATAATTAAATAGTAGAAATTTAACATTCTTTTATGACTGTTGAATTTGCTATAGACTCGGTCTTGTGTAGAGCTGTTTTCAAAATTACGCATGGCTGAGGTAGGGGTGGCGTAGAGAATAAGCAATCATCGCTAACTATAATGAATATATTCCTCTTCTCCGTTTCCTCCCTCCAACCATTTCTATTGAATAATTATTGTCTTCTTCCTGGCAAAAATACCATTTAAATCAAAATACAATAAGAGATGGGTGCAACATAAGGCATTTTTGATCAATTTAACTAGCCAACAAATTATGGATAAGCTCAAATTTTAAAAATATTTTCATAACATCACACACACAGACAGAAGCAGATAACTGAAATAATATAATATCCCGAATTTAGCAATACATTGTGGTGTTTTTTATTTGATTTCTCTTTCTAATACTTCTAAAATGGTCAGTGAAAAAACGTTACCGAATTTGTACTAAAAAAAATTAACGGCCTGTACAAAAAGGCTCTTTCCAAAATACCAACAAACAGTCCTTGAACCTTGATGTAAATCGAGGTTTATGACATTGACTGTTCACTGGAAACACTCAACTTACTTTCATGAATATCCAATAGCTCTTATTAAGAGAGTAAGCATCCCATAATATGTTTACCTTACCTTACCAATGTTTGTGTCTTTAAAATAAAAGCATTTTCAAAGACACGGGGAGACGAGAGAGTAAACGACAAGCGAAAGTAACTCACGGGACGGAAAATCACTAGAGGATAAAGAATTGGAGAGAAAGGCATGGGGAAAACATACTGTAAAAGCCATTCCTAGGGGGGGGCACTTTCACGCATTAACTTATTAAACGAAGTATTCTTCATCGAGCATTGTAGTGTCCAGAGTGTCTTTTCTTTTCGGCGTTATTTTTCAACGCCTTCCTTTATTGCCATGGTTTCTAAATTGCTTTATTTTCAATGTTTAATATTTAAGTGACTTGTTTTTCTGTCTTTTTTTCCGGTGCATTTTCACCGTCTTTTTCTCTAGAACCTTTTTTTCAGTGCCTTTTTTTCCTAAATACGTCAATCAGTGATACGCTTGGTAAGACTGTGCTATCTTGTCACAATTTATGGCTTTCGGCTTCCAAGTTGTAAGTTTGGAATAAGCTCTCTTATGCTCAGATAGGGTTTAGCACGTAAACTAACACCACTTGGTCTGTACATGTGCGTCCTTCAAAGTCTATCTATCTGTCAGTCATTTATGATATGCCAACGTTACAAATCTGAGCTACCTTCCAATTTTTGTAGACAAGATTATGAAGACTAACATCTAACACTTTCCTCGTTTATGTAAGACCATTACGTAGACAAGTATTGTTGCTTTGATTTTGCTAATGAACGTGAATCGAACGTTCGAATGTCGCTCGTGGCAACCATTAGCAAAGTTGTAGTCATCTCTAACTTTGGTGCCATAGACAAATGGACATCCTAAATATTTCGCTGCACAAAGAGGGCAGCAAGGCGACAAAATCCATAAAACGAGTCCGCTCTATTGTTAACCCACTGGCATCAGAACCAGAGGGGGTCAATGTACAGTATTCCGTGTCGATTTAAATGCGAAATGATTTCCCCTGTTGGTGCTGAGGTAAGGAGGGAAGCTTACAAACTCGAGAAGACTGAATGCTACCCAAATACGTAATTGGTTGTACTATAAATTTATCCTTATTAAATAGATGTTATCCTTTTCATGCCCATATATTCGTGAACTAAAGTAGCACTGTGGCTATGAGAAACAAAGTTCAATCTACCGGACAACTCATATCTGTATCATGGTAAAATGAAGTGGATATACTTTAAATATTCGCGTGGATTAACAGTAACAAACAGGTTCTAGTTGACAATTGCTAAATAAAACACGAGAGGCCTGAAACTTCTCCAAAATAGACCAAAATGTACAACCTTCAAGAAATGAATATTAAGTATCACCGAGAAGAGAGGATGGGAATTGGTAGTGACAAATCCTGCCTTTTCAATGAAGAATGGCACCCTTCCGTTAAGCTTTGGTATTCACAGATAACTTATGAGCCAAACTATGTTCTTAATATTCTTATAATTTGCAAAACACTGCCAAGTTAAGAAAGCAGAAAATATAACATTCATTGACATATATAGCTCAAAAGATACTATAACTCTATCGAAAATCTCCGTCTGTTACACCATTGCGCCATTCAGAAGGAAGATTCGCTTCTGTTTCGTGACACTATTAAATCATCTCTCATTGTCGATCATTTTCATCATTCGCCTTTATATATCCTCAGAATCTAAGTAGTACTACATTAATGTTTAGAGCAAATGAAGTGAGTATGAACTGCAGTGGTCAAGCTCAGGGGGTAATTGTGGCTGTTTCAATCTGTTTCTATCCTCCAGCCTCTAGGGATAAAGTTATATCAATCAATCAAACTTTACTTATAGCATGGAGTGGATATAGAGGAGAGATTCACCTGATATGAAAGATCATTTGTACAACTTTGGCAGAAGTTACTGGAGTAGGGAGAGGGTTAAGTAGCCTCACGTAATGTTTGCATGATTCCTCAAGCCCGTAACATTAACTAACAAGACTAGAAATAACAGTGGTAGCTAAAAATTTTCAACGGTACATGAAAACATAGGACCTGAACAGGATATGTTAGTAAACGAACTCTTCATTGCATGTGGTGTATATGATGGGATAGTACATGCATTCTTACTGATCTGACGCTGCCATAAAACCAAGACTGTTTAGCCCCCTCTGTGATACGTAGTGGATATCAAACCCAAATGAGCTGCTTTAAAAGACAAGCTGCGGGAATTTGGGCTGGTTGCGGTTTCCCTCTTCCTCAGACATATTTTTGATAATCCGCATGACACAGCATTTCGTAACTGTTACTGTGTCTGTAATGTTACGAAACGAAACTTGAGCTCTCATATAGTCTCATAAAAGGGTTTCAAATTATGGTTTGAATCTGCTTCATCAGATCTTCACTTGTTAGTATGACAATTGACATTTGCAGCATGTTCTTGTACTTCTTTTCGCTCTTTGCATTGCTTAACTTTGTATGCGTATGACTGCTCTTCATGCCTTACACTTTTGCAATGGAATTAAATATACAGTACTGTTACAATACGAACGTGCTTTAAGGCATCCTTTTCTATCTAACTATTGAGGGAATGAAATTGCTATAGAGGTTTCTATAGTTCTTCATGCATTCAGTCGTAGAATAAGTCTCTCCATAGGGAAAAACGATCATAGAGTTTGCCGATCATTGTTATATAGCGGTCATCTACAAATTATTTAGGAGAAAAGCAAGAGTGTCAAGATGTGTAACAAATAGTAATATTCTTTTCATTACGAAGTAGAGAGATCATGGACACTCCCAAATGGACTATTTGTTTGCCCGTCTACCATTGCTATACATGTTACTTCATCACCACCACCATCAGCATCATCATCATCATCATCATCATTATCATCATCATCATCATCATCATCATCATCATCATTATCCTCATCATCATCATCATCACCATTATCATCATCATCATCATCATCATCATCATCATCATCATCATCATCTTTACTCTACACGAATTTTGGAATTTAGAGAGCGTATCTTAGACTTCAAGTCTTATTTTGCATTTCTCATTACAATTGAAGTTTAGGGAGGGAGGCCTGTTTTGTAGGCAATTGTGCAACATGCACTGATGTTCCACAGCCCGTTAAGCACCTTGTGTCCTTGGTAGCACCAGCAAAGTTCGTCCGAGGGCAAGGTGTCACGATAACCTACTTGCGGATGATGAAGAGTAGGTTAGGGATTGACGGGAACCAGATGAAGAGGGACGCTATCAACCGCCTCGGAAATACGGCAAATGCGTTGCCATAAAAGAAAAAACAGGATATTCCCGGCTGCGCCGGTGCTTTCACTGACTAGTAGTAGTAGTAGTAGTAGTAGTAGTAGTAGCCACTCTAGGTTTTCACGGAAGTTCTAGGGAAAGGCTTTATTGCTACTATTACCTCATTACTGATATAGAATTCCAATTTTACACGTTCCTATAGAGAATGGAATCCAACGGTGAACAATATGTTTAAATTCTAGCGTTTGCTTCGATGTAGTGGAGAATTGAAATAGACATGAATCAAGTACATATTACAAATAGGAGAGATGTAAGTAAGGTGAGATTTAAAGCAGCAGGATTTCTAGATAGCCAACTGCATTTATTATTTCCAACGTATTTCTAACTACAATTAATCCTGATAAATCGAACTGACTGTAAGAACCATTCCTACATTCGGAAACCTCGCGCCCAACCTACGACGGACCTAGACCATCAGTGATGCCCAAAAGAGAAACAAGCAAACATGAACCTAATGAACCTATTAAAACACAGATTCTACCGTGGCGTGACCCCTTTGTCCCCCCTCCCCCCAGTAGACAATCATTCACAATGACCTTGCACATAATGTGATGCTTGAATATGATTGATTAATATTATTATTATTATTGTTATTTTTATCATTATTATTAACAATCTTTAAACAGGGTGCCCACATCACTCAGTGGGGGTTTCCAGTGAGGCCCCGCCCAGAAAAAGGAAACAGAAATACAATGTGAGGAACAGGAAAAATAAAAATTAAAAAGTTAAGAAAAGTTGAAAAGCTAAAAGTTAAAAACCTAATTACACTCTACTATTTAAATTAGTTAAAATGCATATATATGTAAAATTCACAAAATTTAAAATCTACTTAAAAACCGTTCACAATTATTTAACTTAACACGTAGATTTTTTTATTTAAAACTGGCTGTTATGCCCTATGCCTTTACGTACTCGTCTGTTCACGCTTGTTTATACTTGATTTGATGCTAAATACAAAAAACAAACTAAAATTAATGACTAATGACAAAATAACTCCAAAATACAGACTACATCACAATCAATCAACAATATATTCATAAAACAGATAATTGAAGTCAATATAAAATCAATACTCTAAAGGAATGAAAATACCTTAATACACAAAGTTTACGTTGGACATTAATTAACGTTTTTGGAATTAAAAACGTTAATTAAATCCACGTTCATTAGATGCTGACGATAATTTTCGAAACGTTAATTTCAACGTAGTGCTAATTTTTGAAAGGTTGATTTGTACCAAAAGTTTATACAAATATGGGCCCCTGAAAAGTTTTCCTTGACGGCAATATGTTGAAATCTCAAAAGGAAACATTTGGTTATGTTGTAGGGTCTATAGATATTGTTCATAAATTTGAGCCTCTTTGTATACCATGATACCAAAGCACTTTGTGACTCGCTATTGACAGGATAGGAAGTATATGAAATTTGGAGGGAAATGACAACTAGGGATACTTGTCGAACTGCGCGAGTTTAAACCATTTACTTTTGAATTCGAAGTCAAGTATTAGGGGAGAAAGTACAGTGAAGATGGGTACAATGGCACTAAATAACGTTTGATTGCTTGAAAACGTTAATCAATGTTGTTCAAACATAAAATTGCAGATAAAACGTTAATAAATGTCCATCAAAATGCATTTTTAGTCTAAAAAAACGTTAATTAGATCAACGCTAATAAAAGCCCCGTTAATTCGTGTACACTTTAATTTTGTCTATTAAGGTACCTCTTGGGTCCTGGTACGCTCTTTGACGTACCCAGCCACACCAAGCGTGTTATCTTAATACTCGCTGACTGCTCAAGAGCCACATATTCTCTGCCCTTTACAACTGCAGGAGAAACGCGACTACAAAATTCTAAGCTAATATTTGTTCTGCTGGTCGACGTGGCACTTCGTGAGTAAACTTTTCGTAGGCCCTCCGCGAAAGTTAACTACATCATTTGTGCCACACCTATTTTGGAGTGGGTGTAACACTGACGGTAACTCGAACTTTCGGTATATCGAACTGTTTTTTCAGCCCCATCTGAATCTTTGATAATACTGTTTCGCCCAACTTTATGCAAACAATTGGCCTTACGTCAAACCGTTCAGTTAGTTCTTCGAAATTCCACGGTACTAACTATTTTCTCTCTTACTAAAATTTGTCATCAAATTGAGTAGGCTTCATGTACGGCGCATGATTAGCCCAGACACGAAATAGCGACATTTGCACTAATACAGAAATTTTTAATGCTTGCACGTTTTTCAGTTTTTCTAATGATTAGGACCATTGTGTAGGAAACTTCGGATCTACTAATTAGAAAGACAAGCTGTGGAACTTTGGTCTTGGTCTTAAGGGCTCAAGAGGTACTTTTCTATCCATATCTCATATAATTGATTCACTTTTTATATTTTCATGGTAATTTGTTAGATTTCTGATTCGTAGGTTTGCTTCTCTGTATTAATGATCATATCTGTATATATTTTAGGTTTAATACGTATTGATTATGTGACCGGGTCGCAGAGATTCAATCATCCACCACACAAGGTTGTTGGTGCAGCTTTAAGCTTTACCGGCTTGTGTTTCACGATTCACGTACCAAAAAGAGCGATAACGTCGAAGTCTACAAACTTACAATCCAACTTCTAGACTCGTAATAACAACGATATTTATATACCAATAAAACAAGATCATGAGTTGACCTCACGCTGACCTGATGTTGTATGTAGCCAATAAAAATTATTTCTACATGAGCCTGTGGAAGTCTTATGATATGGGGATGGCACATGATGCCTGGATAACAAAGGATGGCCAACCCACATGATTATTTAGACAGCACCACGAGCTAAACATACGAGGTTATCTGGTAACCATTAGACTCGTTTACAAACAATACCTAATTAAACTTTGTGCATGGTCACAATTATTTATATTACCTTTAGAGACTAACAAATTGGATCTTTTTTGCTCATGTTACTCACTTTGAATAGTATGACTTCTTTCAACTGGCAAAAAATTACATAGCTGCCTGTCAACATCCCGGAACTTATATATTTGGGCGCTTTCATTACAAGCCACGGAACTAAAATGGTTCTAGAACATGTAACAAGACAACGTCCTGCAGTTTCGTATACGGTTCGTGATTCCAGAAGTTTACTTCCATGAAACGTCACGTTTAAAACTTTTCCGATGCAGCACCACAGCGGCTAGGGGAGCTCGCCACACACCACTCTTTTACCAAGTATCGTTTTGCGCTAGCAGAGAGAAGGAAGGAAGCATTGAACGATAGCGAAAGCGGAACAAGAGGGGTTCATATATCATCTCATAATTGTCGAAAGATGCGAATTCTCGTCTGAAGATAACAAACCACAAACCCTTTCTTATCTCTCAGCCTCTCCTCCCTCTTTGATTTTGGGGTGGATTTCGATACTCCTCAGTGGAAACGGGTATCGTAGTCCCTAGTAAGACATGCTGATTAGAAGGTCGCAGTAAATACCACCATGCCGCACAATTGCCATGTTGTGCTGAAAGCTTCCGAAAAACATCAATATTCAAATAGCCAGTACATTATAGCGAAATATAAGCAAAAGAGAAAACTCTGAGGTGCACTACAGCTGCTAGGTGAGCTCGGCCCACTCCACTTTTTTGACAAGTATCGTTCAGCGCTAGCAAAGAGAAGGAAGGAAGCACTGAACGATAGCGAAAGGGGGACAAGAGGGGTTCATATATCATCTCATAATTGTCGAAAGATGCGAATTCTCGTCTGAAGATAACAAACCACAAACCC
>JAAAKM020006971.1:96486643-96507187 GCA_010016025.2 Alatinidae sp. Z8VKAUB7J3
TTTCTTATCTCTCAGCCTCTCCTCCCTCTTTGATTTTGGGGTGGATTTCGATACTCCGCAGTGGAAATGGGTACCGTAGTCCCTAGTAAGACATGCGGATTAGAAGGTCGCCGTAAATACCACCATGCCGCACAATTGCCAGGTTGTACTGAAAGCTTCCGAAAAACATCAATATTCAAATAGCCAGTACATTTATAGCGAAATAAAAGTGAAAGAGAAAACTCTAAGGTGAACCGATGTTGATGATCCCCATAAGTGCAAATTTTTTGTGCCTTCCCATGTCCACTTGTACCCCCTCCCACAGTTGCCAAAATATTCATACCCTGCCTCCCTCATGTCACATACCAGCCCTCTGAGGGCTGATAATATATTTTCATTCGTCTCGTTAAAAGGTGTGGTGGATTAATGGCTCCATTTGTACCGATCGTTAGTGATTTGTTTATAATTGGTTGTCACGATTCAATACTTCTGAACAAGATGACTCGACTGTTGACATACACAAATATAAGAAGGAAAGGACAGGCCAGCTAACAGGACGAACAGCTTCGGGCATAGGAATATCCTACAGATAAACCATTTACTGCCAATCAAGAGTAAGCAGATGAGGTAAACAACTTCACAACTTTTAATTTTGAGGTTTGAAATTCTCTGCTCATTTGCCAGCCCACTGTTATTTTGGTTACTCCGTTGTTTTGGTCGTTTTGGTGACCAAGTTGCGTGTCGGGTTTGCAGGGAATTTGTTTTCGATATGAAGATTTTTCATATATAAACAACATCAATACGCGGTTGGGGTAGATTTCCAAACAAGATTCTGTGTCATTTGTTTTGTTTGAAGATTAGGCATTCCCAATTTCGCAGAAACGTGTAACTGGGAAAGGACAGTTAGCGTTATTGATGGATGTTCCACGACAGGAAGATCTCTTGTCCTCGATGATTAAGTTTAGTAGTTGTCGAATCCAGTAACAAACTAATGTACAATGCAGCACGTGTGATTGATGTATATAGCCTAATTATTAGGCCTTTAGTATTAATAATCGTGAGATTATGAGATATAATAATTTCTAATGACAGGAGCTCAGTATGATTCGATTAATATCAGAACTCTAGGAGGGTCTAAATTGGTCTACAGGCTTAAAATCACTCCTTAAGATGACGGGAGTGTATGAAACATTGTCAAACTTAAAACTCGCTAAGTACTGGCGTGACTCTGGTGAAGTTGTAAAACCTTACGAGATTGTTTTGCAATTCTTTCGATGCATTGAAACACATAGCGGTAGTTGTAAACTTAATAACAGCTTTGAGAACGTATCACTATGAATTTTAGCTATTGACAATATCATTAGAAATGTGAAAGAGGACACCAGCCAAGAAGCCCGTGGAAGCAGCAAGCAGTCTTATGGGCTCAAATCCTAGTCTGAAGTTATCGAGAAACAAGATAGTTAATTGGATTTGAGACTATTGGTTGTATAAATAAAGCTTTATTGTTTAGTTCAATGAAAGGAATAGAGTTTCATCTATTGTTGCGAGCAATTAAAGTCATCAAAGATCCCAAAGTATTGGTTGTAGAATATTACATAACCGCACCTATCTTTAATTTAATAGCTCTGACGTCAAGGAAAACTCTTAAAAGTACAGCCATTGTCAACAGTAATGAAGTATTAAAGTAACTGTTTAATTGAACTGGTTGACAAATTTTGTATGATATGTATAAAGACATCAAAAGCTGACCAGATTTAAGCAACTTGAAACGGAGGGTACTGTATAACACGAACTAGTGGACTTAAAGCAGAAATCAACATGCTGCACTTGTCTCCGAGAAAAGTGTAACTTATGTATGATGTAGATGTCAAATTTTGCACAAGAGGTTCTGTACTTTCAACAAGGAACAGCAAATGCACTCATCCTTAACAATATTGAAGCTGCCAATGATAAGATCACCAAGGGATAAACACGTTCTTAACCCTCCTTTGATATTGTATTTTTAAGTTGTTACAGCATGGAAGTTTAGGGTTTGGAAACATCCAGTTTTTATATTCAGATTTTCAGTGTATTTAAACATTAGTGTATATAGTTATGTAAAAGTTAGCTTTGAACAATAATTATCACTCTACCAATTCAAAATTCTATTTTGTGAACATATATCTAAACATGAGTATTAGTGGCAACTTAAACCACAATGTATATATATATAGACCTGGCTTAAGCCTACATGTAGCAGGGTTCACAGCCAACCTGGAAATCAAGGAAATCAGGAAATCATCAGGGAATTTCAAATTGGACTCATTTTGTGAGTAAAATCAGGGAATTGCCAGGGGATTTTGGAAAAATACAGTGAAATCAGGGTGGATCTGATTTAAGTTGTCCGTGTTTTTTTAAAGTTAATGGTATTTCTATTTGCAGAAAAGTGCCTTTTGCTTAAAATTATTTTGAACATCATTGAAATAATACTGTCAATGTTATGATGACCTTGGTGTAACAGGTCTTCAAACCATTTATGATGCTTGATAGATTAGAATGCTAGATTTGTACAAGGAATGTGTGTTTGGCAGTACTCTGGTGTAGAATTGTCAGGGAATTTTTCTAAATTTCAGAAGAGAAATCAGGGAATTATCAGGTATTTTTTCCAAGGTGAGGCTGGGAACCCTGATAGATCTATGTATCTTTTAAGCAGCAATGTGAAGCTGGTGACTAAGTTATAGCACGGCTACAGAGCTTTAGCTTAAGCTCTTGGAACCAACATGGATGATGAAGGTGTAGAAAATAGGTGGAACAGAGGGAATAAAAAGCTGATCTATTAACAGTCTTAATCTTCAAGGCTTACAAAGTGTTACACAGATAAGAGCAAATAAGAACAAATGAAGTTACTCAGCAATAAAAAGCAAGTCAATTAGTGCATTTAGTCTGTTCTTGTCATCTGGTTGTCCTTGCCACCCAAGTTATTTCTTCATGTAAGCATTAACTTTAAAGGTTGATGTCAAAGACAGTGACCATGGTATTTAAGATACTCCTTCCTTTATGTACATGGGCCACCATGGTCTAGTGGATAGCTCACTTGCGTTCTATGCAAGAGGGTACAAATTCAACTCCCCGAAGGGCCATTGATGATGACAGGAAGGGCATCCAGTCTTAAAGTGCTTTATGCTTCAGCAAAAGTCCCATATATATGGGCACCACCCTAGCCCCTGTTAAGGGGTGTACAAGGCGTAAAAACTGAGAAAAAAATAAAGGCAAAACAAAACACAAAAACATGTGAGAACTAAATAATGTTTGCAATGTTAAAACTCAAATATTCAAAATCTCGTGCCTAGTGAAACTAGCATCTAAACATTGTACAATTTGGATGTGAAAGTGTAAAGGCTGGTTTATAGTCCTGCTGTGCCGCATGATTTAACAGCATGCAGCATCTTTGGTCATTCCCCACATTGTTGGATTATGTCATTCATACAGCAATATTGAAATTCCGGGTACGTCAGGATTATAGCTGTGCAGCAAGCATTTCCCTGTTGAAAAAATCGAACACAAGCACGTTCTTAGAATTGATTTATCTGTCCTGTGGGTAGAGAATAGTGAAAGAGAAGAAGAACCCAAGGAAAATTTTTACGAAAAATGAATTACTTTACTTAAAAATAAAGGTTAGAGGAAGGATTTTTACCATCTACAAGTTAGATGAGAGGATGTGAGTTAACAGAGAGCGAATAAAAGCCTTTAAACATAAGTTACGTTTTAAGCCAAGGAGCGGAAGAAATTGATTGGCGAACTACAAGAAGCAACAGGCAAAGGCTTCTTTTTTTGGCTGAAAAGCAGATTTTGGTTGCTTACTGACAAAGATTTTTGGTTATATTCTGTGCACACTTGATCTAACTTTTGGCGTATAAGTAAAGATTTCCAGTAACAATTAAGCTTAGCTTTGACCCTGTTTGCTAATACAAAGAGATTTCCATGACAAAAGCACCTTTGAGCATCTTGCCAAAATACCTGGCTTTTTACTTTCAGTTAGTGTACAAGCTATCAAATTCAAAGTGTCTTCATATATCCCTTTCTCAATCCTTTCTTTACTAATACTAACGTTTGTTAGAAAAAAACCTATTCTCTCTTTTGGTTGACCGCAAAAAACCAGTAACAATTCCGTTATTTGCTAAGCTGATAACTATAGTAGTGCAAGTTTTACCAGTTTTTAAAAGGTAAACTGACTTTATTTGCTTAAAAGTATGGTGAATAGCGTTACAATGTGTAGATAAAACATTTAAAGAGAAGAACATTTTGCAGAGCAACTGATAAGGCAATGTTTTCATCTGTTATTTCACCTACACTTGTAACCTATGATTGTGCACCTTAGCAAACTTAGTTTGATTGTGTACCTTAGCAAACTTAGTTTGATTGTGTACCTTAGCAAACTTAGTTTGATTGTGTACCTTAGCAAACTTAGTTTGATTGTATACCTTAGCAAACTTACGTAAGGGGTGGCTTGCGGCAGGGGCGCTCGGCACAGACTGGAATAATCGACGACACTTTGTTTACTATACTGAGCGTCAGGAGCACGAATCTATTTCAACCAAACAGCAAAGCAACGTATCTGATGATAATCAGCATATTCAACTAATTGAAACTTGGAAATCACGATTATATATACCAAGTTACTATAAATACAATATCGGATTAACATAGAGTAGTTATGTGACGGTAATAGCTTGAAGTTGCAAAAAATACGTAAATACAAGTCATAGGAGTCCTAGTAAACAACTTGCTTGCACTGACATGCAATATACAACGATGCAATCGAATGTGTAGTGAATGTGTAGACGCAGAATGATGCTAACCTTGATATACCAAACAAACTGGACGGCAATAACAAACGATAGTCTATCGTGAATAAGGAAGATAGACAATACGCGAAATCACAGACTAAGTTGAGCTAGGTCAAGCGGGGTAACGAGCGTAACGGGGGTATCGTACTGTGTGTAAAGTGACCGGGTCACACTTAGTTTGATTGTTTACCTTAAAAAATTACGTTTGATTATGTATTTTAGCAAACTTTGTTTGATTGTGAACCGTAGCAAACTTTGTTTGATTGTGAACCGTAGCAAACTTAGTTTGATTGTGTACCTTAAGGAATTACGTTTTATTATGTATTTTAGCAAACTTTGTTTGATTGTGAACCGTAGCAAACTTAGTTTGACTGTGTACCTTAGCAAACTTAGTTTGACTGTGTACCTTAGCAAACTTAGTTTGATTGTGTACCTTAGCAAACTACGTTTGGCTGTGTACCTTAGCAAACTTTGCTTTATTGTGTACCGTAGCAAACTTAGTTTGATTGTGAACCGTAGCAAACTCAGTTTGATTGTGTACCGTAGCAAACCTACTTTGATTTTTTACCATAGCAAACTACGTTTGATTGTGTACGTTAGCAAACTACGTTTGATTGTGTACGTTAGCAAACTACGTTTGATTATGTACCTTAGCAAATTTAGTTTGATTGTGTACCAAATTTAGTGGCGTAGTAAATCGGTAAGAATGGTCGTCATCTGAAAACGTTAAAAACACGAAACACATATAATAGTTGGTTCTTGGCTAAGAAGATCAGAAATGAACGACGCCAAAAGAAGAATCACATCGACAAAACGAGCTTGCTCAAGTTCGTTACCGTGGTATATAATCATTAGATTACATGGCCGCATATTAAAATTTTTGTAAGATTATACTGGTGCCTAACAGATCAGTAATTTTAAATGCCTCAAAGGCTGGTTTGCAACGAGAAAGGAATTAATTTCTTTCGCATTTAAAAGATTACTGAAAATTAATTGATATTTGAGGTAGTGATTACAATGATTTGTAGGTATCATGTAACTCGAGAACATTAATTTAATGTAAATCAGTATTTGAGTAATTGCTATTAACCACTTGACGCGTACCTGATGTCTTTCTAATGTAATTATGTTATTGTATGGCTGACAAAAATATGCGCAGAATTAGCCGAATATCATTAGATCCAGTTTAAACCAAGAGGTTAAATTCAGTCCTGAATATGTACAGCACAGTATATTTATTAGCACTGCACGCATGGACAAGGGTGCAGTGCTAATAATAACAATAATTTTTTTAAACTCGATGCCTTTATTGGTGATCTCTGTACAAAAACATTTCCCGCTGTTGTCACGCTGGCGTAGTACATGGGACAGCAGGATTGATATACAAGAGTGTCTACGCCGAAGAAATTTTAAAATAATGAAAACGATGATAAAATATAAACACACAAGAATAATAATAATAATAATAATAATAATAATAATAATAATGATAATGAAACTCAATGCCTTTACTGCTAATCTTAATAATAATAATAATGATAAAAATAATAGCACTGCACGCATGGACATGGATCTGAATCAAAATAAAGAGGTGTGATGCGGTCTTACGCCAATATTTTCATACAATGATAAATGTGTTGTCTCATTCATTATTCAACCAGATCGGCTGGTAGCGTGACATTAGTGCCAAAGGAGCAAATGCACGAGAAATCTTTAGCGAAGGCAATGGTGACTGTGACAAACATAGTGTAGAGCACGGATACAAGTTTATAAGAGATTAAACCAGTTAATTTTTAGGGTAACAAAGAATTAGTCTTTCCTATAATGACTCTTAAGGGACCCTGCACCACAATGGTACACGGCTATTACTGTGGAATGTAATTATCAACTTTGTAAGTGACCGTTGAGTAGTTACTGAGTAATGACTTGATAGATTCTTAACACCTTAAATGTCTAAAGCTGCCTCAGCTTGACGTTATTGTAAATAAAGTCTTCATTTAAAGCCTTAACAATGCTCAAATAGAAATGCCTTCTTGGAGAGGTATCGTGAACGGGATATTATAGGAGCTAACTCATAAGGTAAAATGAGTCTAAAGTCAAAAAGTTTGAGTCTTGTCCCTCGAGCAAAGCATTTTACTCTACATTGCTTTTCCATACCGTCGTACTTAATTTGGGACCTGTACGTTAAGGCAAACTGTCAAAGAAGCTGTGATATTAAATTAACGCAGATTGATTCAGTCGCCTGAAAGAATCAACAAATTGATTTTGTTGACAGAGTACGAAATTTCTTTGTCTTAAATAGTTTTCTATAGACTTCGACACAAATTATTAATTTCATAGACAAATGTGTACTCACGGTTTAAGTTACACTCGTCGTGACAACAAACTAAACAAATCTTTAGCGTCAATGCCGGAGTATCTCAAGGGGATACACTAGCGTAACTTTTGTTTATTGTAGCACCGAACAATATCTTTTAAATAAGTAGATAACAAATAGCGACCGAAAACAGGATTGTGAGAAAAATGTCCCCCCTTGATGAAATTTGGCTGAAAGTGCTGTATTTTTTTATAATACTATAACAACAGAATAGTATGACAATGTGCAAAACAATGTCCTTACTTAGAGAAGAAAAAAGAGGCAAGTTACATGAAGACAGAATACGCTCCCCAATAAGCTTTTAAAAATAACAACTTACAGAACCCTTTTAGTACTAGAGTAACAAATTGTCGTATTTCCGTTAAATATGGATAATTGCTTAAGTTAATGTTTGGAAGTTACAAAATATCTGCCAATGAGACTTTATATTGCTTTAACTGAAGCTGGAGTAATTTAATGCAACTGTTTATCTTTATTGCTTGGAGAATCTTGAATTCCCAATACAGAGCCGATGTAAGCACTGATGCGGATTGAGAAAACCATTTTTGTACTTCATCACAGTGATAACCCGAATGATCTACATTATCGGATTCGAAATAGGATTTGAAATATTAGTTTTGAAAAGAGTATTAAAAAATAGAAAATATGTCACCACCGGTGACATATAATCCTCTATGGTCGATGAGACTCTCTACCTTCAGTGGGTTCTGGACAGGATGACGGGCCAGATGGCAGTCCTTCCTTCGTAAAAAAACATATGGCGCAGAGAGGCTGGTCTCTAATCGCGTTGACCTGGATGTCGGTGACCACCTTTGGATGATTGCAAGCTAATGTGAAGACTAGAGAAATGGAGTATGTTAACATCGGACGTCACCTGGGTTAGTAGAGGGCACACCGCAAAAGCATTTGTCATGGGTTCGATCCCTGTGGTTACATATTTTCTATATCTCTAGTGTTCTTTCCAAAATTATCTCATCTGTTGTGTGTCATATCATATCATGCATTTTTTAAAAGATATTTTGAGTGACTTTTTTAGACCTAAGAATCCAAAATGTTTTTTTTATACCCTATTGCAGACAAATATAATTCAGGTTTTGTTTTGAATCTTAGCTTTACACATGCCTGTCTATATTTTTTGGCTCTGGTAGCTAGAGAATGATCGAGTGACTACAGTTTATAATAGAGGTCTCTCCCTGGCTCTAGTTAAACAATATAATTGTTTGGGTAACACTCAACAAAAACATTGGTCTTTCAAGAATGTAAAATACAGATTTGTCCCGAATCGAAGTTTCAGAAACCCGAACTGTTTTTACGATCCACTTAAAATTTCACTAATACCTTTCGAGCCTCGTTAACATGCCTTTCTCGTTGGCATGCCGCTTTAGGAAAACAAAGTGATTTTGCATTCCCTTTGAAGATTTACTTCTTTTTTTTCTCGTAACTCAAACCCCAGTAAACTCAACATTTGTTGACTGGAACAATATTAATTAGCTCCTCAAAGGTTCTAGATACTGTTTAATTCTTATCAGTAGACCAAAATTCCGTTATTCTTTAGTTTTGTTATTGAAAAATCTTATCCTTTGGTCGACTTGTAAATTTACATAAACTCATTCGTAGGTCAAGTGAAGGCATCGACAATATTTTAAATTTTTGAAGTATTCTAGAGTAACTTAGAACGCGACGGGTAAAGTATTCTAATTTTATTACCTTGTTACAAAGTTTGAGCCTAACGTACAAAACCCTGTAGATTGAACGTAAAAGTACGGCCAATGGTAAAATAAGGGAGTTTAATTTTTTAATAACAGTCAGTTTAGTCGCTCAGCCTACTTGCTCGACATCACAATGAAAAACAAAACATGTATCCGCTGATGAACGGATAATTAATATGTTAGGAGTTCAAGTAAAAGTTGTCATGAAAAGTTAACTACGGTTCAGCGTTCCCATGTTAATCGGCTATTTACAATTTTTCCCCTTCCCTTTAGTTTTGTAATGATTGAATAAATTTGTGTGGGAAATATCCTAACTCCGAATCACAGTTTACAAAAGAATGAAATTTCCATTTATCCCTTAACGACTGATCCTCTTACACCCTTTTAATTTTGTTTATTTGGAATATGGAAAGACTTTTCAATGCATGAATATTGTTTTGTTAGTGTCTAGTTTAATATCTATGATGAGACCGCTTACAGTAAGTTTGCTAAGCTACTCAATAGACACAGCTGATACTTCTTATCAATTGCTTCAAAAAGCGTTTCATAATATCAGAGATACTAGCAGTTAATAAACAAATATACTTAAATACCACTTTCGATAATTTGGTCCTAAAGGTCAGAAGATGAATTATTTCACACACTGAAAGTTAAGTAAAGACTTAATAATTTGGTTGGGATAGCTTCTCAGTTAAAGTCAGGTTCTGCAACGGATGTAAATTGCTTAATTAACCAGTCGACACCTAATTAATCACAGTGTACACTCGCTCATTACACAGACTGTAAATCAGGGTTTGATGCTCCCTAAAATTGTAAATAAGAAAACTTACCACAAAATTCTAATCAAGACTAGAACCTGGTGAAAAGCTTTGGTCTCAAGATCAATATTTCCTCGTAAAACCAGGGACGGGGAAACGAGGGGCAGAGGGGGCCATGCCCCCCAAGATTTGCCACATCTCATTTTTTTCCGTAACCACTTTTAACCTTTACCAAAATTAAAATTGATTGCGACAGACATTGTGTCACATTTACAGCAAGATATGCATATTAACACAAAACACCCCTTTGCACACAATGACAAGAGGCACCTTAGAGGAATGCGAAAAATAAAATTTGGACCCAGCCTAATTGGCCCCCCAATCGCCCTTACCTTCCCCCGTCCCTGAAAACTAAGCTGACTCCTTGTAAGAAACTGATTTTAATACCTATACTTGACCAATATTTTATCATGAAAGCTAAGACAAAACCCAGGCCTGGTATGAGCGACCGGTTTCAAGACTAATGCTTGGAGTAGATCTTATCAGAAAGATGAAAGAGAAACTGAAACAAACAACAAAAATATTGATTCATAGACTTGGAGTAATTTAAGCTTACTTTCAAGGGACAAGCAAAGCAGTAACAAAGTGTGTATGAGACCATCTAACATCTAATAGCTACAACGTCAGAGTCTCATACCGTTTAATCTGGACCCGATACATGATTCATGATGATATATTATATGATCAAGTGTTCATCATAAAAATTGAAGACAATGAAGGAGCTTTGTTTGAAATGGTCTCTGTACGACCAATGATAAAATTTCGCAGTTGTATACATTACAAGATCCAGGGGCCATATGCATAAAAAGTTCCTTAACTTAAGTGAAAATTCTTCCTTAAGCAGTTAGGAAAAATCCTTAGCCATCAAAACCAATATTTAAAACAATCTCATAATTTCATGAACTGATTAAAAGTAAGTGTTATCTAGAGGCCTTTTGGAAATTCAAAATGTCGTTTCTCGCAGTTCATATCAGACCTGAGTACTGCACAGGCATTTGGTGCCAGCATTACCACTTTGGTGTAGTTATAATTGAGATTCCTCAAAAAACACTTTCTTTTTCAGTACTCTTTAGCGTCCGTATCTTGTAATTAGTTAGCAGACAATTTGAAAGGAGGCTTTCGGGAGCCTTCTAGATGCTGGGAACATGATAGGCGACATTCCAACTAATATTTGTCAGCCTTTTCAACGTTTGACTAAAACAGCTTCGTAGTTGCCATAAAAAATCTTCACGTGTAGGTAGAAATTGATAAGAAAATCCATGCTCGACTCTATCTCGGCACGTGGAGGAGGGCGTGTTTTACCCAAACCGATACAATTTAATACTAAAATAGCGGTCTAGCTATCAAACAAATATGGAACCAGTTGACAAGTCTGTGTTGTCAAGGATACACTTGTCTGTTCGCTCAGAAACAAATAGTAACGTTCGGACAAAATAAAAAACGATTTTACTCTTCAATGGAATAACTAACGCTCGGTAACATTCCAATTATGGTGCTATCCATTGTTAAAATGAACAGTGCTGCTCACCACGAGGAAAAAACAAAACGATGGCAAATGAAATGAAATAAAATTCCCGCTGGCTCTAAGAGCTATCCTGATGCGATAAGATCAGATATACGCCTCTTGTTGTCAACTCCGAGCAGGAAAAAGCAGCGCCTGTGTTGAAGCAGATGTTAACAAAGTTTCCATTTTCATAACTGAATACGCCTGATAAGATTTTAGATTGTAAATATCGACCAGCACGGTTACTAAATCTCCTATGGGTCGATTAAAGTTAGCGCAGAAATAAAATTAACACGAGAGTTTTCGTACTCCGGATGAGCCTTATGCATCGCAGCATGATAAATGGACCTCATAGATGTGAAGAATGTGGAGCTAGGATTAGCTGTTTAATACTTAAAACTATAAATGATCGATAAACATATCTCGAAATTCTCCTTGGCTTCCTTTGCGGTATATACCAAAAGTTTCCACAACGACATGCACTGAGATAACAGTCACAATAGACAAAGATCTATTACTTTAAAAAAGTCGTCTAACGGAATTCTCGTTGAACAGACATATTCTGTCAGTCTGATATTAAAGATTTAGCTATTAGCTTCGTCAGAACTAATTAATGCAAAAATTGAAAAATTTCCACCTGAATCGATCATTTACGGTTAAATTCATGTCAGTTCAAATAAATTGTGAGGAACTCGAAGTGTTGAGGATGTACAAAGCCAACCTTATGACGGACGAGACACTTCTCGTAATCGTATTTTACGGAAAAATCATTAGAAGTTTGAAAAACTAGAAAGTTTCATTGCCTTGCAGCTTGTTCTTAAGATAAATGTTGATGTCGAGAAAATTTCCGAACTAAGACCCCACGAGTATACGTTCCCTGACTATATGCACACTATCACTGCAGTTCTATGATAAGAAAGGGGGCCTCCCCTTTTACTTCTTAACGTCCGATTTCGACTGACCCAAGAGGCAGAATTACACGAGAAACAAACCAGGCAGAATACTGTATCTCCATTTGAAAAATGCGGAATATGTTAATCATTCTCGTTACAGGTTGTTGTTTTTTTGATAAGCAACTCGATGGTGTAAGGTGTGAGGCCTCGATTTGGTCCGAAATCCAAGCAACAAGCTAAGCAACTCGAGGCCTCGAATTCAGGAGGGACAATTTTTAAAACGCCTGAAAAACAAATCAAGAAATGTTTTTCATTAAGAATTGATTACAGACTGTTGATATATAACAAATATCACACTGTTGATAATGTGTCAAGCAAAGAAATCAAAGAATCCAACCATCATTTGGTATTTCATCATTTACAACACAACGAAAGTCGACGATAACCTGTAGTTATACC
This sequence comes from Alatinidae sp. Z8VKAUB7J3, assembly GCA_010016025.2. Taxonomy (NCBI): domain Eukaryota; kingdom Metazoa; phylum Cnidaria; class Cubozoa; order Carybdeida; family Alatinidae; species Alatinidae sp. Z8VKAUB7J3. The sequence goes on from JAAAKM020006971.1 coordinate 96,499,209, forward strand.
TAAGCAACTACTTAAGCAACTGCAGGCCTGATTTTGGAAAATTGCTAAGCAACTCGACGCCTGACCCCGAAAATGGAGTTGCATATAAAAAAACAACGTGTATTCAATGGAATTGCAAAAACTAGGTTTACCTGAAAAATTAAATCTACTATGTAGAGGACATATAACTGATAGATCGGTTAAGTAGACGACCTGGCCGTAAATTACTATATTGACGCATCTGTGTGCAGTGAAATAAAAGCATAACAACGAATAAGCAGAAGAGATGTAGAGTGTTTACATATAGTAACCAGATGGTCCATTATATGTGGGATCTTCTATCTAAACGTGATGGTACCTGAGTAATGTGATGGATTCTGCGCTCAAAGGACTTGGAATAGAATGGCTTATAAAAGGGGAGACTGTTGCACTAAAAGGAGTAAAAAATTCGGGTTTAACTGTTCGCACAACTAACCAAGATGAAGTTTTCTTGTTCAAGCGTAGAGAGTTTGTATTTTTTCGATGAATATTCACGCTTGGGAAAGTAAAACTGTTACTTGTAGGATTTCCAAGTACTATTCTGTAAACAGGCATCATATTAATTGTTGAGTTATATTTAGTTTTCCTGGAAATGTAGAAAAAGGGCTCTATCTTTTCTTGAGCGCATGCTCCAATAATCATGCGAGTGATATGGCACTGTGTGACTGGATATATTATTGTTTCTTTACACAACGTCAACTGAAATGGGATTAACTCTCCTCATTCTTGGCGTTTAAAACTAAGACCTCGTTATTTTATATGCTAGCAATGCTAGCAAGACAGAGAAGGTAAAGGTGAGAAAGTACTTTATGAGCTTTCCCAGATGTGGATACATTGAGGCACCGAATGATAAACGAATGTTGTTAAGTCTGCTTTGTGAACAAAACTTATCTAATAATTTGACAATACCAGTTAAGCTCCTACAGCATCTCACAAAATCACAAAATCTGAGTTATACACGAATAACCTACGCTGAGGAGAAACTATTTCGGTGCTTGACATGAAGATGAAATGTGAAACAAAATGGAAGATAGGCAGCGAATCGATTTTTAGAAAACAAACAGCTAATTTAGACTGTTGAATAGAGACTAGTTCCAAAATCATCAATATCTATACTCAAAAAGGGAAAACATTAACCTGATGTCAAAGAATTAACCAAACTGACCTAACCTGCACTCGTGAGAACTACATAGAGGAAGATGCTACTGTTTATCATTCTCCTTAGTAATGATAAGGTAGGTGGGCGAATAAATGAAATCGTGACAAAAGTTCCTGGCTAACTCGTATCCCAATTTTGTAAATTGAAGTTTACTGTGTACCTAGATGAATCCACTCCGCGTTTAAGCGACCCCAATGCACTTGCATTTCGGCGATGCATACATGATGGGCAATTTAAAGAATTGTTAATTTGCTGAGCGATAAAAGTACAACTATGTATGCAGCCATTTACCACATATACGATACAAGGCGGAGAATGGCAGGCCGCTGTACAATATAGGACCGTGTCTAGCCAACTGCGCAGCAGCGATGATGAGTAGGTTTAAGGAGATAAAAGGTCATATTATAGGCGTGACAATGGTACATAATGTCAGTCACAATAAACACTATATGGCCAAAAATCTTTCAACCAAAACTAGGCATTTGTAACAAAGTGGAAATCGAGTGTATCAATACAGTAAAAGCAAATGATAAAGCAAAATGTCCATTCAATGCGTCCTTCAAGGAAACGGGGAAAAGTCACGTCCGTCTCTTTCTGTACGCCAAAGTTTACTGGTTCTCTCCGACCCTGTTTACACGGGCACGTAATCAAACAGGTTCGGGGTAATATTGATCCCCACTCTTTATGGGATGCTTATTCTGGATCGGACATAATGGGATTTAAAACGCTACATAAGATTGAAACTAGCCGAATCAAATTTTATTGCTATTCGACCTGCACGGAAATGGAGCGTTCGAATACAAGAAATTGGTGCTAGTTATTAGTGTAACTAACCATGCCCAAATCGAATTCAAATATGAATTACGTAAAATTTACCTCGTCGTGGTAAAGTTTTTCACCTCATTTTGATACATTCCAGTTCGAATACAGTCGCTATACTAATCAAAAACAGCGATAGCCTAGACAATAGACATGTAGGCTATTTAAAGCTGACATTGACAAAACTTATTCCTTACATTGAAGAGCATCAGACTCAAGGATCTCTGTCACATAAAAACTTAACTACAAGCACTTTCATATTCTAATATTCTTTCATAGTTTAGTGTTTTGAATGACATTTACGGGGAAACACGGCTGTGTAATGGAAAAACGATAAGCTAGGTTTACTGTACTTTTATTTCCGATGAGGTGGGATAGGCTACGGGTTGTTGTCTACATACAGCGACGGGGGAAGGTAAGGTGGATTAGGGGGGGGGCTAGTAGCCTGGGTTCAAATTTATTTTTTCACAATCTACTAAGCTGCCTTTGGTCATTCTGTGGAAAGGGGTGTTTCGTGTCGATATGCATGTCTTGCTGTGAATGTGACACATCGTCTGTAGTAATCAACTTCAATTTTGATAAACTTTAAAAGTGGTCATGGAAAAAATTGAGATCTGGCAAATCTTTGGAAGAGCCATGGCCCCCTCCCCCTTGTTCCCCCGTCCCTGAAATTTGGGAACTAAGAATAAGATTTAGCACCAATGCCTTACAAGAACGCAGCTATTCAGAAAACACGCGTCATAACTTTCGTCTTATTCTTCTTTCGAATTTTATCCGTGTGTGTTCATTAGAAAAATTCTTTCGCTATGAAAGGCAGATTCCTCGAAAAGCGATGCTTTAGCAGAACTTCACAAATTTGGCAAAAGATACCTGTAAAATTGCATTCGAGATAGTTGATATCTCCAATATGAAATATAACTTTTAAAGTAATTATAAAATATACTACGTCATTATGATTTATTTAGCGTTAAAAAGGTAATTTGTAATCGGCAATTCGATTATCTTCAAGATGCATAGCGCTAAATGATAGCTAACACTCTGTCACTTGTAACTTAAACAGTTGAAGGGGATTTAAGTTTACATAAATCTATTTCTAACAACGAGAGTTTGATGCAACTAAGAATTAAAGTCCTGTCTGGCCAACGGAGGTGTTCGCTTGGCAGACTATGGTAGTGTTAACAGTAACGGGCGGCAATTTTAAAAGGCACTGAATCTATATATGCTATAAGGTAACAATAAAGTTATTTTAGCCACATCTTTAATTGAACTATATTTAGATATGTCCTGGTTTTGTTTCTGAAATGCTTAAAAGTTGCTTACTGGAATGCTAACAAGTTGCTTCAAAACTGCCAAAGTTCAAAAAACTAGCTACGAAATTTTCAAAATTTGTAGCAAAAATTTCTTTTACACTTTTATCCTAACGTCACTTAAAATCATACTTAACCCCATTCTTACTAATCCAAAACATTGTGAACCAAAAAGGCTGAAATTTTGCCTTAAAGCTATCTGGGTAAGATTATATGGGCGGAGTTATATGCCGAAACACAACTGCGTTACGTCTTGCTGTATATAGCCGTTAGCGCTTATTGAATCATTTTGGTATTGTGGGAGCTCCGTTTAATGTGCTATTGAAAGTGTGCATGCTTTGAGAACCTTGCGTTTTGAAGAGCCATTGGTAAGAATCGCAATATTTCGGTCAGGGGAAAGTGTATGCATCGATGTTACATTTAACAAACAGTTGTAAGACTGTTAGTGCTTGAAAATGTATAAATACGATGTATTGTTAAACGGGATATATTTTAATGTTTTGAAAACATACGCGCATATGACCTTTTAATTGCCCTGTTTTAAATTATCAACGTCATTGGAGTCGTAACCGTAATTTTTGATAATTGAATTCATCAGTTGTCAATTGCCAATTCACGTAAGGTAACTGTCGTGAAATTTTACGACTTGTATTTTTTTATTATTATTATCATTCCTTTAACGATCCTGGTTAAAATTTTTTCTAAAGCGAGCTTTCTCTTTTTTAGTAGCTCTTTCTTAGTAGCAAATTTCTGAGTTTTTAAAAGGAACCTTTGTGACTTCCAAAATGTAGAAATTCGATTTCATTCCCCTCTTACTGAGATTTTAAAAATTAGAGTGAGTATTAGCTGACATCCAACAAAGTTAAAAACTCCTTGAGAAAAACATTAGGGTTTCTGCATCGATATTGGACCAGCAGAACACATACAGCTATAAAACATCAACTCCTGGTGAGGTCCTGGCAAATTGCTATGCCTTATGAACCACACATATTCATTGCATCAACCTGTTATTGTGCCTTTTGTTACTCAAATAGCGTAACACTCTACAACACAATGGCTTGTATCATCATCGAATACATATGTGTACATTGGGGGCCATCTACATCAGTTGGTAGAGCGCAGGCAGCGAAAGCGTAGGTCACAATTTCGAGTCGTGGTGGTGACATATTTCTTTACTTCGCTAGAATCTTCTTAAAGAATAGCTCGCGTAAAAAATGGGTTAGTGCAAATAAAGTAGTCTCTAGGTAGCTAGACAAATTGCTTGTTCAATATATTCTGACACTTGTTGATGCAGTCGTTTTTATGGATGGTGAAAATTCTCATGTCATGTGTCATGTGTCATGTGTCATGACTGTGTGGTTGAACCTTTCCGCTTGATACTCTTCAGAACCTACCCCAAGTTAAATGGAGAAAGAGCCTGTATAAAGGCAATGATATAGTAAAAAGATACGGCTAGGAAAGTCTATAAAACGAGTAAGCGAAACAAAGTGGAGCCAGGTCTCTGGAGAGAGAAAGGCCTTGTTTCGCAAGCTCGCTTATTCGTACTCTCTTTCTTGTGCTATCTCTCGTGATTATGTATCTTTGTGGACGTACAAAAATTGAGACAGAGGTTCTTGTAAAACTTCTTATAATTCTGTTTTTCATTAAACTTTCTTTGTCATATCTCTGTACAGTCCTACTGAGTAAGTAAAGGTTCTTAGTCACAACGTACAATGTAACATTTCATGGTGTTGTGCCGAGAAAAATGCATTAAACCAATTTCCCCAAAAGTACTAATAGTGACTAACTGGTCCTATTTCACCTTAGGATGTTTGAAACTGTCAGAATAACCGATGCTACCAATGTAACCAGCGTTACAAAAGGTACCAAACGTTTCAGCTACGAATGTCAAGTTTCAACGGAACTAATCCTACCGAAGCACCCAAAGCAACACTACTAAAAGCTACCAATTTCCCCAAAAGTACTAATAGTGACTAACTGGTCCTATTTCACCTTAGGATGTTTGAAACTGTCAGAATAACCGATGCTACCAATGTAACCAGCGTTACAAAAGGTACCAAACGTTTCAGCTACGAATGTCAAGTTTCAACAGAACTAATCCTACCGAAGCACCCAAAGCAACACTACTAAAAGCTACCAATTTCCCCAAAAGTACTAATAGTGACTAACTGGTCCTATTTCACCTTAGGATGTTTGAAACTGTCAGAATAACCGATGCTACTAATGTAACCAGCGTTACAAACGGTGAACAAGTTTCAGCTACAAATGTCAGGTTTCAGAAGAAGTAATCCTAACTTTTAAAATTCAAAAATGCAAAAATGAAATAAAAAGTAACAAATGACAAAGTAAGAAACTATAAAAAGTGACAAAACAACCAAATTAACAAATGCTACCAAAGTAAAGAAAAAAATATCAAGTAACAAATGACACCAAAGTAACAAATAATATGGAAGCAAATGATGTAAAGACAATAAAGGGTACATAGTCAAAGGTAACAAATTCTACTAAAGTTACTTTTTTAACTGATGTTACAGAATCAAACCAAACGTAAAAACACCCCCACAGTAACACCACCATAACATCACTGTAACACCACAGTAACACCACTGAAACACCATCACAACACCACTGTAACACTACCATAAAAACCACTGTAACACCACCGTAACACAACCGCAACACCACTGTAACACCACTGTAACACCACTGTAACACCACCATAACATGACTGTACTACCACTGAAACACCACCGCAACACCACTGTAACACCACCGTAACACATGAAAAACCACTGTAACACCACTGTAACACCACCGTAACACAACCGCAACACAACTGTAACACCACTGTAACACCACCGTAACACAACCGCAACACAACTGTAACATCACTGGAACACAAATGTAACACAATCGCAACACCACTGTAATACCACTGTAACGTCACTGTAACACCACCGTAACACCTCTGTAACAGCATTGTAATTATCTGAGTACATCAATTCTGCCTAAACCAAGCTAGGTCAAGAAACCCAAGAAAACTCAACACCATCCCTCTTATAAATATATTTTATGTTACCAAAGAAAGCTAACAAATACTACTATGCGGGAAATCCTACTAAAGCAACCAGTTAGAACACTGCAACCAAAGCTGCTACAGTTAACCATGTTAACAAAAGTAAAAAGGGTTACTAAAGTAGCCAAAGCTCCGAAAGTAACTGCTACAAGCATCTATGGTAAACCAACACCAAGAAAATAACAAATTTTTATCAAAGTACAATCTACCAAATTCTGCTTAATTTAGCTGTGTTAGTAAAGCAACTAACAATACTAGAGCAAAGCCAACAGATATCACAAAAGTTACTACGTCTTATGTTGCAAAGCGTCTCAATGTTGCTAAAAAATAATAACACCTTGAAACAAATGTTATCAAAGAAAAGCCACCAAATATTACCGCAATAATCAAGGCTATCCAGTAAGCAAAGAAACAAATGTTACCAAACTAACATATTTTCCACAAGATAGGTCACCAAAAACCATACAATTCACAAAGGCTACCAACACCACCAAATGTTACCAAAATGTCTAACGTTACTAAGGTAACAAATTCTACCAAAGCTGGTCAGTAAAGAAAGTGCTTAAGTGTGACGTCATAACTTCGTGAAAATCAAATCCTCTATACTATTTTCCACTCCCTTCATAATTCATGTTGACATATTTTATGGGTCAAAATGTCAAAGTTGAAACTGGGCTTCTGAAAGTTTGAGTCATTCTAACATACACGATATTGAGTCCAATTCTTTATCCGACAAACTAACCAAAATGACGAATGTTTTTATAGACTTCTTGGGAATTTGAACAGTTGCTAAACGAAGACGGAATTAGCTTTGTACGTTCTATTATTTGGTCCTTTAGCTGCTACTGTAATATCCTTAGAAATTTGTTTTCTTCAAAACGGAACATCATCACTTTTGTACGATACTGTTAAAAATTAGCTAATGCTACAAAATTAAAGTTACCAATAAAACAAATGGTAGCAACTTTTACTGAATAAAAGTCGGCATTATGTAAATATTCTAAACAGAAGTACAGGCCTCTAGTTTATCCATTTTGGTAGATGTTGTTGTAGCATTTGGAAGCCATCATGAGTTGCGCGATGATTTATGTGTATTGGTGTTAGTTAACCATTAGGATGGAATGGGTTTTCTCGTCAATGGTGCTTTATTGACTTCATGGATAACGCCGGAATGTTTTAAGACCTTTGCCACAGAAAGATGATATATGCAGAAATGACTTCGATGTTGGCTACGATGCATACGGCCGTACAGCTGTGACAACAAAGCCTACAAGCCTTACGTCTATCTCCAAATAGTATCTTTCCCTTGTGCATTACGTTCACTTGAAACCAGTTTCAGCACTATTTCAATAGGTCAATAACCGGCCTTCTGAATATGTCTGCTTTCGCGTCCCTTTAGAACAGTGAATGCCCATGGATACGCAATTCGCTACATATTTTCACACGCCATGAAACATAACTTGAGTAGAGCCGATGACTTCAATATGCCCTACAACAATACAGCTATGCTTGATGCAGAGTCATGCATACCTCCCTTTATCCATAAGCATTTTATGGTATTGCCCCAACTAAGCTGCACTTCCACGGAAGATAGATGAGA
>JAAAKM020006971.1:96507287-96520507 GCA_010016025.2 Alatinidae sp. Z8VKAUB7J3
TGCATACCTCCCTTTATCCATAAGCATTTTATGGTATTGCCCCAACTAAGCTGCACTTCCACGGAAGATAGATGAGATTATGTTTTTGACACTACAGAGGTGAAGTCTCCAGCTTGCTTTCTGTCACAGAACCTGGGCTTAATGTCAGAGCAACCGTATCGGCTCCAAGTAATGGTGATGTGGGTGCTGAAAATACAAAGGACAAAAATAAGAAGCAGTTAATTTCACCAATAACACTGCTTACTTAAACATTATACCAAAATATGCGAATAGGAATTCCAAAGTAACAATAATAATTATATTTTTTTAAAACTTCATTGCCATTTATTCTTTCTGTAAATTTACAGTTAAGAACCTCTACAAGATATAAAATTCTCACTGTCTTCACCCGGCATAATGGTGGCAGTGAGATTTATAGTATTGGATAATGACAATAACAACAATACCAACAAGATCAATGGTAGTGATAACCAAAGACGCATAGTCAATACAAGTTAAAATAAAATTAAAAATAATAATAAAAATAATAATAAAAAATAAAAAAAATAAAATAATAATAATAATAATAATAATAACGATACACAGGAGCTTTCTAAATTACATTCGCTCTTCATTTTCCTTAATGAATAAATGTATATATAAACAAATAATAAAATAAAAAGCAATGTTGAGTACTTCGTCATACTAGATAATGCTTCCAGCAACTACCACCTTAAATAAAAGAAGCATTGTATATCGATCGGGAAAGTCCAACCTTGAACACCCAACTCACGTATAGTAACATTACTTTAAGTATCCAGCATTATTTTATGTCCAGCTGTCGTGTATTGTTTATTTACAGTATTTTGTTTATTATTTGTAAGAGCCTTGTACCAGTTAGTTTCTGTTCTAACTTGTGATTAGCACTATGATTAGTATTATTTTTCTTCCAGTAAACAGAGAAACAAGTGTCGATAGTTCGTAACGTAGAAAAATTTTGGAGAACGTTTATGTTCAGTCAGTTCATCTAAAGATAAAAAATGGATGCCTGAAACATGTCTTGGAAATGAAATTTAGTATCATTCTTTCATGTGTTACAAACTTAATATTGCCGAGAAATTTTGGATACACCAAAACATTATTAGCAATATCTATATGGCTTTAAGAACCAAAGTAAACCCGACTCGATGCATTTGGAGGAGAGCAACCCATTTCCACTCATACTTCAACGTTGGCCATTCGCTGTTGCCATTCCCAATGGTTTGGAAACATTTCTGTTTCTCGTTGTTTGTCTACTAAAAGAAAGATTAATCGCCTAACGATTGTAGCGTGATGAAACCAAATTCATTTCAATTTGCTGGCTTCCTCATGTTTAGTGTAAAAGTCACAATTGATAACGTTCCTCTGCTTTGCCAACCTTATTTGAAACCTGTTTATCAACATGTGTTCATAGAAATTGAAAACCACAAATTAACCATCGTATTTCTTTTTCACTTTCGTTGTACGGTGTGTTAAATTTACTCGGTTGAATAACATTTTCCTGACAACCTATGACAATCTAAAACGACAATCTTGCATGCTCTTGATGTGTATCACCAAGGTAAAGCAATCACTTCACTGTTAAAGGCAACCATGTTTGCAGTGACTATCCCAAGTTACACTTACCGATATCTTCGGAGCCTCGATCTGATTCAAGCAAGTCTCGTTCCTCTAGAGGCAGCAGTGAATATCCTTTAAATATATGAGTATTCATTTCTCTTTGTTTGATATATTCAAGAATTGCTCTGTGTATGTATATATATTGGTCCTGTTAAAAAGAAAGAAAGAGTCAACTAAAGTAAAAGTTTAAAAATTGCCCTGAAAATAATGCAACTTTTAGAATTTACAACTGTGTCTAGCTTTATTCATTTACTTGTTCTCTTGTGGTGAGGCATCGGCTGCCATGACCACTCAATTCTTTCTATCCCTGGCCAGGTGTAAAAGGTCCACTCTTCTCATCACGTTACCTAGTCGATCATATATTTTCGACAGGAAGGTACCTCTCTGCCTTCCCCTTGCTTTTTTCCCCTCTACGCTCCCAGTCAACGCCAGCTCTTCCCACTCTTTTTGACCAATATCTAGCTTAGGAGACGTAAAAACCGCGGAGAAAAGTGCGGTCAGGAAGCAATTTTTGTTCCTTTTTAAAACTGACATTGGAACTGACCTGAAAGGTATCGAGGGGATGCGTGGATTAAACTACTTTCTCCATGGGCACAGCATCGCGAGATTCGACCGGAATTCAATCGGGATTTGACTGGGATTCGAACCCACAACACTCGAGTAATGGGTCAAACGGCATAGCCATTCAGCTACGGTGGTTCCGAAGTAATTGTCACATGCTCCTTTACCACAATAAGTGACATGGACCTTTTTTACGGGCAAAAAAGATTGAAAACACCAGTGAACAACTGGTTGTGATTAAAACTCCGTTTAGTAATCACAGTTGTAAGATAACATACTCTATAAAAAGCCTTGTGGTGTTGAGGTAAACAAAACCTTTAAACAGTAAAGAAACCCCCCTCCACCCCAGCCCCACCCCATTAACGTGACTACCCGGAAAACGTAAGGATTCATTTTACCCTTACCCAAGTAACTGGATACCTAAATGATCCTCATGGGATTGTGTATCGCCTACCCCTAAACAAATTTTTTCTCAAATACAAGGTAATTTTAAATTTTCCAAGTGCGGTGTATTCCAGTGCATGAACGTAATAAACGAGTTCTAGGAAGCCACGATCTAAAAAGTTAGTTTACAGGTTGGTGACTTTTAATCACTCTCAAGTTCTCATTCACAAATACTTACGAAACAAATGAAAAATTTAAATGTAAAGAAAACGAAATATAAGACATCGGAATTTATCTGTAGAGTTTGGTTGAAAAAATAAATTGTATGTTAACACCATTTTCTTGGCACTTGTTAATTTTGGGGTACTAGAGCGAGAAATATGTCACCATCGGAACTCGAACTTCGGCGATGTTCCCTCTATCAACTGACCTAGGTGAACCTCGACGTTAACATGCGCTATTTCTCTAGTCGCCACATTAGCTGCCAGTCATCAACCGGCGGATGTCCATACCCAGCTTACGCAATTTAAGACCGGCCTCTCTGCGCCACGTGACTTGACCAAGGGAGAATTGGCCCGGCCCGGCCCGTCTGTCCAAAGCCCAGTGAAAGTTACAAATAGCCCAGGTGGTGGCATCCTCTCTATTTCTCAATTGCAACTGACATTTCAAACCCTCTCTTCTCGATGGTACGCTAAGATTGTAGAAAGAAGTATGTAGCAAAATGAATGATCATAATTTAATTGATGAGGAATTGCACTAAACATTCTAACATCTGAGGTGAGGTAATCAATTGAATCCATCCGATGTTGGTCTTATTTCTTTCCATTAATGAGTGACGTTTTCCTAGACACAATACTTACCTCTGTTTGGACCATTGAACAGCGTTGTAGTCTCATTAGACACACTGTGCCATAAATATCGATTACCATTTCTTCATGCAGTCGCTTAATTATCGTATCAATGGCTATAAATGTCCCTGTCCTTCCAACACCGGCGCTGTAAAGAAAAGTGAAAGGAGCAATGTTTAACTTTAAACAAATCGTTTCGAGTCTTTGCAACAAAGATGGATAAGAAGGAAGTCTTGAGTTGGAAACGGTGGGCTAATAAGAATTTAAGCAATGACCTAACTGATGATAAAATCTGCGTTCTTGACGATTGATTGACAAGTCTTAGGGTTCAAGGAGTTTTTCATACGCTTTCCGTTTGTGCAACCTATCAGATGTTGGCATTGAATATGTCGCTACTAACGGACTAATTGGAGAATTTTGAAATGTGGTGTATGAGGAGAATGATGCGCATCCCATGGACGGATAAAGTGAGAAATGTCGAAGTTTTGCGTAGAGCCAGCATCGAACAATCTCTTTTGAAAACAATTAGAAATCGTCAGATTTGTGGGCCATGTCACTAGGAAAGAAGAAATCGAAGCTTTAGTTCTGTATGCGCCTAGCTTTGCAATCAGCCACCCAGTGCTTAAGTCCTTAAAGGTTCGTAGCACTACGATTTGGCTTTAGTCATTGGTTCTCAAAGCAAGGTTGTATGTACTTTTTGTCATGCCCAGACTTCACGATATTTTCGTCTACCTCTTTATCAGGGTACTTTTACCCTTCGTGCCTCCTGCTCAGTTTTGAACAGCACCAACTTTGATTCTTTATCAGTAGACGGCTATATCTCAGTTTGCAAAGCAATAATCTGCTACAGCTTGACTCTTATCTTCGAACCCCCGTCTCGACGTTAATTTTTTCTCAAGCAATTTCTAAAATGTTCATCAGGTTTGTTCTACGCATTTCTGTGCCAAACAATCGGCTACTTCCATATGCCACCCAAAACATTCATTTGGTTCAAAAGTGACCTGTCTACATCTGGAAAAACAACTTCAGCCATCATACCACCGTTATCTGATCTTACATGAATTTGTTAATAAAAGATCCCTGACAAGCAGTTGGCCTAATTAAAGACCAACCAAAATTAATATCATCTTTTCAAAGCCCAATAAATCTTAAATACGAGTAGACATGCTAACTCTGAGGCAAAAGGTACCTCGAACACCCACAGGCGAACCCCCCAAATTTGAGCTACCAAGCAGAGATGCAGCCCATGAGCCACGCCTAACTGTCTCCTAGGAGCAGCTCTCGCAAATTGTTGGAAGCATCTGTAATCAACGAGGACATATGCTGTACTCTCATGTCAGCACTTTGCGTATCCGCTTTGGCGCTTCCAAACTACGGTATCCACCGGTGGATAATTAGGGCTTAATGTAGCGACTAGAGAAATCGAGTATGTTAACATCGGAGGTCGCTGTACTCAGTTAGTAGAGCGCACGCCGCGAAAGCGTTAGTCACGGGTTCGATCTACGGTGGTGACATATTTTCTATTTCTGCGGTATTTTTTCAAGACTGGCATTTCAAATCCTCTTTTGTTGATGATAATTAAATTTTTGTCATTGCTGCTTACTAAACAAAAACCTCAGTTCTGGAATTGCTTTGAGTTTCTCCCACTTCTAGAGTTAAGTCGATTAAAAAAGCATGACTAGTCAGGTCTAGCCATAAGTCTCATCGATATGGCTACCCTCTGGTTTCAAACGCTCGGGGAATCTGTTACAAGCAAGGGCTCGCTTTGGCCACAAAGGACTCTATCAAATAAAAGTGTGGATGTAGAGAGGTAATTAACTCTGGTATTCATTTGCACAAATACAAAGAGGAGAGAAATTGTGTCCAGCTTGTCTCTTTTTATTATTCAAGTCTCTAGCAACCATTACGATTAAAATATTGTCACTAAGAAGTTTAACTCTTTCTCTTCTACGTTCTCGTTGCGGTGAAACCTGCTCAACCGACTTCCTTTCACTTCGTATCTCACAGACTGGTAATCCAAGTGTCTTTAAGATCTAGTTTATAAATATCAAGGTCCCTTGGCTATGCTCAACCACTTTTCCACTCCTGAGCGAAGGTCGCTGATAACTTTTCTTCGGTCAGGGCTCTTAACAACTGCTGTCCCTGATACAATCATATTTGCACCAGCCTACAAACACAATACGAAATAATTCTCAACAAGTATCTTAGTTGATAAGCAAACGAGATAGATTGCGATCTCTAAAAGACCCCTAATGAGCAGTGGGCCTTAATATTGAAACCATCCAAAATTTACAGGAAAACCAGCAAACAGGCTAACTAATAAATAAAGGGGAAGCTGAGGTGTCCAAGGGCAGCGCCCCTCAATTTGGATTACAGGGCAGAGCAGTAAACTACGAGGCAGGCATGACAGTGCAGTAAGGCCCACTGCCACGGATCATGGGAAGAATCACTGACAATAAACACTGCATTCTATCTTTGCAAGGAGCTTGGTAAAATGGTTAATACGTCCAATCTGTGACTAATGAGCGGTAGCCGTGAATACCTTTCGGGTTGATTTCGGAACATACTGCTCCGGCACTTTTGAATCCTTTCAAACTACACCTTGCTATAAAGTAGTGATTCTCCAGGGCTTGCTATAAAGTGTGCATGTGCATTAGCTAAGCTTCAAATTTGTCAGTCTGATAGCTACAAGTGTTGAGGAAAATGTTGCTGGTATATCACATAGAAGGACGTGCAATCTGATTGCAATGGTACGATAGCCTGGAGATTGGTTCGTTGGAATGAAAGAGAGATGACATCAGATAGTGGCGCAGATGATGATGATTATGACGATGACGGTGACGATGACGACGACGATGACGATGATGTTGATGTTGATGATGATGTTGATGATGATGATGATGATGATGATGATGATGATGATGATGGCGATGATGACGATGATGATGATGATGATGATGATGTTGATAATGTTGATGATGATGCTAATGATGATGATGATGATGATGATGATGACGATGATGTTGTTGATGATGATGTTGATGTTAATGACGATGATGATGATGATGATGATGATGATGATGATGACGACGACGACGGTGATGATGATGCTGCTGCTGCTGCTGATGATGATGATGTTGATGATGTTGATGAAGATGATGATGATGATGATGATGATGACTATGATGACCATGATGATGACGATAATAGTAATGATAATTATGATATTGATGAATAAAGCTACAATTTGTTGTTATTTATTCTGCTATGGATTATGACCATGGGTATTTCTTAGCTTGTAAGGTGATGGGGGATGCGGGTGCTGACGTTAACTCTACCATCAAGTATAAATCTATTTTTAAAGCAAATATCAAGATGCAATGACGGGGACCATGTAAGAGGATTCATTATTTACGTTTATCAATAATATATAAACCAACACAAAGAAAAGGATATATATCTCGCTAAACCGTATTTACCTTTGCCACTACCTCTATATTGCCTGGTCCTACACCACCATCAACCTCGATATCAATGTATGGGAACCTTTCTCTGATAATTTCCACCTTGAACAAAATGAAAGGAACGCGTCTTGTTAAGTCAAAGTGGCCGGCAATAATGACACACGCGAAAAATGCGAAACGCGAAAGTAAAATAAGACAATTTTGAAAAGCTTTTCAGATCATCAGGTTCATGATGATGTTAATAAATCCAGGTTACCTTTCCGCGTTCCAAAATGCAACAATAAGAAGTTGAAACAAAAATAATATTGTTCCGGAAAACGCTTGCAAAAATCGACATCCATTATATGCTCGGATGTGCCTCATTCTACGCATGCTTTTCAGCTTTCCATTTCTTCAAGGACAGACCACTCTACGACTTTTTGTAAAAAAAACACAATCCATGTTTCCACATACCTTGGGCATCATGTCTGCCATGAATTTCTGTCCTCCAAATCCTGGTTCCACAGTCATGATTAAAATCATATCTACTTTTTCTGCGTATGGAAGAACTGTGTCGACTGCTGTACCTGGTTTGATTCCAATGCCTACCTATGGAGAAGCAAATACAATGAGGCAACACAGCACCAATGAGACTGTTCACTGGACTCGTATTTCCCATGATTCTCGCCAGACACTGGTAACAGTTTGTACGCCGTTTGATTTTTGGAGGATTTTCTTCATCCAATCAGCGATAGTGGAGTTTTCGATTAGATCGCTGTTTTGTCATTTAGTTGCTACAAAAGGGCATAATTTAACTTTCAGTCAGCCTTTGCACGAACATAACTGATAAGCGTGAAACGCAACGTGACTTTGGTGAGTACAAATGAACCCACTATTAAAGGCTATCTACACTGGTAATGATAAGTCGTCTTGATAGCGTGACGAAACACTTCTAAATGATAATATATATTAGCTTGATAAGGATCAATAACGTTCGGTCTGAAGGCAACAACTTTGTATTGAGCAATTAATAAGTGATTTGAACGATGAAATACAACCTGCTTGTGTAAAACGATAAAAGCGACAAAAAGATAACTATAATTTTGACAACATTTCGTCTTATTACAAGACTTCGTTAGGTCTTTATGCACCGAAATTTTAAAGCAATGAACGATTACGGGCGTCTGTTGGAGGAGCGTTAAAACAAGGGCATCGTTTCTAAAAATTGTTTCATTTTCATGAAATTCTTTGGCTTGAAGTTTTCCATTGCTAATTGCAATTTTATTAAAATTCAAAAATAAGGTGCAAACCGTATAATGTTCAACGGGTTCTTTTTATTTTACGTAATGATGGGGGTCGTCTTGTTTAGGGGGTCATCTAGAGGTGATCATTTGGCTATTAACCAAAATAGTAGGGCCACTTTTTCGAGCTGGAGGGATTTTAAAAAGTTGGCGTTCATTCAATTCATTATAGTAGTTGGATTCCTGAGGATTTTAAAAAGGTTCCATATCAAAAAAAGAAACTTTTAAGATTAGTAGCACCCGGTCTTTCGTAGGAAACTTGGCAGCAAATGTTCTCCCATTCGTACAGTCAACCAATTTTACAAAGATGTTGTGAAATTTGCACATCTCGCTTACATGTTTTGAAAGGCTCGGATAAAAAGCAAGATTCCAGAAACACGCCAAATGAAGATATCAGAATTAGATGTTGTTAACTACTTGACACTGTCATTAATGATAGTTACCTTCATTCCTGCTTCTTTTATTTTCCTGATGACATTAGAGGGGTCATCTACATGTTAGTAAAGAAATATATATATGAAGATGAAGATACACAAAATTACAATCCAATTGTTAACGTAGAACATGTAGAATGCGGGAATAGGTGTTGGTAAGTTTGACTAACAAATATTTTCCAAGAAAGACAACAAGCTATATTTTTGATAAAAATAATTTCACAGTTTGTTTGCTTAAAAACTAGTATGGTATATAAAATTCATAATTATTTTCAAAATTATCGTTTGGAATACAAATTTAGTGGCATTCTAGTTACAAACACTAATTGCAGAGACTTTCAGGGAACAGTGTACCATACAGCAATACAGTGTGCAATACAGCAAAGTGTTTTGTAGGCATTTGTGCTAATCATGCTAACCTCTCCAATAATGGTGGTACCATACAAACGAAGGACATAACATTTCCCGGAAACCCGCTCTCCTCAATGCCCTACTAAACAACTTGATAACTTGCCTGCACTACGTAATAATAGACTATTACGAAGCAGTCACACCAGGCACAGTTGATTGTACATATAGTAACCAATAGTGTATCATACATATCAAACGTAAAAGAGTTATTCTTGTAAAATAGTTTCATTCTCAAATAGATCAGGTTCATCGACAGAAATTCTTGCTATCATCTTATAGTTAAAGTGTATTTTTGTTCCTTGCACTTGCACTGTATTTGAAGCATTAAACACCATAAAATGTGAAACTGTAAATACCTGCTGCTTCTAGATGAAATGTGTATTGATTTGCACCTGCTCCAGCCATGTCTTCAATCCACTAAAAGGGAAAATTTCAATTTTGCTAAGGTCTGCTGGGTGTGAAATGGGTTTGTAGTAGGAACACAAAAGAAAGCATTACCCTCTATGCACCCTGTTAAGATGGAAATTTGTACAGCCATCAACATGGATAAGTTTAATAAAGTTTATACAACAAAAGAATGAATTTTCAAGGACAGACTGGGGGGTGGGTGTATGGATTGGGGATGAGTGCATGCATGGGTAGGTGAATACATGAATAGATGGATAGATGCTTGGACGGAAGGATCAATGCATTTATGGATGTGCACATGGATGGATACAAGGATAAAAAGATGTGTGGATAGACACATGGATGAGTGCATGGATGAATGTACAGGTGAATTAGCGTTTGCTGCACAAATGGATACATGTATGGAAGTCTAATTGGATGCAAGTATAGATGCTTGGGTGAATAAATGGATGGTGACATAGAGAGATGCATGAATGGGTGGAGTGGATGGATAGCTTATCATTCAGAGTTAAGAAATGAATCTAATGTCCCTTTAGGACAGTAAAACTGTTTCAGAAATGGGGAAGAAACAAATTAATGCAATGAAAAATGAAATACCTTCTATTGCAAAGGAAAAAACTAGAGTAAATAGCCAATTTAATGTTACATATACAGTTAAAGTTTTGATGTTTATGCCCTCTTACATTCACACTTTGGAATAGTTGTCAATTGTGAACATTGATGATCTTCATAAAATAAGCCATAAATTAAACTTGACAAATGTAAATTTTGCATGTTAATAAACAAAATGTATAATTCAAACTCAGACACAATCAAAAAAATAAAGAAAAGATTATTACAATAAATGTAATGTATGTACCTGTTCTGGTTTGGCCACCATCATATGCATGTCTAAATATCAAAGACAAATAAAAGGTATAAAACTTTGTTCTACCAAAAATTAAATATTAAGTGGAATAAAAATTACCATGACCTTGTCAGATTGTACTTTAGCCAATTCATGAGGTCATTAATACCTTTAACAATGACTTAAATTCTGCAACTGGGGGCGTGAAATGGCTTGGTTATAGGAGAAGTGTATGAAATGGAAAAACTGGAATGCAGTCATTTCAAACTGGCCAACAGCACCAGTATTTTTAAGGCAAATGGAACAGACTCAACTAAAATATTACTAAAGGCCATAACTAATCTATGGTATATTTCTAGTATAAACCAGTTTGTGTAAATATCAAAAGAAACTTGAACAAATATTTCAGCTTAACTGTGAGTAGTAATGTTTGATAATAGGATGAGCTTCACATTGAGGTATATGGTATATACTATATATCAACATATAGCAATTGAACAAGGTGAGTCTTAAAGTGTTTTACTCATGAGTCTTTATGTCTGGCAAAGAATGAGTTTTTGGGGTGAAGCCCCTTCTACCATATAAATTAATAAAAGTTATTTGATATAATTATACAAAATTTAGCTACATTGGAGGGCGATTCCATACATGTCGTACGGGACATTTGGACAGTTTTTGTGAGAGTATCAAAATATCGTGAGGTTTAGACTCACTGTTGTAACTTTTTTACATACTTTATAGGGTAACCTCCAACTTGTTGTCACTAGATGAAAAACATCCTATTGCATGATACTGAAAAAAGTTTCTTTATTATACTTTGTATAGACAAATTCTTAAACTGATCTACTATGTGTTAAGAAACTTGGAAGGGGATGTCTAACCGGTTTTTAAAAACAGCATAAGCGTTACTTGTCTTTTAGCCATCTGGCAAAGGACAACGGTGCTTTTATTTGATAACATTTATCCAGGGAATCTACTCGCCACAGATGGCTTTCAACACGACTCTTCCATTTCAGCTTGCTTCTTGCAAAGGCTTGTGACTTGGGACCAATTTTTCTGATGTTGCGCATGCCATCTGTTAAGATAGACTTCAAGCTCTTCTTCGGTCTTCTTCTTGTCTTTCCCACCAGAGATGACTTCTTCATAACACATCACAGTTTTGGCTGTATCGGTACTCTGAGTAAATAACACATACTTTGGTAGTTGCACCCTTCTGCTCGTAACCACAATGATAAGAAGGCGGAGGTTAGAAGGCTTGCTTCTTCTTGACTCTGTCTTGCCATTTAATTACAAAGAACTACCTGAGGTACATTTTCTGAAATCTTTCAGTTTCATTTTTATATATACTTGTAGAGATGACAAACGTATTTAATAGTCTCAATTTTGCTTGCAATTGGAAGTTGTGATTGCCACATAGCGTTGACGGAAAACCGCCGTATCTTCCAGTCTCCATATCTCATCTGTCCATCCTTGGTCCTTGTATAGATATTTCCGGCTGGAGTCCTTCCGTCCCTTAAGAATGTCCATTGCTCAACGTAAGGTTCAGTGTTGTCACCCATTGTATAGTTACAAAAAGTGTAGATAGTGGAATAGGCATTATTTGTTACACTAAAATCTTACTTGTCTTCTCTAAGGTTTTCGTCTTCTCTAAGGTCTTCTCCTTCTCATTCAGCATCACTATTGTCAGCACAACTTTACGAAACTCTTCATTTAAACGCACTACGCATCATTATTTTGCAAGGTGGGCCTAGACAGAACTAATTTTGGTTTCCCTGCATGGAACATCTATAAAAAGGTTTGCAAAATCTTACGTTAGATTTAGATAAATTACTTCAGAGCCATATACTTCCTCGTTTTACGACAAAGGAACATCATATGACTTCCTCGTTTAATGAAGGTACATCCTTTTTAGTAGGCAATTCCTTTATTTGCCGTCAGCCTGGAGTTGTCTAATTTTAAAATAAATTCCAGTTCAAAAGCTAAGCCGTCGAGTCATCTATTTGATATAAAGCGTACACATAGGCAAGTTAATAAATCCTCGTGGATTGTACGTTGCACATATTTGCTTTTAAAATGACTTTTGTCACTGAAGGCCGTTGCAATACGCGACCTGTGTTCAATTTGGTCCCCTCTGTTTAATTTAAAGCTGGTGCTTTATCATTGCATATATTTAGTTTAGGGCCGTGGTTCTCAACCTCTTTCACTCCTCATACCTTCTACTCTGTCTCCGGGTACCCCTTCGCTCATTACATAAGCAAAATCAAGTAAGAGTGTCTCATTTAATACTATGATCATTTTCGCGTATTAGCATAGGCAGCGTAGCACACTTTCATTGTACGTGAAATATGTAACTATTTGTTATGCAGGCCTATGAGATGCGAGTTGGGAACTACGTGTCATAAACGAGAGGCTTCTTCATTCTCATGTTGCTAAGTCTTTTCAAGCAGAAGTGAAGAGTGGGTCTTTTTCCTATTCTTCGGTTAAATCATATACGGCTTTTATACGGAATAAGGGTAGATACAACAATTGATGGTGACACATGTTTTTCGTGCTAAAGCCTTTCTGACAAGCAGATTTTGTCAACGTTTATTTGGCTTTTGAATGGGCTATTGTTCTCAAAGCACTGACAACGCTGAATAGGGATCGACAGTCGCCGCTGGTCGACCGCACGCATCGCGTTGGTAAACCCAGTTTCACTTCAACTTCAAAACGATCGATGCACAGCGATGACTGGAGATAGATAGGCGGTACTGACGCCTGTAGAAAGATCAACGAGAGGCCTAGGTTGAAGTAACAGTGATCATGCACCTGAAGATCAGGACCAAGTCCCATCGAAGTGCTGGCAGGGATGACTGTATCACTTGCCGATTGTCAAAATGTACTATCTTTCTAAATATGCTTCTCAGGTACCCCTTGCCGTGTCTACAGATACCTCTTGGGGGTAC
>JAAAKM020006971.1:96537145-96549485 GCA_010016025.2 Alatinidae sp. Z8VKAUB7J3
GTCCATGTGCATGAAAGTGAATCCACGTAGATTTAGTGCATCTAACTGTAAATCAATCATTTTGGATCCGACTCCATAAACACTTTCCAAAGGGGATAGATGCGATGGTTCTGTCCTGTTTGGATCTGTTCCTGAGCGTATTAAATCGTAATGTTTGGGTTCCACTTGTTATACGGTTCTCTGCCTCGATGGGGAAAACGCACCGTATCTTGTCACGATATACTCATCCCCTTTTCAATTTTAGGTCATTTCTTATCACAACTTAGCCGAGATAGGTTCAGAGCACAGCAAACTACGGGAGTGACGCTTCTTAAAAGATCAACCACATCCGATCCGACGTCACATCGTAGAGAACATGGAAGGATAAGAGACGACCCATGTGTATTTAATCATAAGCAATTCTATACTCCGAATCAATTAATCACAACGTGTGATAATTACAAATTTTCTGATGTCTTTCAATACGTATTAGAAAATTGTCCTTTAATTTTACTAGCGTTGGAAGTAAGCACAGCGCTAATAGCCCATAAATTAAATAAACCACCGGTGCCTACTTGAGGAACTATGGTATTAAGCCGTTCAATCGCACTGGTTTATGTTACATAGAAAATGGGCTCATTTCTGAGTTGGCTTGATATTGTCCATAGTGCATGAATAGTATGCATAAAACCCCCGATCGTTCTGCGTTACAACTGTGTCTTGTACTTTAACAGCCCTATGAGAATAGCTATCATTATTATTGCTCGTCTGTTACTTTAACTGAGTCACTGTGATCTGGCTTATGCGCAGCTCATCAAAATCAAGAGCACTCGGGCTACTTCAGTTAACACGTCAGAATGGAATAGATAACCTTGGAATGGACTTACCGGATACTAAATTTGCTTCGCCTACGTTTGAGGTATGCAAATAGGGCACAAATCGGACTGAGCCACCTGGCGCTTCGCTGCGGCAATACTGCAATTGCGCACGTCATGCATGATGCAAAAGCAATTTTGTAATCAGTTGATATAAGTCTTGAATAAAGGAAAGTGAAACCTTGGTAGAAATAATAATAAAGAAAGGAAAAGTATGAAAGGAAAAGAAATAAAGAAGAAGAAGAAGAAGAAGAAGAAGAAGAAGAAGAAAGAAGAAGAAAGACGATAGGAAAGCTTGGAATAACTGCACTAAAACTCACATTAACATGGGACGAGATGTTATACCTAGAGCAAGCACAAGATGAAAGAACAGATTACTGGAAAACAACCCAATAGATACAAAGGAAGAAACATGAAAACTGCAACATGATAGAAATAATAGTTTATAAACAGAGAAAGGCGAACAACGAGGAAGAAGAAAAGGGGATAGCAACAACAAAAAAGTTGAGAGAGCAGAACATTGGAGAAAGAATAGAATTAAAAATGTCTAGCAAACATAACGGTTCGTGACAATACCTGACCATCTGTAATAAATTTAGCCTTTATCCGTAAATATTTTTCTGATATCTCATCTGTGACAGAATTTAATGATTCTCGTTGTAGCAATTCTTCGATCTGGTGATCCGGGCTGATAGCCTAGCGTAGCAAGGGAAATTAATGTAATACATACCAACGCACGAACAGAAATGCCAACATCGACAAAGAACTTTGCTTGAACGGCCACGTACCAATTATAACATGGAACACTATCACATCCTTAGAGTTCCCTAAAGGACTCTGTATAACGACCTGTTTGTTTTACAAGTAAATGGCATCTCCTCCATATCTCAAAAAGAGACGAGGGGAAGCAGGCCTCTTGTTGGCTCTAAAACTACCCCAAACTGGAAGGGTTTCTGAAGTAAACATCAGACTCCAGCCGACGTTTTGAAGCTCGCCAATGGGCTGGGTACCTTCTATTTCGATCTTCATCTTTTTGTGCTGCTGATAGGGTATGTGCTCCTGCCCTCTAGCGCAGTGTTCATTGAAATACCGACAGTTAACAATATAATTAGCACGCTATTACTAACGGTACAGACTCTCGTGGTACTATTCTCTCGAAAAAGCATGAGTTCATTACACAGGAAGAAAAAGTCTCAAATAATACTAGTAAATATACTGCAAAGTTACAACTTCAATTGAATCAATTATATAGGCATCGCCAAGAGAATGAAAACTCTGCAATAAATAACAGAGACACAAAAAAGCCTACCTAACATGTATTAATAGCCGGAAAGTGGCAATCCTTCATGAAAATTACCTGTATTGGTATTTTTACAGTCTACTTTTGAACCTATAAAAGTTCAAAGGTCAGAAGTCAATTTCATAGTGTTACAAACTGACTCACCCTCTCCTTATCTTTGGCACTGCTAGGCTCCTGGGTTACAAGTTCTACTGTCTCTTTCTTTTTCTCTTGAAAGTTAATTCCAAAACCTCAGTTTCTGTGTTAAAAGTTGTGAATTTATAGACTGCTGAACTGAGAAACTTTAACTATGAGACTGCTGAACTCAGAAACTTTAATTATGAGATGGCTGAACTGAGAAAAATAAGTTGGTAGGTATGGTCATGTACAATTAAATACAACTCCGAACTACCTTTGTATTGAGCCCTGTCAGATCAACAATGTTTCAAACTTTAGTAAGCAAAAAATTAGTGATGTAGACTACATCTCTTTGGGTCATAAATATTCTTAAAATTAGCAAGCTCAGATCTATAGTCCACTGAATTGTAACTGAATGCAACATGCTATAATGCTCCGCCACCAAAAAATAGATTGTAATAACTGCTCCAGTATTCCACTATCAATGGAAACATATCAGTCAGGTCAAAAATCATAATTTAAAGATGCACACATTATATATAGTGTACTGTGCTTAATTTTACTGCATTGTGACTACATGCCAAACACACTTCTAGTCATCTTTAAAAGAGTAGAACTGTTTGAGTGAATGTATCCATTAGCTTACAACAATTAAAACTTCAAAGTTTACCTTTGGCTTTCCGGCCTCATCTATTGACTGCCATGTACCATCAGCAGTACTTATTGCTATCGTAAAGGTCTCTGTAGGGTACTTTTTACCTGACACTTCAAACCCTTG
Organism: Alatinidae sp. Z8VKAUB7J3; assembly: GCA_010016025.2. Lineage (NCBI taxonomy): Eukaryota > Metazoa > Cnidaria > Cubozoa > Carybdeida > Alatinidae > Alatinidae sp. Z8VKAUB7J3. The sequence continues at coordinate 96,540,195 of JAAAKM020006971.1, forward strand.
TGTTTTTACACCAGTGATGGATTTTAATTCTTTAAAGTCAACAGTAAAGTATGGGTTGTGGTCTGTTTTGGCACACCATGCCCCATTATTGTCAAGACGACCTTCTGCAGCAGGGTACAAAGGAGCCCAAGGTGAGGATGCTGACAGTTGCTCATCTTTGATGCGTTTACTAGCTAGGCCTAATGGGTCTTGGCAATCAGCAGTTGAAATAGCTACAATGCAACCATGAAAAAGAGTGGTAAAGGAACACACAAGTACATAACACAGGCATCCGCATTAAATTACATGCTCTGTGATGGTGACAACAATAAAGAAGGCAATCAAACATACATGAATAACTGCTATTGGTACTGTTGCAAGAATGCTCAATACAGCAAGGTAGAACCCAAATACCAATAAGCAAATGTATATAAAAAAGGAAATGAAATTACTGCGCTTACTTTAGTTTTCACATCTCCTATGCTTATTGAAACTGCAAGAAAGCTCCTTCAATCACAGTTGTATTTCTGACTATCCTATCATTGAATTTATATATCTATTTAACTTGGTATTTACTGATAACAAATGGACTCCTATGCTAGCATTTTGCAATAAGGTTGAACCTTCTATTAAGTAAGTTGCTCTTGTTTGTGGCTAAGATTGCCTTTGCTGTATGCTTTAGCACCTTTAACAACAGTTCACAAAATGTAGTCTGTGCATTTTTTGAAGTCCCAGTCGCTGCAGTAACTTGATTTTTTTTACTACCCTTGTTTATTAGTTTTTATATGCACTTAGCACACACATTGTAATTATTATATCTTTGTCATAAGTGGAGCATTACAACAATAGCTTGCTTTCTTTTTCACCAATGGAGCTGAGGGGATATGATCCCATAACTCATTGGTTTAAAAACCCAAACCTTAACCACTGCACTGGACCATCAAGGCCAATAATTAAGGTGAGAAATTTTCAAGTCAATCTTGTTTTCCTTCATTTCCATGAAATTCCTTTATTATGACTGTTTATTGTGTTCAGGCTTTGAGCCTTTATCAGTGCCAGAGATATATAAGTACTCAGCTTGCTTAGTAAAAAAGCAAGCTATTGTGGTAATGCTCCGCTCCTGATAATTATATAATAATTACTATGTGTCTGCTGAGTACTAAGATATCTCTGGCACTGATGAAGAAAGTAAGCCCAAACACAATAAATATCAATTAATTAATTTCCACATACCCACTGAGTAGAGGAGAATTCTTGAAGATTGACACTAAAAGTCTCCATCATTGGGCCTGATGGTCCAATGGTTGAGGCGTTGGTTTAGTAATCATGAGGTTATGGGTTGGAATCCTGTCAGCACCCTTAAATTGCAAGTTACTGTGGTAACGCTCAACTCTTTGAGAATTGTTTTTATATATATTACATATATGATATATGGGGAAAATCATTAATTATAACTGTTCATTGAGTTTCGGCTTTACCATGTAACATTGTATCAAAACATACAAATTCATAAAAATTGTTATTACTGGTAGTGAGATCTTACCATTTGCTACTGGCTTTTGGGCAATCAATGTCAAAAGGAATATGATCACTGCCATTGAGAAAGCTTGGTGGTGTTGCATTCCAGAATGCAGTGAAATATTTAGTACTTTTCTCTATGTATATTCACTATCCATTTGCCAATGTGTGGCCATACCTTTCTACATAATCTGAAACAAAATGCAGAAGAAAAGACGTAAGTATAAACGTTTTCAGAAAAAAGACTACAAACATTTACTGTGTTTCTAAACAGTTATTCAGTGAAATACAACATGTGCTGTTTATTTTGAGGTATATTTGGATTCTGAACCAAGAACAATCTTTTCAAATTCAAACTGTGAAGCAGAAAAGGTTGATAGTGGTGTCCTACTTTTGTATTTGACTATTGTACCATCTTGTACAGTGGTTGGGTAGATCTTTCAGTGTAGAGGTAATAGCTTTGGCCCATTCCTGCATCAGCTATCCCATGATAAAGGGATTTTGGTGATGTGGCTAATCAAAAGTGCAATGGCGAGGAGAGCTGATCTCAAGAAGCAGCCTCACAATAACTTTCAACAATGAAGAACTGAAAATACAACATAAACTACATTGACCTTATGTTGCACAAATCTCACAACAACATTTCCCTTGCAGTAAGGAAAAACCACTCCTTCGCAAACATATTCAGGATGCAATCATCTGCCACCAATCTATTGTATCTTCAGGGGTCAGTTCCCCTGCTACTGTCACCTGGTCCCCTCCAGTATGGACTTCTTACCCAGCTCACTTGAAGGAAATCCCCCTGCATCTGCCCAAAACCCCAGTCCACTAAGTTAAATTTGCTGTACCTCAACAAAACTGACTGACAAAACTAGTTAAATTTGAAATGGAAGACACACTGAAATTGTTAAAAGAAAGCAATAGTTGAAGCTGATAGTACAATAGTAGTGGTGTGCGCCACAACAAGGAGTTAAAGAAAACAAATTTATGTTACATAATTGAATAACACAAAAGTGGAGAAATAAAGGCCTTATGGTATTCTCATGTGTACATAGGCCTACATACATTTTTTGTTTATATGTCAGGCAAGAATATCATGGTTGAAACTACACTACTCAAACTATCCATAAACATAGCTGAGATATTACTGTACCTCATAAATAAATACTTCATCAAGACATCAATGTGACACTTAAATAGAAATAATGTCTATATGGCTCCTAAATCTCCACTAAAATTTTTCTTGATGTCAGTCAGTCACAGCAGTCAAGTCCTAAGTTATGCACCGGTATACAATACCAAGCATATTGAGGTACCTTTTGAGTATTCAGATGGTGATTTAAAACTTCTACTACAACATAAAATCATTTATTTTAAATGTTCTCAAGAATGGAAATAGAGTTATCAGAACTTTTCAACTTACGGGCTGCATACATGTATCTCATGCAGTTTCTCTATAAATTGCTAATATCATAATGCTAAAAGATAACCATGAGGCATTGGTAAGGCAACTTAATCAAATAAACAGGGTTTTAGGTGAACATGTCTGCAGTATCAAAGAATAAGCATGTCTCCTTAACCAATTGTCTAATCATAGCTGATCTGCCACATGATATCAAGCCTTAACTCATTTCAAAGATCAAAGCTTTGCTCATATTTGGAAGTCTGTTGAATGTGTTTTAAAATAAGATGAAGTACCTTTGGCTCTGTGATTTAAAACAAGATGAAGTCTGTTTGACTCTGTGTTTTACAACAAGATGAAGTTAGAAACTATCCCCTGAAAGATTTCATCATTACACAATTTTCACAATGGTCACAACTCCATTACACCTGGTTTGTTTAAGTCTCTGTTTGACCACATTATCAAGTGGGAAATTTGATCCATAATCCATTACATGTATAAACACTAGATACTGGATGCATAATAATCGCCTGTCTGTGCACACCGAGCTTGATGGTTTACCACAAAACAAATATCAACACAAAAAGATAATGCAACCTAAATATCTTCTCCAACTGGGTATCACCACGCTTCTTAACACATGTACATGACAAACCTAAATATTACCAATAATCATAAATAAAGACTGTTGAATTGAATTGATTGAGACAAGAGCATAATCTTAAACCATGAGTGCAATACATACCCACAAACATAATGCACTAACTTAATTCATTACTAGCAAATGAGCTGTTTTCAGATTTGTAGTGGCAAGGAAAAGATTGGTAATTCCCCAAATACTAGGGTATGCCCATGCTCATTGGATTTTAGCTCACAAATTCCCCTTGGTCTAGGCCAACTAGCACATTAGGAGATTAACGTCCTTCTGTGAAAGAATTTATTGAAGCTTCTAAAAGTCCCCATGTCCACAGAAGGTGAAAGAAACTATCACTTTCGTTCATATCACTTTTAAAATAGAACTGCTTTTGGTGGATGCAGCAGCCATAAGTTCTATCACTTTTTAAACAGATCTCTTTTTAAGTGAGGGGTTCTATTCCAGGAAGCAACAGGAATGAAAATGTTTTATTCTTTATTCTTGAGATTTAAATTTTATCTCTGTGATCAAGGGAATTCCTTACTTTACTAACGATTCATGAGTCATTCACACACCATGTGTAAATCTGGGTTGACTCTTGTTAAAGCTTCCATGCAAATTCTACAGAGAGGTCAATCGGATAGTGAAACATTGTTTTAAAATAAACAGCCAGTGCCTCACCCGAGGACTCACCAAACTTGTTTGAAATGATATTTTCTGTTTTGCAACCCTATTTCATCAACCAGGTGTCTAACCATCAATTTTTACCTTCTCGAGTAGTTCTTGCTAATATAAATCTTTTCTTCATTACCTTCCTGATTTCAGTGTAACAGCATCTGTACTAAACATGTCCAATGATTCTCTTCCTCAGAAAAAATTTGTAAGAGAAATCTTTCTGAGGGGCTGAGCTTAACATTGGCACTATGGCAATTAAATTATCATGTACATAATATTAATTGAACATTTAATATATTAACCTTTCAAAATACTTAATTTTTTATCAATAAAAATATAAATAATATATGTTAAAAATTAAATTTTAAAACAAATAGACTGAAGCCTGCAGAATATCCTGATTTGTGTATATATAATGTAAAGACTTCCTGTATCATTAATTTCTCTCTACTTCATATTTATAAGCAAAATACGAATAAAATTTACCTTATTTTATACCGACTATATATATATATATCAGTTACATTGGTCAATATCAAATGCTTGTAAATAGGTTAGAAATGTATTAAGAAGGCAAAGCAAAGTCTGCAAAACATTTAAAAGGACTCTTTACTGAAAACTTAATAAATGCTGGTGGCTAGGATCTCTCCAACAAACGTTTCTAACTCTCAAGGGGTACAGTAAACGATATTTGTAAGCACATTTTAAAAAATGTATTACTAAGGTCCGTCAAAATATTGGTACAGTATACACTGTATGAACTGATAATGTAGATTTAAGATTTAAGCTCCTTAACGCATTTTCATATCTTTATAAAGACCATTACACTTAATTGATCTTATTAGTTTTATATGAAAAGTAGATGGCGTTAAATGGTTGGGACACAAAAAGAAAAATGCTTCAATGGCAATAAAAATCTTTAATATTCAACACTTTAGAGGTAAATAAAGTGACAAATGGTGCTAGTGGGCAACGCATGGGTTTTGAAGAGTAATAATGCCAAAACACTCAGTACTCCATGGAACAACATAATCCAGAACATCTTACGTGTCCTTCCAAAAACAAGTATACTGACGAACGTCAATGACTATCATAACACAGGGGTGTTTTCAGGCATGCAAATACTACAGTAACTTCAATCAACCATATCGTCTTTTGTCGAATAAATTTTTCGGACGACAGAACGACAGGACAAAACGAAACAACTCGGTAGATACGAACAATGTCCATGTTGTGTTAAATTACTGCATTTAGCAAATTAAAATTTTGACATGTTAATTAACAGTTCTTAATGAATCACCTTTTGATAATGTGATATTACCTTCCATTTCAAGTTTGGAGGGAAATCCTAACTCAGTGAACATTGGACGGGGAAGAGTTGATTTCACAAGTTTCGAGTCTCTGATTGAAGTATTTCATAAAATCAGAACTGATCTGGCTTTCGCTAACGTCACGAAGTCCTAACGACAATGCCGACATCAAGAAAATTTCCAGACCTACGAACTTACAATTTCTTCTCCAATTATAAACGCTTCTCCGCCTTTTATCCAAGATGCACGAGTAACGCTAATTATCAGCTCCTAGTATTTCTAGTCCATCCTAAATCATGAACCACTGCAAAATCGTAACTTCAACTCCGACAGTCTCTATTTTTAGGCATAGTCTTGACATTGCGGAGCGAGGAAACAAGATTATTTGTCAATTCGTCAACGTTTGGTTGCACGATGAGCTGGGTTAGTCGAACCGTCATATAAATCCCTATTTGTCGGCTACTGTCATCCTTTCTTGTAAGTTCGATAAAATAGTTGGTGATTACGGGATTGTTAGCTGAATATGGTTTGTGACCGATCACGAGCGTATCCGTAAAGAGATAGGTTACTGAAGCCAGCAGCTTCTAAACACCATAGCACTAAGTACAATAAAAGAGTGTTGATGTTTGCAGGTAACTTAACAAGCAGCAGACAAAACATAGTTAGGGCGAGCTCCACCAATCGAAGATACCTGCTTGTAGTTGCTACCTCTTCTGCGCAAATAAAGCTTCATCTATTTGATATTGATAAAATTGGCTCACAAGGCACAAGTACCAACAAAAATACAACTTAACTGTGACATAGATAGTAGTGTGACGGTAGCAAAACATAATCGTTGGTATTAGATGGGCATCAACATAATAAGGAGTGCAAACATGATCAAATTGTGTCACAACAGTGTTGGGCTGGAATTTTTTGTTATCATACTTCATTTTCTTAATTCAACACTTGTGGTCTGCACGTTAAATGGCTGAAGGGAGGTTAAATTACCCCTAATTGACATAAATCAGGTGGAGATGTGTAAGTTTTTTCAGGTATAGTGTATTGTAAGACATGTTAGAAAAATGTATGTAAGTTCACTTTTTGGAATGACAGTAAATGTCAGATGTATCAGAAACTCTGATTATGTTGAGAATTGAAGCGGACAAAGGGAAACAAGAAAGAAATATAGTCAGAACATTACCAAAGCAGTAAAATCATTTCCTTGCAAAGTAGGTTGCAGGATAAAGTAATTTTTCATGTATATTGTAAGTGAGCTCTTGAGACTTTCAAGCTGCTTGATAATTTATGAATAAAACTGGCGTTTATCTAATGTTGTATACTATGAGTTATATTACTTACAAGTGCCGAACATCTGCCATGACTTAGATTTAAAATGATGCCATTGGGATTACAGTAAACTGAACTTGATTGTGCTATCCTTTTTAGGTTGCTTCAAAAAGGTGGAGAGTTGACACATTTTCAAAGCAGGATTCAATTCTGCTTCTCTCATCAGTCAATCTTCCAGGTGGAGAATTGGTAGGTATAGTATGCTGATACTCATCCTGTTACACTGTTTCCTCTTGCAGTTGATTTAACTTGCCTATAACTTTTCCAGACTTTCCAATTGTGTGCAACAGTATTTGCATATGGCCAGCTTTGCTGTCTTCCCAAAGTGAGACCCTCTGCTCTCTCTGTCTGAGTTTTTTGTTGCCTCCCTCATGCAAAATTTTCGTAACTCTACTTTTGATGGCTTACTTTCCTATAATGTTGTACAAACTTCTTACTAGCATCAAAAAATTGGTTTCAAGTTCAAACTGTTTTATTTAGTCAATGTAGGGTGTTTTAAGCTTTTAGGAAGGCACTGCTTACAGCAAATTGTCTGCAATAAGGGAAGAAGTGTTTTTTGTAGAATTTTCGTCTCTTCAAATTGTAAGGTGGTGATGGAAATAAAATATGCTTAATGTAAACTGTCCAAAGGAATTTCACTGCCACACATAAAACATCACGCTTTATACTGACAGTCACAGTTACAACTGATTCATATTCATTTACATCAAGATCCATCCAAATCCAGTCCTGTAGGTCTTTTAAAGCAAGTTAACTAAGCTTTTGTGTGTATTGGAGGGCTAAAAACATTTTTGGCACTGTAACCGAATTTCCACCTGAGAGGTTGCATAAGGAATTGCTTAGTGTCTCACAAAGTCTCAGCCTTGATATTAAGAAAGCCAAGTGAAAGAAAGTGGACAGTGCAGATCTACCGCGGAAGCAATCACTGTTTTATCCATTTTGAATTTGCCTAGTAATTTTCACTGGGTCTGGGCTCATTATCAAATCCCCATCAAGGGTAGTTATCAAGGTGTTCATACTTAAAAATACATTGAGGGTGATAACATAGAGCTTGTCTTTGTGCATTGTGCAAATGTTATATAAGAAGATCCTTCCTGTAACTCCTGATTGCATAAGGTATTCCAAATTATGTGATTTTTCCACATGTTGCCTTGCAAGATGATTACTTCTTATGGGCAGCCTTGGATGCTGCTGGAATTTGATTTTCACTCCTGTACAAAATTTACGCAAAACTAAGGCATTCTCGTGGAATGTAGGGAGTTTCAAAACAAATTCTTCTGGGGTGTTTTGGCTCATACGCCAGGGAGGTGTTGCACGTGGTTGAAGTGGTAGATAAATGATGATAGGAATGCCCTCATCTCACATCGTTGCTTATGTTATCTCCATTGTCATCAGCTAGTCAGTTTAGTGAATTGTGTCTGATGTTCCTCGAATTTTGCTGCAGATCCTTCTTGGCATCATTAAATTGTAATTGAAATAATTTCTAATCCATCCTGTGTTCGTTGATTGTATTTCGCGGAGCTATGCCTAAAATTCCAGCTTTCCTTCAGCCATAAACTTATGTATGCAATCAAGATATGTTTTCGTATGGTAGATGTAGATTTAGTGACTTGCTGTTCACATGCTGAGGTGAAATTATGGTTGGTTTGCCGTAGAAATCTTGGTAACTCATTACGCCATTGAATTCCGTACCTTGCCTCAGTAGTCAGTAGTGCAACTACAATGTTATGTATATGTTTTCTAATTTTAATGACATTTTTAATTGCTTATCCCCCGTGATTGTAAATCACCCACCGGTGCATATGGACATTCAGCTCAACGTAATTTGAAGTTCGACGGCTCTGAAAATAGTGCCAAATGCGACACCTGTCATTACTTGATCACACGCCCTAATTACAGTCTATTAGGATGACCATATTTATTAAAATTAGCCAATATACCCTGCCCCCTTTTTTACTCTCTTTTCTAGCATTAAGTAGCAGTGACTACTTTTATAGGTACTCTTGTTTGCTAATGCCTATGTCTACTTTTATCTTGCAGAGAAGACGATCTGCCAAAGATGAACTTTTAATGAGAGAATACCTCAACGAAGGAGATTTGATTACAGTATCCTTTACATGCCAAATTAAAAGGTCATTTTAAGCTAATAAGATAAGTAGAGCAACAATCGAAGTATCACCTTTTGAATAATTTCTAACTACAATAAGTAAATTGTATTTGACTTGAAGCATGAGATTTGATAGAAAAAGAAAGACCTTTTGCCATTTTTAGGAGCCCATGTTTCGTAGTATGAAAGTCATTTTCACGTTCTTCATAATTGTGACCATTCAGTGAACACCAAGTCAAGATGGCTTTATTCTTACATTCATGAGAATAGGAAAGTCGTAACCTATGAGAATAGGAAAGTCGTAACCTATGAGAATAGGAAAGTCGTAACCTATGAG
>JAAAKM020006971.1:96555397-96565862 GCA_010016025.2 Alatinidae sp. Z8VKAUB7J3
TATTTCATACAAAACAACATTTAAAGAACGTCGTCTTCTGCAACGTACATGAAAGAGTTTGCGGTCATCACAGGGTCTTCAAAAACACTTTCAGTTGTTACCACAATATTACATACAGTTGCACTGATACGAATTGCAACGGAAAAAGAAGGACTAATCATATACAACGTGACAATGTATCATAATGCAATTATATTAACTCGAAGCAAGTTTCATAGGATACTCTTCGAAAAGGGAAATAACATTATTTACTTGGCAGTATAGAAACATATACCGTTAAGAACGAGTTTTTTCATTACCTTTTCATTTAGGTCGTTCACGTTTCACTAACATCAGGTTTGCCAGAGCAGGACAAGTTTATAACTGTACTTAGCTGATCCACGCTCCATAGTGGCCTTCGAACCTTTACGTATCTTTGCATTCCTTCCTTAATGAAGTTCAGTGTCCAATTAAAATTTTAATCGTGCTGAACAATATTTCGCTGCGACTCATTTGAGTTAGAAATTGAACACAAAGTGGGCATTATCATCCAATTTAGGCATGTCCCTGGCATTGTTGTTATTCAACAGAAGCGGTGTGGGTATTTTAAAACTTTAGGTTCTTTCTAACGGATGCAAGCTCGAAACGTAATCAGATCAAAAAAGATCTGGAACAATCGCAGAGTAGAAAGCGTTGTGTAATGCATCCTTAAAATCAATATTTGTATAAGATAGAAATGGAGGACAATTAACGGAGAGCTGCATAATATTAGGCTGATCCTGATTTTATTTACTTTAGGGCTTGAAAAGTTTAGAATGAGGCAGTAAGCGGTGGTCTGTGTTTGTTTATGTTGTGGAGCAGCTATCTCATAACCAGTCTGCTGACGCCTAACATTTTTGTCGCGTCGAATGAGAGCTTCGATTAATCTGAAATTCAAACAGTTCGCCTACACCCTAATTTTTATGAAGGTCACATAATTCTGCAGGTTGTGTTTTGTTTTGTTGCTGACCTTTACAAAAATCTTCAAGGGCCTTTGAGCTTTCTTACAGACAGGCAGATTTCAAATTTTCAATTGATTGCGGGGTTGTATGTAATTTGAACAAACTGTGGATCGGTGTATAAATTTTAAATATGTACTGGTAACGAGCACTGAAAATGGTTACATGTACCTTGTCCAATGTCAGATATTCAGGGAGCACGGAGTGTAAAGGCTAGAGCGTCTAATAATTTTGCCAGTTCTTTTTGTCTATGAAACTGTTATTGTTCTTTCCGTAATAACGTGCCCCCAATAACAGTGTTGCACTGTGTTTCCTTGTATTGTCATATTACAGGAGTTAAAGCCTGTCTTGTAGTTGTTTTGTCTTAAATCTTAAGATACAGATAAAGTAGTGCCGTTTAAAAGTTCACAAATACTCTACAGGAGATATCTCCTGAATTTGAGACTGACATTCGAATAACTTCTCTGTTATTAAAATTGATATTTGAGGTTAGGTAAAAAATTTGAAAGCAAAATAAATGTTTCTGTGCTAGTGGTGTAGTATAGTAGCGTACTGATGCTGGTTTAATGGTAACGAAGATTTGGGATACAATGCAGAAGGGCAAGGGTATTCTATAAAAAGTTTTACAAATTTCCTTGAATTGGATTCCCTTAGTTTACTTTTTCGTAATTTACAAAACAACATATCCAGGCGATGGGTACTTTAAGAATGAAGCTAAAAGTATCCCGTGCACATGCGTCACTTGTCTGCTTCACTTTATCTTCTAGTAGTAGGAAATCAAATTGTTTAATTCATGTGTATGTTTTGGGGCTTAATACGAAGACTCATAATATCAGCTGAAACATATATGAAGAACCAAACATTGTATCTAAGCAACCGCTGCTTCATACTTGATACATTCCTATATTTGAGCTCATATGATTAAAACTTGACTAGGCACTCAGATTGAAAATATGTCTAACAGTACAGAGTTGTATTTAACATATTATCACTAGATCCAAGAATTGGACTTCTTTAGAACTACATATTATTGTTTGGTGACAATGGGACTTTTGAAGGCTACAGGACACAATGATAACATTGATGAAATGATTTGAAAACAATTTGTAACTATTCTTCTCGTGTAATAATTCTAAGTTGATGTATATATGTATATATGTATGTATGCATTTATGTATGTATGTATATCTGTATGTATGTATGTGTGTATGTGTATATGTATGCATGTATGTCTGTATTTATTCATGAGAGCCCGTGGTCGAAGAAGGACTGATGGAATCATCAATAATGAGACGGCAATTGTCGGAAAAGATTAAGCAATCACCACCATATATGTATACATGTATGTGTGTATGTACATATGTATGTATACATCTATGCATTTATGCATGTATGTATGTATGTATGTATGTATGTATGCATGTGTGCATGTATGTATATATGAATATATGCATGTATGTCTGCATGTACGAGTACATCTATGTATGTATGTACGTATATGTGTATGTATGTATGTATGTATGAATGCATATGTGTGTGCGGGTGCTATCATGCACACGTTGCAAAGTCACCTTCTTGTTTTAAGTATGATAGTTACTTGAGGAAATAAGACAAAGTTGAGGAGACAAATTGTGAGTTATTCCTTTCAGGTTAACTCAACCCTTTAAAATATGCCTGAAACCCTGACTAGATTAATTTGACACGATATAATAGAAACGAACATTCAATGTTTCAACTGTAGCAACAAACAGCTACATTCGGCGATATTCTGTTTAATTAAGGGACATTGGTAGAAAAAATGCTCTAAACTCTCTGTTTTACTATCCGACCAACAGGTTACATTTTCTTGTCTACTCACTCTTAGACTTGTGGCTCGGCAATAAACAGGTGATACAACTGATTAAGGATTCAAGAAGATCAAAAATTTATACCAAGGGTAATCTAAGAATGTTTGTTAGTACACACAATTCAGGCTTGTTAATTGCTTGAATACTTAGGCAAATTAGAGTCACAAAGCTCGAATGGGCAAAGGCCCAAAATTTCACTTGTCTATTTTCGTGTTTGCTTCTTGTAAACATATTATCTTCCTATTTGTAGCGTCATGGCAGCTCTTTAATTAAAAGTTTGGTATAATGTCTGTCACTCGTAGTAACAGCCTTTGTATTCATAAGATCGTCTCTTTTACGAGAAACCAAAAAATCGGCCACTTGAAGATATTGTTCTCTAAAATGAGATGATTCACTTTGAAGCAAGATATCAGATGTTGACTATGTCCCAGATTTCTCTTGACCTTTTGCCATCCAGATGATTTCTAGTGGTGTTTAACAAATCCATGTGTCCAGCCATGGTAGATACGGCTGTCGTCGTTTTCCGCTAATACCGTCGATTTTAGCTGCTATTACCACTTACTTAAGGCTTTAGGCTCTTGTAATATGGCTGAAGAAAGCCATTTGCCTCTTCGTTTAATGGTTACTGAGTTAGGTCTCGGATCCGGGTCTCTCAAAAATAATCGCTACCTCATTTGCAATTTTCATCATCATATTCTCTCGTAAGTTATCAGGCACTTATATTCACTCACCTGTTACTCCTCCCAGGCGTTGTGATTTTGCACAAATCACATAACAAACTCAACTCATTAATAATAATGAAAATCAATTTGTATTACAATAAAATTTAGACTTGAGATTAGCGCAGAATTATGTTTTTACGATCAATACGAGGGGCATCAAGAAAACGTTTAGCAACCACTGCGTTCGGTTATTTGGCATTCATAAAAATGTATGTACATTTAAGACTTTGGGTAACCGGAAAAGTCATATTATATTCCGCTGATCGACTTCCAAATGCTCATTCATTGATATGGTTTCTTGTTTTTGGAGTTGCATTTGATTCATAGATGACACTTGCGTATCTTGAAGTTTGAAAAGGGCACGGTGTTTTCCAGCCGAGCTAAGAATGAACGTTTTCCTGGACCCTAATACGATCAAGAGTGGCTCGGAGAGATGAGAAAACCAAGAAACAACTGTAAACCCATACATCAGAAAAATAAACGCCGATTAAGAAGGGAACGAGACTTCTGCCGGGACTTGAGAGAGTCTAAATCTCCTTCATGATCTTACCCAAGTCTATAACCGGACACTAACTATGCATCAAGGAACTTTTCATTTAGGGAGATCATGTGTTAGTTTACGGCAAGCTTTACTTTTTTTTAAAGTCTCCCTATCTCCTCTCTCATAAGAAAATATTGTGCGGGCGGCGTTGCTATCCACTCTTAATCACTTCGTGAGGAAAATTACGGAACATGAGAAGTCTGTTACGAGTCACTGAAAAGTCATTAATGATTTGCTAAAGTCGTTGGTGAAGTTCTTGGCCTCAACATTACACTGTCCTGTCAGTACAGAAATAACCTTTGCTAATGTTTGAATTCAAGACGCCTAGACAGAAAAAATTAATGAGTCACACAAGCTAGAAAGGTTAAATCATGATTTATGCTTGTGGGAAAATAGTTCATGGGAAATAAAGAACTGTCAAGTACCGAGTAAGAAGCGGTTCACACTAAGTTGCCGTTCATCCATTCTGTTAAGGTAAAACTTGTAAAGTGTTTTCATTCATTACAAGTGATCACATTGTCACCGTACATTTTCTGGGTTAAAATTAGTACTCGAAGTAAAAAAAACCCAGGACCAAAACATCCCACATTCTTCCTGAAAAATATCCTAGGCACTTCTACAGTCATTCAGTTCTATAGACAACTACTGTATTCTTTTGATTGCTTATAAGACGTTAACCAAGATATAGTCCGAATTTATTTGATTTGCATGGGCACACTGCTAAAGGGGCTGAGGAGTGCAGCAGACCCCCCCCCCCCAGTTTGTTAAAATGTTACATTTTTTCGGGCCATTTTATAAATCCTTAATAAGAAATAAAACTAAAATAATTTTAAATCTTACCAGCCCTCTGAATTAGCGTCGGCGTTACTGCCGAACAGAAGTGCTCTTAGTCGATTCATGTCCCAATAATTTTCGGGCAAAGGAGTATTTTTTCGAGAAATAATCCACATCCCAAAAACATTTTTGGTCCGTTGCGCCTATGTTGATTTGCCGTTACTTTTCTCTCTAAATTTTTGTTACTGGTAGTTTATCCTAAATACAATGGAGATATGAGCTGCTGTGAATTGACCTGTAATGTGGTAGTCAGACGTTCTAGACGTTTAGTGCTGTATTGGAGTAATCCAGCGGAATACGCAATTTTTGAATCGTTAAAATGAGATATTATGTAATGTTAGTGTCAGCATCTACCTGGATTACTGACTCAAATTATGAAAGTGGTAATAGAAAAATAACTAACATCTCAAATTTAAACATGAAATAGCTTTCTACAATTGAGCAAGAAATAAAGGCTTGTGATTTTCTAAACAGCTTGTATTGTATGACTGATACCACTTACAAGTCATTAGGAAGACTAAATTTAACCAAACTTTAACAACTATAACTGATTGGAAATACCAAGAGGTAACCTTTTTTTTGTATCAGAGTGAACCACCATAATTAAGTACCATAGTTATACACAAGACTTGAAAAGATGTATGTTTTGAAAATCTTTGCGGTGGAAGATAAAAATTACAAGCAAACATCAGATACATTGTTATGGTATTTACACTGCTCAAAATTGAGTGAAGAAACCACTATATATGTATTATCTGCAAGTCAAGGCTAAAATCTTGACACCTACATTAGTGTGTTGTGAGTGTTACAAGTCCAGCATATGATGATATGTAAAGAATGCTATAACACAATGCCAAGTACTATTCATGAATTAGCATATAAAAAGTACATATGCATGAAGATATTTCAATCCCTACCTGATGTGCACCTAGCACTATACCAATTGCTAAATCATAACCACCAACAATTTCAACTAATCGAGCATACTAGTAAAAGGAAAAGAACAAACATCATATTTTTTACATTTCATAAAAACAACATAACAAAATAAAAGTGATTTTGTGAACATTGGTATGATTATTTTACGGAGAATGTTTTACATCTGTCTTCTGCACTTCTACTAAAGTGGGGTTGCATCCTATAAGGTCTGTATGTTCACCATACAAATGATCCTGTTAAAACCTGATAATTTTAAATCAAAACTAATGAGTTGTAGCCCCTACATTTGGCAACATAATATGCTAGCTACTATTAAGATCCAAAATTTAAGGACTGATATGCAATGCAAAATTGCTTGTAGTGACACAATGATTTTTACATCAGTTGGGAATTTAGTTGTGTCAACATGGCATGTTACAACATAACTTCACATTATGTTCAGAAACTATTGCTTAATGCCCTTTAATTTAAAACAAATAGGTACAAGCGTAACACAAGCATAAAGTTATTACACTTCACAAGCTCAGAGCTGATAAAGAGTTCCACAGAAAATGCATCTGATGTCATCTGCTTTTCGATGAATCTAAAGTTATTAAACAAGGTCAAACTAAATTGAAGGGTTCGGGATGCCCCAATAAATTTAGTTACCTTACAAATCATCAAGCTAAACATGTGTCTTTATGCCCTTACAAAGGAAACTGTTTTATGACAAAAAAAATTGATCTCACTTGCAATAAAGCAATAAGCCCCTGATTATAGCCCTGAAGAGGATACTTTAGTTGATAAACAATTGTCATGACAGTGAATACGCTTACTTGTGTATTGGTCAAGCCCAATCCATTAAGTTCTGGGGGGACCTGCAAATACGTAGATATATGTACAAAACAAATTGTAAAGCGATAAAAGCAAAAGTTAAATAGACCTAAACTCAACAAAATTAATGCATGAGGCAACTTGACAAAATATCAGTACAACAAAGTTTGCACCGTAGAATATTTTTACAATACTGCATATACATTAATGCCTAGTTCATCAAACATGCAGGTATATCATACCAATACAAAGACTTTGAAACAAATATGCTGTCAACAAGGAGAATATGAATTAGCTTATCTCTTTAAGTATCACATGTTTAGGGTGACCAAGTGAACATAAAGTCAAAACAGTGAAAATGTAGAAAATAAGAAAATCTAATAAAAGAGAGAACTATTATACTATATATCAGATATATAAGACTGATAAAGTAGTGTTGTTGGTTGTAATAATGGTGGTAATCATGATGGAGAAGGGCAATGATGATGATGATAGTGGTGATGATGTTGATAGTGGTGATAAAGATGGTGGTGATCATGGTAATAGTGGTGGTGACCGAATTATAACAGTAATGCTATTCAGCACGTTGTCAAAAGTAAATGAAACCATGTACAGAAACAAACCTGCAATCCAAAGGCACCCATCTCCTTCAATCCTTGCAGAGTTACATCATCTACCTTTTCCATAGCATCATTCTTCAATGCATCATTGCATTCCTGTAAAAATAATTTAAAAACCACTTTTAAATTGGTGTTTTCAATGGAAAGGCTTCAATGTGGACTATGGCCCTTATATTCTTAATATAGAGAAAGTTCACATTTTTAGCACTCTTGTCATCATTTGAAACCTGGGAATAGAAGTCGAGTACAATTTAATGCCAGCTTGGAAATTCTATAATATGAGGATAGCAACAAACAAAGGTTTCATACTTTGCAAGGTGGATTGATTTTCACATTAACACTAATTTATTAGCAAAAGATATGATATGGAAAGTCTTGAATCAAGCAAGGCTTTTACATACAAAACTATTGACTTTTGTCCCTTGCATTGATTTGCATGTTAAAGATCAAGGCTTTCAAGAGTATTTTGAACTATATTCTGTCATCCATCATGAAACAAATAAACCATTTTATCATCTGAAATAAATGCAAGAGTATCTCATATGTATGAACATACAATGCAGTATGTATCCCAATACATCTTATGTTACTTTCACGCTGTATGGTCTTTGTTTTCACTGTATACAGCCTACTTGTGAAAACATCAACTGAAGATAAAAACAATTGTCCAACATTGACAAATTATCAATGAATATGCAAAAACAAAAAGCAAAGCATCTTGCCAGTCTTACAACATTATTTGCAGATGCGAGGACTTGACTGTGTTACATACCATAAAAAATTTATCCACTGGATCAACTAAAGATTGAAGGAATTCTGACTGTTCCTCTTCCAAAACTGTAAACAAAAAGATACATTTTATGTTTTGATGTGATTTCTTATTGTTAACAACTTGGTAGAGCCAAATGAAAGTACCTGGGCTTTACAAAATAATATTGCAGTAGAAACAGGTCAGTTTAGAGAATAAAAACTTTTGATGAACCATGTTTGAATTTCCACAAGCAATTATGTGTACAGTAAACATTTTAGGTCCATTTAACTTTTGTGACAATTTTTATAGCAGGGTTGCTATAAAATTAAAGCTTATATCTATAAATGATAAACTTGATGTACTCTCATACAATTCCTGCTGGGAAGCACATGTGATCACATGTGCACATGTCAACAAATGTGAAAATGATACAACACAAGCAAAAATTCACTTAGAGAGTCACCAATTTGAACAATGTGTAATTCATCCTCAAAAGCTTCTGGCAGTCATAAGATTTATCGCTTATTCAAGGTAAAAGGCATTATCTACCTTGCATTATTTATTCCTTCAAAACCTCACTTTTTTTCTCTGAATTAGATAGTGTCTCATATCCTTTTACTATTGCACTGCAGTGCACTAATGTTTGAACTCCCAGTGACAAAACAACATGCTATTGACTATTAAATTGGTGGCACTGTGGACAGAATTTCTAAGAAAACATTTTTGACATCAATATGTGCTGCACATATAATAAAAGAGTCTAAATGCATTAAAGGATGCTAAAAGCAACATCAGTTTAATTTATATTCAGGCAATAGACACTAATACCATTGCAGGTGTAGGGAATTCTCAGTATCTCAAAATACATGTACAACAAACTTTGCAAAAATGCTTTTTCATTTGTGAACAAAAATATTTCAGAATAGATAGTAGTAAAATAATAACAATAGGAAAAACATTTTAAACTTTATCATTCAGTTCTATTTTAAGAGGCAATGCGTAGAACAAATAATGGCACAAAAAAAGAATATCACCTTCTGGAAAAGGAAACACTTGGTGCACATCTGCAGCGCCTTTGAACATTCCCATGGCAAATGATTTCACTTCCTGTAAATTAAATATAAATTATCTTAAATTTATATCTTTTATCATGGTTCATCTTCAAGATCACAAAATTAGTCTGGTCGTCAAGTATCAAGGATATATCAGATTATCTTAATTTGTAATTCCTAATTTGTGTCCTAACAGAGTAAGAAAATTGTAGTTAACTTACAGGAGCGGCTGATATAAATATGTTTGTATTATATCCACATTTGAGTATTTGCAATGTAATACAATCTACCAACTTAACCCCTTAGAGTACATTTTACTCAATCAAATTTTAAGGATGAGGCCATATCTACAGTACAGCTTGGTTCGTACATGTATGATAGATCCATTTATCTACCCAAGAAATAAAGAACAAATTCCTTTTATAATTCTGTATCTTATGTGTGGTATAGAGCCAGCATAGTCTATTCTTCTTGCATGGTGTACAATTCATCTAGATATATACCTAAGTACTAAAAGTTTGCATCTTGTACGGTTACATAAATATGAGTTGATGCATCAAAATATCAATTACAACTTCACATTACTTTCAAAAACTTTGTTAAAATTGATATCACATTATATTTTGGGAAGCCGAGTTGCTACTCTCTCAAGCACTCTGAATCAGACTATTCAACAATATGTGAAAGAAACTGGCCCATAGCTGGAGTTTGTGTGCAATTCTTAACTCTGTGGGGGCTATTCTGAGTTTTTGGGTGGCTGACAATATAACTGCTTAAAGAAATGTATGGATCTTTGAACCTACACTGTAGGGAACAGGAGGGGTCATAAATTTATAGGAAGCCTACCCTTCTATAGTCCCTATGGCTACAGGTCTGGTAAGACAACAAAGGAAAACCACTTCAATAAGTATTTTCCTTTATTTTCTTCTCAAAGCAGTGCAAAATGCTACCTTTGAAATTACAATTTTGAGATGGTTTTCTTAAGCTGGTAATCTCTCAAGTATATATACACCATATGCTATATATGACTCCAATATTCTCCAGTGCTATTATGCTGGGCATTCACTCCCTGTTACACTTCAGTGTACATCTACCAGGGTCCAAATTCCTAATTTGTGCAGAGCACCTGTACAAAATCATGGAGTCGAGTAAAAGGTTGTGCAATTTCTTACTTTTTGCGGTACGCTTGAAGCCCATCTGCCTTGATGTACCCAACTTGGGTTTTGTACTACCCTGAAAAAAAATTTGAAAAGCAAGGTAAGGTTGAAGTTGAATGCTTGTGTGGTGCCATCAAAATGGCAAAACATATGGAAGTTCCTGGTAAGCAGGAAAGAGGCAGACCAAAGATGGCATGGAAAGAACTAGTGCA
>JAAAKM020006971.1:96565962-96577299 GCA_010016025.2 Alatinidae sp. Z8VKAUB7J3
AAAATGGCAAAACATATGGAAGTTCCTGGTAAGCAGGAAAGAGGCAGACCAAAGATGGCATGGAAAGAACTAGTGCAGAAAGATCAGAAGGTGTGGAAACTAACTAACTAAAAAAGCTCGGGTCACGGACATCCCCATATTATTATTATTCTACTACTAATTCTACTACTACTATCAAGGCTGCCATTATGATTGGGAACAAGAATAGATCAGAAATACAACTCCCTAGGGAAGCCTGTAAAGTACAC
Organism: Alatinidae sp. Z8VKAUB7J3; assembly: GCA_010016025.2. NCBI lineage: Eukaryota > Metazoa > Cnidaria > Cubozoa > Carybdeida > Alatinidae > Alatinidae sp. Z8VKAUB7J3. The sequence continues at coordinate 96,566,211 of JAAAKM020006971.1, forward strand.
CTAAACAGATTAATACATAAATGCTATATGCAAAAACTATGGAGGTGCCCTGGACGCGATTTCGCTGGCCGCGCGAAACCATGAAAGGAGACGATAGGAATAAATGAAATTACATTGGTTCCAACGTTGAAGATCAGTTGGGAACAAAAAAACAAGCAGATCATCCCGTAAAGTAGACTAAGTCTTAAAAAGTAAGTTGAAAAGTAAGTTTATTTTTGCACTAATACTAGCATCAACGCGCTGTTTAACAAAACCGGAGTTTTCTATTCTGGAGAATACTTTGTAACAATAATTAGGCCTATATAAGAAATTGTGGGGAAAGTGCTCATTCTTTGCATTGTTAGGGAATATTCAATTTTAGTAGATGGCTACAAAAGTTTCGTCGGTGCATAACACCTGACGATCTTACTGACAAGGTCAAGTAACATGTTGCGTGGCCACATATTGCGTGAGCAAAGGGTCAGCTACAGATGCTGTCATTGCCCTCGGCTTCAATCTCCAAACATTATTGTTGGATAAGGATACTACTGGGCTCGAGTTTACCGGAAAATATGCAAAATCAACAGGACCAGTACAACGTAAAGGAAACTGGTGGTTATCTACGCTTGTCACACGTTCCCTGATTCTAAGCGATCTTGCCAACTTACTGAGGCAGTTGCGGAACTCTATTTACAGGCATCGATTGGGCCAAAACGGCCATGGGACACGTTCGCACATCAAGCTAAACTACAAACAAAAAATTGAAATCATATCGGATATCGAAAAGCTAAAGACTGTGCAATTTATTATTAGTTTGATATCCCAAATCTCGATAATAGATGAGTTTGAACTCATTACAAAACCTACTGTTGCAGGATCAGAAAGTCTTCGGAATGGACAGCTTCCGTTACTCACCTTGCCAATGTCTTTGAAGCCGGAGAGGAATTCACTCGAGCTGCATTCGCAACTCTGCGAATGGCACATGTACAGCTTGATCGCATCATCGTGACACGTAGCAGAAATAACCAAAACGCAAAGTGCTACGTTCTACACAAGGACACAACAATTTTCATCTACCGCCCCGTTCAAATGGGTAGTACAAAGTTCATTTACAGCTTGTGCATTCGAAATTATTTACGTGACGTAATATTGATCAAGCCTCGTTTACAAAACGTAAAATAGAGGCTCCTAACTTTTAAATCGTTGCTCCTCAAGGCCGTCTCCGAGAAGCCAAAGTGAGTTAAAGATTCTCTCGATTAATTAATATTGGAAAAACCACCAACTTCCAAATTTTAATCCTGAGAGATCTGCTAAAGTAGGGACTCACAAAATTTTTACACCACTCAAATTATTTTAAAACATCATAATACTTCTTAAGTTTAAGGTAGTGATATATTTCAAAATAAATTTGTATGATTAATATTTGTTACTATATATACTATACAAAGGCGGATGAGCTCCTTGAGGGCCAACGGCACCCACACCTCGCCAACCCGCACTGAACCAGCGTGGCGAGTTACACACATAATGATCCTGACATTGGTTTTAACTTTTCATGCAGGCTCTCATTGGTGATTTATACTCCATGTAAGACATTTAGTTGCTCCCTCAGCGTTCTGTTATATGTCCAATTACATCATCTGTGTATTTTTGTATACACGCGATTAATAAAAAGTCAGAGGATTAATTCTGTAGGAAAATTAAATTCACTTTAAAATGTTCTTTAAGATGAAATCTGAGATTCTGTAAAATCAAAATGTTGCAGTTGGTGCAGTTCTTTCTTGTTTAGGTAGTACCTATGTAGTCGGAATGTCGTTTTTCATGTGACATCGGCATCATCGGCAAAGGCATAGGCTAAGTAACTGAATGAGTAATGGTATAGTGTCCTTCACTTATGATCTAATCTTAAAACTCTCATCACATACAAAGCGAAGAACATGTACCAGCACTTGTAATATCCACTCAATCAATGTACATGCCAATGTACAACAAACACTTGTGGCATCAAATTACAAAGGGTATGTATGTACGAACAAAGATTTTGGTTTATTAGCATAACAAAAGCTATCAAAGAAGATGACTATAAGCTCATTTACTTACATAAAAGTTAAGAGACAGTACTTTGTCATCATTGTCTTAGGCTCACTTAGTTTAATCTCAACTTGTGGAGATTTTCAAATCCGGAGACACAGGGCAGTTTTACCTGTGACCTTCGAGGGTTTCTTAGAGTTTGAAAAATTAGATAGAGACTTTAAAAAAAAGAATCAAAAGCTTAATTTTAATTTCTTGAATAAGAAATCACAAAGTTATTAATCTTCACTCTAACACCACATCAAATGTCTCCTCCACCCCAGTACTCTTTTCCTATTAGCTAATGCTTTACATTCGGATTACGTATAATCTAAATAGATTTGCCATCTAATTCAGCAAAGTTGCTGAGCTGATGATATTTGTTGAGAAGTTTTGTTATCTTATTATCTATTATCTACAGCATTTACATGAAATCGTAAGTTGATAGACATGGTTTAAAAATATGAATATATTTCCGATTTGCCAACCACAGAAACTTCTCATAAAGTTTTGTGATCATTCCAAACAAGCTAACGAAACCATGGGGCCTAAGCGTGCAAGTCAGACCATTTCCTTTATAATCATTCCCTTCTACCTTGACGGATTGATGAGAAGGGCGGCGATATCTCAATGGTAATGTCACAGGGCGAGGAAATTTTAGTCTTCCCAATACCTTAAAGCTTGATGTCAATTTGATGGAAGAAGGAGGACTAGTTTATCAACTAGTGAATGATAAACATGTTATATTGCAAAACTGTTGGCCTAAGGTTTGGTCTCTGATTGCATATTTAATTTTCACGAAAAAGTGTCGGTAGGTATTTTGGAAGTTCTTTGCAACAAAATCTGTTGTCTTATTATACTTGATCAGAATAATTGCCTTTTACTTGGTTCATTATAAGTGTGCTCGACAGTATCCGTATTCCTCTATAAATTTTAGATAAGAAAATTTCTCAAAAGAATTTAAGATAGTTCTATAACAATTATAGAAAAATGCAGACAATTTAACTGGATTTGGGAAATGGTCCAGTAATTAAGGGTTTTCTAAGTTATGGCTCTAATACCCACTTGTTTTAAAATTACACTTGTCCACTTGACACTGTGTCAATGAGACATTTTTATTTTTAACTTTTTCATAGTGTACTGCTCTCTAAATAACCTCATTGATGTTTGTACGTTTAAAGATAACAAAGGGAAGGACACAAGTCCCCAAAACATCACCGTAGTATCTAGGTCGCGTTTTCTAAAGCTCCTCTATTATCCTATTCTTTTTCTAAATTTACTAACAGCTTGCTCACACTCTTCTAATTTTATCAGTGTCCACGTTTTATTTTGTGGCACGTTTTATCGCATATCAGGTAACTAGGCCCCGGCGACGGGGACCCAAGGGGCTATTTTTACAGTGGACTAAGCTAGAACCAATTGTATTCTATATATATATTTGCCAGATTATTGGTCTGATTTTGCTCAAGTGCCCTTTTGAGCATGTCACTGCTCTTGTCTAGAAAACGAACAGCTTCCGTAGCTGCATCGTACTCTGATGATGCGTTTTAATCACCTAAAGCTTATTAAAATAATCTCGAGTTTCTATCACAAAAATTAGGTTTTCTGCACGCCATATAATATATTAATAGTCATTCAGTAGCTGAGATATCAGATCATCGATCAGGGCACACACACAAGGGGCTCAGAATCAAAGCACAGGTTGATTTGGGAGCGGACGTATATAGTAAAACAAACATTGAAATACTAGATATAACGATGCAAATCGGTAGTATGATAGTATGATAGTTGATTACAGCACATTGTGCGTGATGAAATCAATTGCGACGTTTTATTGCGGGGCAGGGAGAGAGCTTGACGCCCACTTGTTTAGATCAATCATCGTAAATTCTCGAGTGTGGAATTCCAACCCGGTGTTTGACGTAATTTTGATGTAAATGTTGTTAGTCGATTTTAATGTTTATTGGAAATTGACCAAGGATTTAAAGCTATCCGAAGTAACTATTTCAGCCAAAGGCTTGTTTGCTATAATGACATTGGGCCAAAGTCATAACTCTTCTTTATTTTAACGTAAGCAATACCGAGAGTGGACTTAAATTAGTAAAATGTCGTTTAAATTATCCGAAAGAAGATGTTCTGTCAACTTTCATAAACATCGAATCAGCGACGTCCGTTAAACATTGGTCCAAGATCGATACCTTGAAGTCCGAATTTTCAACGCAATAACTTGTGTTACTTAACAAGACGATAGCAACTACAAACAGAAGTTGAGAGCAATGTAATGTAAGAAGCTTCATGTCTATTAAGCATTTTTATAGAAATACAACAATAGTACAGCAAAATTCCAAAATCGAACGAAATCCTAAAGCCATTGGAGGTTTTAAAACTGTTCTTGTTCTTACTGGCCTTGTTTTTGAATCCTAACAAATCGCTAATCTTCTCTAAACAATTTCAATAGCCAACGTACAGAAACGCAAATTAAAACACGTCTCTTTTACACCCCAGACCCCCGCGTAATTTACAAGAAATCGTCATGCATGAATGCAGAATATCCTAACAAGACACATTGTGTCATCTTTACGATTAGTACTTTTATCTCCTTAGCGTCTCCCCATGTTGGGGCAGCACTCATTTGGGCACTGACTCACACAACCATTAGAGCAGACGTCAGGGCAACTTGAGGATAACATTGGATCACTGTAAGGTGACGGCGGAGGAGGCATGTACATTGGTGGCGGTGGCGGTGGAGGAGGAGGAGGCGGTGGTGGCGGTGGAGGCGGTGGCATGTACACTGGTGGAGGTGGAGGCGGTGGCGGTGGTGGTGGTAGTGCTGGTGGAGGTACATACATCTGGACTTGAGCATCTGGTGCTGCCTGTGCAGGCTGCTGACCGCAACATTCTGGTTGGCAGGATCCTGGAACACAAACATTCGGACAGAACAACGGGCAATAGTTGGGGTATCCAGTTTGAGCGGACGCCATTTGCGTTGCTTGTTGTTGTGACATAAACTGATCTTGTGGAGGCAAAGCTTGGGGCTGTGGGTATGGTTGCTGTTGTGGATAACCGACTTGAGGAGGAGGAGGCTGCGGTGGAAGTAGGGCCTGGTTTGGTAGTTTCTGATCTTGGGGTGTTGGTTGAAAATTAAGAGACACATCGGGTAACTTTTTCATTCCTGGTGGGCAGCATCTGTCTGAACAACGTGATGTACAGAACATAGAACACTCTTCAGGACAATTATACGGATTATTGCAGCATTTTTTTGGACAATAGTTATGGCAGGTCCAGAAGCATGTCCAAGGGCAATCTATGTCCGGTTCGACTGGCGTGTCCACTTTTCCTTCTTTCATGTGAAGAGAGGAAGAAATAGAGAGTTATTGATTAGTATTTCATAGACGAATATATAGCTGATGAAGTTGCAAAAACTAGAAAGAGAAAGACTCACTGAACCTAAAAGGGCAGTGCTTTTAGAAGAGCTACATAGAAAAATAAATTTAACTACAAAGGCCGCTAACAGTGTTTGTGTACATAATACCGAAGGTGACCGAGCGTCATTATAGGAATTCATATGATCTGTTGTCCTAATATTAATTAGAGTCCAAGGGTCATCAATTTTATTAGCAGGCTATAAATGTTTGTCAGAAAAATTTACTACCATATGAGAAAGCCAATATTTACTAAAATATTTTACTATCATAATGGTTTCTGACGCACAGGCAATACAGGTACTGATGCTTGTAGGAGTACAAGAGAAACAGAAAGCGTAGAGACCAGTGTAACGACCATTGTTTTGAGATAATCTACCACCGGAGCCTGCGAGGCTCTGATGCACATTGCAAAGTGAGTGCTTAAACACGAGAGGAACTACATTGCAGCCTTGAAAACACCATGAAATGTACAAACATTCAAAAGAAAAGACAAAGGAACAGAAAAAGTCGCATGTTTTATTTAAGTGTTTAAAAACTCAAGACAAAGAGCGTGTATTGGAAACAGTGATAAACGAGCACAATAAAATTTTTGAAAGAGCTTTCATGACGACAATTATTACTAGGTGTTAAACTTATTTACTAATAAAACGAAAAGTTATGAACTGCTCGAATATTCTTTGTACTAAAAATACAAGAATATATAAAAAACAGGAAAAGAAGTTTCAGTAAGCTGACCGATCACAATATTCCCAGAGACTCCGCTGCTGAAAACTAAAACGTAATAAATTTTGATTGTAATTTTGAGATAATCTGAAATTAATGCTCTACATAGTTTAAACTCAGACGCTCATTGAGTAAACAATACTGGAAATTTTATTTGGTTTAACGTAAACTTTTAAAAAAGACTTTAATTTCTTGTCCATGCATTACTACAATATCTTGAACAAGGACACTAAATACCCTAGTATCAAACTTGATTAATATGCAAGCAAACTATATTTCGGTATTTTACTTCTTGTGATTAAATCAGATAAAATGCAAGCAATTTCTTGCCACTTGTAGATTTGAATTTTGTCAGCTAATTCAAAAGGGCTTCTAGCTAATAAGTGACTAGTTGGTTAGTGGTACAAAATTTAAATATTGCGTTGAGTAACGGATTCATTTTGGTAAACGTTTTTGCCATACACTGATCACAGCAATCGTATGGAGTGAAATGAGAAAGCTGTTACGATGAATTTATAGGAACGAGAAGATCCTAGAAAATAATGGTTACAGGAGCAATACGTTTTCTGCAACTCATGTTATTGAAAAAGGCATAGCTAATAAGTTTAAATAAAAAACATTTGATCAGATTCCTTCTTCATTGCTTCGTAAATAATACGTGTCTACAATGTGCAAAGCTATATTAAAATATCTTGTTTCTGGCCCAAAGTATGGGGTGACAGTGATCTATGTCTTGCTCTCTTTTTTGCCACAAAATATTTATTTGTTCATTCATAATTAAAAATATTTAACCCAGGAGTAGACTACAGAATCAGTATAATTTCACTGTGTTTAATAATCCCTTTTCTTTGTTTTTCTTAGAATTTTTCGGAATTTCATACAAAGTAGGGAACTAGCGAGTCCCCTTTACACATTATTAAAACAGGGCGTAGACCCTGTTCTTAATATTCGACTTCAAATTTGGAGAAAAGATTGTTAAGTCTATTTTGTAGGTATTCGTCTACACTAAATTTCTACTCGGTTGACAGAAATATAATTATTGTTGTGTATTAGGACTGTGGTCTTGCTTCATTTCCTTACATTGAGTTATTGCCTCTGATTCAAAGCTCATCAATACGCTACGTAACGATTACGTGAGAATGTTATCTGGCGTCTGCTACTACATGTTCATTGTGATAATAACACTATCTTGCTAGCAGAAGAAATTAATTGAACAGCGTTAGTCAAGTGTCTTGAATCATAAAGTATCGTAAGATGTTTAGTGAACTGGCTGGCGCAGGTGTTTCAGAGTGCCAACGTGAAGTTTTGTGACGTTAGGATAAGGTAATTTTCTCCATGGCATACGGTATGTGTATAACACGAAAGTATAAAACTGTAACAAGACATTGTCCGGTTAGTATCATAGGAAAAATGACCTCACTTAAAAAATTAATTATAAACATTCACTTTCACTTTCGCTTTCACTGTTCATTAGAGTCATTGACAATGGATGGTTCAAGACATTAACTGACATTACATAAGAAAGTAGTAATAGAACTTGTAATGTTTCTTCATTCACCACAATAGTCAGCATAAAAGATTTTATCTTTTTGTGTTGTTATATTAGTTGAATATTGTGGATCTTCTTGCTATCAGGATATCTTACTCTAACCTCTCTCTTTTTGTTGCCTTTTGGTTTTAAAATTTAGCTATTTGCTTGGCTTTTCTTTTTGTCATGATGCAAAATATTATGCGAATTAGTTTGCACACTAAATGAAACAAAATTTGAATATTGAAAAAAAAAAACAATAACAAAGAGGGACTAATAGAGGCAATCATGGAATTTGGAATGTCATAATAATGGAGGAAGGAAAACTACATTAATATTCGTATAAACGCACACAGGTACATTAAATATAGAATACACTAAGCAGATTAGAGTTCAAACAAGCCTGTGATGTAAACCCTAGCAAACATCTTTGCTAGAAAATAATTGGGAATCTTTCCTTTTGTTCCCTAAATTTACAGCCTAAAGAACCCTTTCATGACATTCTTCCTGGACATATATGTAGCGGGATGTTGTTATCCTTGACGACGTGTGGCCCGTGTTGTAGTATCATACCATTGATTTTGGTGACATTTCCCATAGATCAGTACCAGCTGTGTTAGATTTCTCATAACTTTTTTCCCGCCGCAGATAATATACAAACAAAAGTGATAAGGCAGAAACTAAGGAAATGTAATTAAACAAATATGCTGTATCTGTTCTTCCAGTGTCGGAGGTGCCTTTAGCTCTCATTGATGGCAGATGCTTTCCATAATCCACGAGAGGCGGTCCTACTGGGCGGTTGAGCCTGCCTCATGGCTTGCTTACGTGTAATGCCCACTGGTCGCTTGGGACGACTTAAGGTTGATGGTGAAAACTTTCAGATAACTACTTACCTTGAACAGTTCTTTCTTCTCCCTTTCCAACACTTCCCTTCCAGTGTCAGCCTCAACTCAATAACTACCCCCATTCTACTAACCTAACTACCTTATTATCCTTCTCTACGCATTCTTACGCATAGTGCCAGAGCAATCATCTCTGCCCATTTCCGTCGTCTACATTAATGCGGTAACTTTTTCTTTAAATGATCAAGCACACTTCCTGAAACATTTCGTCAGTCTTTAAAGGTTATTACTCGAGACTCCCCTCTCTCATCTCAAACCTTTAAACCAGAAGCAGACAAACTTAGTGAAAGCTAAGTGAGACATACTACGTTTAAATGAGTGTTTAAATGCAAAGACCACACTTTGTAGCAGCTGGTGTCTACCTGGCATTAGTCGAGGGCTAACAAAATGCGGACTGTGAGACACGGCGCTCTTTCCCAGTACAAAACGCCACGATGAGAGACAATATCTTCCATAACTATGCCCAAAACAGTTTCAACTATTAAAAACGTTTCCTCCCGAGTTTCTTTACTCAGGCTAGCGTAGTTAAATCCACAATTTAGGTGCTGTTTCCTAACCACGTTCTTTTGGAACATTGGTTACCAAAGTGAGTGTTACCATCCCCTTAGGGGTGTTGGGAACATTTAAGGGGCGGTCTAAGAAGGAGGCTACACATTACAGATCATCCTACATTATCCTACTATTCAATTTCGTTGTTAATATTCTTACTATGTTATAACATTTTACTGAATTTGATTTGGAGTTCATCAATACAGTGTTAAGGCCGTACAGTTGCATTCCATGGACACCTAAATGGCCCTTAGCACCCATGGGGGGAGAGGGCGGGGAAACCACTCTATTAGACCCTTCCCTGTACTTTCCTAATAACCTCAATGGGGCATTGCAAGTTTCCTTACTTTCCCAAAACGTCATAATATTCATATTTCATTAATGGTTCCCTTACAATTGACAAAACCACTCTTCTTTACACTCCTTTCATTGCCTATTTTCCCCCAATCGTTTCCTCCTCGACTCTACAAAGTTAGTACAAATTAATAAACACCTCAACAGCGTCTTCAAACTTTACTTTAAATATTCACATTTCCTCATGACCAATGCTATCTCCCCTGTTAGTAAACCCCCATGGGAGATCCGAGTGGACCATATGAAAATATTTCGTAGAGCATTAAAGTGTTGAATCCTTTGGCACCGGGTGTATTTCAGTTAATCGGTGACTTATGTTGATTTGATATCTTCTACCCTGAAAGTTGTCAGCTCAGTAAAAAAGTGTCAACACTCCTCCAAGTAAGTCCTTGTATTATTCCCATCATGCTTGCCTCTTTATGACTCAGTAAAACAAAAATTTTGTTTGCAGATGGTTAAAATCGAGGCTGTCCACTGTCGACTCTAAAGAAGACCAAAAGGTCGCAAGAAGCCCTTACGGTTATGACCAAACAAACAAGTATTGGGCAGACATTCGTGCAAAAGACAAAGCCACCTCCGTTACCCATAACTCCTATGCACATGCCTCTCCCGCATATTTCAATCGTGGGCATTCTTCTTCCGCGCAATTACCTTCAGCACATTTCCCTTCTCCACATTTCCCTTCTGTACATTTCCCTCCTACACATTTCCCTTCTCCACATTTCCCTTCTGTACATTTCCCTTTTGCACATTTCCTTTCTGTACATTTCCCTTTTCCACATTTCTCCGTCCCACATTTCATCCTGCATATTTCTTTCCTACACATTTCTCCCCTGTACATTTCTTTCTGCACATTCCTTTACTGCATATTTTTCAAAACATATTTCTCGCTACAACATTCTCTCCAATCCATTTCTTCCCTGCAATTTCCTGTCCATGCAAATTACTGTGCTGCACTTTTCTGTCCAAAACAATGTTTCTTCTGCTCATTTTCTCCAGCACATTCCTCTCCCAAATATTTCTCTCATGCGCATGCCTCCTTCTACAAACCTCGACTAGCCTTGCCTTCTTTGTTTATGTCATCATCTCTCAACTAAACAATCAATCTCAGGTTCATCTTGACTTATTATTCCACGATTTATCTTCTACAAACGTGGTCTAACGTGTCTCCACCATTCACCATTTACTACATTACACAATCATTACATCAAAAGCACAGCTTTTATAGCTTTTGTACTAGACTTTGTTTGTTAGCTTCAATTTTTATTTTCTTCAAACTCATAGTTTGTACAAATATTATATTTTCTATATGACATTTTAAATAAATTTGAGTGGGAAATAGCTCAAGTCAAATTTCCTACATCACCAAAATAACACTAATATTGGAGTATGGCTACTAACGTTAATCTATTACCAGTGTAGAAGAATTTCTATCATGTTATTTTGATACAAACGCAAATACAATTGTAGAAAATATCTCCCTGTAAGTGATATAAGAAATATAAGAAATATATATTTTGAATAAACATAATTTGTCATCTTTGAGTGTCATTACCTGG
>JAAAKM020006971.1:96586197-96598804 GCA_010016025.2 Alatinidae sp. Z8VKAUB7J3
TAGACCGTCCATGTATGTACACAGATTATCCTTCACAGACGTTGTTTTGGTGTATCTGTGTAAATAACATTCCTTCTGTGTTCTTAGCCTTCTGTATCTAAACAAAATGCAGAGACAACAGGAATTTCCAGTTCGAGACGTTCAGCTTTGATCAAGTAACACGGGGACCTCTTCTAAGTTGAATTTAGTTTATCTGAGAGGTTTTACGAGTTTATTTTAATGCAATGTAGGATAATCAACACCCCCCAAAGCTCATTCAAGGCAAGAGGGTATTAATCCCAAGTCAGCCTTCCCTTCCATTTGTTTACCTGCCTTCTGGATTCGTATATGCACATTACATTGGATGTATTTTGTCCAGTTGTTCTCTCTATCCATCCTACACTTTCCATTTCTTTAATTAATTAATAAATATCTCTAAGCAATTTAGGTAGAAGGAAACAAAGTAATCATCAAAACCTGTTCATGAAATTTTAAATTAAGTTGCTTTCATACAGCAATAGAATTTATTACATAAGAATTTAAGGACAATCCATTTCAAATTTTTTCTAAAAATTTCATTATGTGACTGCATCCGCCTTTTAAATAATGTCTGGTCCATCCTAAACAAGCCACGTAAGTGAGCTTTGCTACACCTCATCTTTCCTTCTGTCGTTGAGTTGGCTGTTGTATCCGTTCATATCTTATTGCTAGTAAGTTGCACTTGCATTGGTCCTATCAGCCAATTGATGCACAGCCTTTGATTCTCTTTGGTGTTGCCCTATTTACTTTAGCGTTTGAAGAGGGTTGAAAAACCTGAGCACCCTAATAGCCAACCATTGACTTCCTTTTATTTAGATATCGCAACAACTCAGTGAAACATTGTTATTTCTTTATCGTATGCTTAATCATATTTGGTTCCAGTCCCCGGTGCTTCATACCAGTCTCCCTGATAAGCAGTGGAGACTCTTGGTTCCAGTCCCCAGTATATACTCCACACATGTTTATTAATATGGAACGTGGAGTAAGACTGCATAGCAACATTTCCAAATGTCAATATCATGGCTTTAGTTTTCCATTTTGATTAATCTGGTGTATGTGCTTAACTTGGCAGCGGATTATATTATGATGGCAAGGATGTTTAATAAAGTAGAACGCTTCATAAAAAGACTTATATCATTAATTCTAAGTGCAGCTTTAAATAAATTCGAGCTCCAATTAAGCTTTTAATAGACTCTAAGAGCCCCATTTTGATTGAAATTTGTGCGATCACTGGATTACGTATCAGGGCGTGCCATATACTATCTTCAACAAAGAGAATCTAATAAATCTGGCGCCCAAGTAAAGCAGCGAAGAGATTTTTTCCTGAAGATAAACATGGGTAAAGTGTGGCCCATGAATTATATCATGTTTACATTTTTTCCAAGTGCTGATAGAGCTTATACGTCGTTGCTCCTTAAGGACAGTAGGCATTTTTCTCCGTCCTTATAACTCTTCAGGAACTAATGCAGATAACTAATGCCAAAAAAGAGCAAACTACCATAGGGGTTCACCTGGGACAGTTAGTGGAGCACATGCGGCAAATGAATAGGTTCGGGGGTTTGAAACCTTCGAATCCCACCGGTTCGAATCCAAAGCCCCCAGTTCGAATCAGATTCAAACTGGTGAGAATATTAAACAAATAGTACCCATTCCTAGACTTAAATTGGACCTGATCTCTATTTAAGATTCTATTTTGGTCGCAGTATTGACACATTAATCATAATGGCCTGGCGTTTTCATATACGGTTCCTTTTCAGTGCAGCTCATGTTACAATAGAGGGAAACTTTCTTTGGCTAATTCAAATCGTAGCATAGTTATACATCAAAGTGTATCTGATTCCTATGAGATCAGAATTTAATAACCCTTCAAAATATTCTCCAGGGTTATAGCCGAGCCTTCAACATGGCCTAAAGTTTTGATACTTTAAACAAGAAAACCCTGACACTTTAAATCTTCCCGAAATTATTGACTGAGCAACTTTTTTAAAAACTGGCGATTATTTGCGGGGTGGTGCTAGAAGTACCACTAGCGTGTCACTGCATCTCCAGTCGCGACATTCCTTGAATTCCCAAGCTCTAAAACCCTTCGAGAAAATCATGCCATCTTTTGGTGTTTGGGTTTAATTTAATGTGTCCTGCTCCCATCACATTGGCTGTTCTTATCCTTACTTACTTACAGTCATCAGGCTCTCGAGAATACTATACGCCAGCCAGAAACTGACATCATCTACTGCGGTTTGATGTTGACATTGTCATGTTTTCCCATGCCTGTTCATATACAATTATTTAAAAGAGTAGCAGATATAAGACGAAAGACCACTATCAAGAAGTTTGAATGATAAATCTATTTAATGGACATACCTCTTTAGTATTCGCTTTAATTCTCTAAAACACTAAAACATCTGGACATTTGTTCTTAAGATAAATCCCGCCCCCAATTGACCGTGTAAGAAAAAGTTAAGATTTCCATAGCTTCTTGCAGATAGGGAGGGACTTGTTATTGTTAAGCCACGCTTTCCACCCTTAACTTAGCAATATTCGGTGTCAGTTTTGATAAGAAAGAACAGATGTTAATATTTTTTACCGTTTTAAGAGAACTTAATTCCTTAAAGACTCTGCTAGGGCTTCATTTCCTTTTGGAAAATGTTGTACGTCCAGAAGATATTGCCAACAAGAAAGACTGAAACATACGGGAGTTTGGTGTTAACTACTTATAAACATTGCAAATTAAACATACGACAATGATGGAATTCCTTAAAACCTCGCCAGTGGTCATTTATTGGGTAGGTAACCGTAAAGTAATCCCCTTTTACCCAGCCCAGCCCATCCCATCCCACCCCTAAATTTCGTAACGTTGTGTGACGAACATAGCACTAACGTCTACACCCTCTCGTCCTCACGTACTTTTTAACGGACGTATGTACGTCAGGATGAATAACTGTTCCAAAAAAAACTGGCACCCTTAATCCGAGGTACATTGCGCAGGCGTACGATGTCATATGAGCAATGCCAATAAAGTTATCCTGCGAGTCGTCACAGTGTGAAGCTTTAAAACGCGTTTCATGTTCATTTTATAAGCATATGATTTTCCGAGACAGGCTTGGGTATGCTTAACCAAGGCTCTATTTCAGGCTCAAAATATGCTTATCATATGCTTATTTTGTGAAATTCAAATCGAGAAAAACTCAACTCAGCTACTGTTCAACAATAATGTAAGGCTTCTATGGTAGGCATAGGCTTTCCCGATTTTGTTATCTTGCTATAGGTATCTATAGGGCCTCTGTAGGACTCTCCCCACTCTCAACAATGAAAGTGTTGCACGTGAATTTATATCATAGGTCCAGAAAAGGCACTGAACCTTAGAGATTACAGAAAAGCAGGCTGGGCAATATGCTTAGTGTACGCTTATTTTTTCCGCAGCCTGAGCTTGTTTATGCTTATAAGCGTTATGCTTATAAAAACATGTAATCCAAAATACCAACCATACAATGCATATTTAAAGAGCACATGGTACAAGGTACAGGATGTGGACATTGATGGGAGTGATATCTGATCAATACGTAAGCTTTGCTGGAAACAAATGGCAACCATCAAAACGGAAGATAAAAAACGACAGCTATACAGAAATCCAAAGAGGTGTTCGTCAAGGCTGCATACTATTGTGAAACCTGTTTAATTTATACAGTAACTTCACGTTAAGGGAATTTCAACACGGAAGAGGTATTCTAATTAGTGGCAACAGCATTAATTAAGTTATGCTATGTTGATGATATTACACTTATTGTAGAGTAACAAGAAAAATTACCAGAACTGTTGATCATATAGTCGAAGAACCTTTCATGGGAAGCCTCAATGCGAGTTTCAATCAGCCCAGATGTGTGATAGAAAGGAAGAAAACCGCGACATTAACACGTTATAAAAGAGAAATAACAGCTATCAAACATGTCAATCAGTTTAGTCACCTTGTTAGCATGATAACAGCTTATTGAAAATGTGATACAGTAAACAAAGTAGAATTCATGTTGCAAAAGACGGAAAAGACACATTGATGAAACGAAGTTGATTTGAAGATACCGCAAAATCCCGAATATAAGCCCTGAGCTGATAGAGGTTCGTAAGCATTTTTTGGTGGGTTTATATTCGGCGGTTGTATATAAAGGGGGTTTTATATTCGGAATGTCTTTTAGGTTAACAGGTGACTTGTGTATTCACAAAAATTCACCATTCGATGTCCAATCAGAGACACTAATAACAACATTTAATGCGTACAATCTTACAAAAGAACGAAAGTAAATGCAGGATATATATACTCAGTTCATTCAGTATCACTGCCTTCTGCACTACAAATTTCGGATCCAACACACAGAATCCCAAATGTAAGCCCTGGGCTTATATTCATGGGGCTTATATTCAGAAGGATATTTTTGGTTAGTTTACAGGGGGGCTATATTCGGGGGTCTTACTTTTAGGAGGACTTATATTCGGAATTTTGCGGTATGTTTGTTGAAACGTTGTAGGGAATCGGCCTTTGAATTTCTGGAATAAATCTACGTTGTATTCTCCTGTCTACAGCCTTAAGACGACGCAGGGCGTGTGTAGGAGTGTTCTTATATGTAAATCGATGGGAGATCTCATCCTAGGGTCCAAAAACAGATATAGCGACAAAAAGACGCAACGACAACATTCTAAGAGTTGTTAAGAAGTTCATGTTGAGTTGGTACACATGTTTTGCTCAGACGTTGCTTAGTAATTTTTATACTATCGCACCTGATACTGGTTACTTTTAAAAACTTATCATGCATCAGAACTTAAAACCTTTTATCCAGGAAAGAGGATTTGAAAGATAAATTTGCTAAGACATTACAGGAATGGAATATATGTCCTCACCGGGACTTGAATCCATGACCAACGCTAATCTACACATTGGCAGTCTCTCAATCAAAGACCCCTGATGAGCAGTGGGCCCGACATTGAAACTACCTTAAATAAGCAGAAAAAACACAAAACAGGCTAACTAATAAATAAAGGGAAGCTGGAGCGTCCAAGGGCAACGGCCTTCAATTTTTGCTACCGGGCAGAGAAGAAAGCCATGAGGCAGACTCAACCGCCCAGAAGGACCTTCCGCGGACGATGGAGAGCATCTGTCATCAATATGAACAGATACTACATCCATTCCTTGCTAAAAGGCCGAAATTGGCACGTTTTATGCAAACACAACGGGATCAAATATCTAATTAGCTATCTAGGAACAAATCTTAGAAAGAAGAGTTAGTAGAATTTGTATACATGTTGTTTTTTTATAAGCATAGAATAGCTCAGATTCCTGAGAGAAAAAACCAAGCATACACTTAGCATGTTATCCAGCCTGTTTTTCTGAACAGTGACATTCTCATGATTGTGCTAAAATGGCGGACCTATGATATAAATTCACGTGCAATGCTTTCAGTGTTGAGACTGGGGAGAGTCCTACATATAGTTCGAATTTTCGATTGCCTTTTATGTTTATGCTTATACATTCAGTCGGAGTCAAGAGAAGGTAACAAAACTTGGTAAGCCGATACCTACCATAGAAGTCTGACATTATGTTGAACAGTATTTGAGTAGAATTTTTCTGGATTGAATTTGACCCAAAATAAGAATATGATAAGCATATTCTGAGCCTGAAGTGGAGCCTTGCTTAAGCATACGCGAGCCTGTCTCGGAAAAATCATATGCTTATGAAAAAAGCATGTACAGAAACAAAAAATTGATTCCCGTCCCATCCAGTTACTTGGCAATCAAACTAAGTGTAGGGTATCACTATAATCCAATTCTTACAAACTCACAACACAATTACACTCCATATTGGTTACCCTAGCAAATGTAAGATACGTCTAAAAACGAACAAAACTCATAGGTGAAAGGACACATTGGCCTTCACGCCCATTGCTTATTTCTATTACACTAGCAATTCTATATAATTTTTAGTTGTTTTGAATACATGATATTTTTGTCGCTAGAATTTTCTACTCTTATCACAAATTCCAGAGCATCTCATAGCGACGTTATCTGTAGTTGTCATATGTTTTGTATACGCGGTCAACAGTGATGGCAAAATCGTGCATGATCTTTGCCTTGTTTACTCTGACCTTTTGGTGTCAGACAGAAAGGGTACAGCTTATCCCGTTCAACAATGCTGTGTTTGTTTTCTGCTCTTTATTTATCTCCTACCAGTAGAAAATAAATAATTAATACCGATTTCTCCACTTAACAGTACATTGGACGGGAGTAGAAGCTGCGGAGACGTGTGTTGTAGACATGAGTCTTCTCTGTTCATGTCGCACGCAGTACTAACTTCATGTAAACATCAATCAAGGAAACAATTACGACTAGATCGCAATGCAAAGCTTCCTCGTATTATTGCAGTTGTGGTTTGTCTGTACACAACAGTACACTTTTTTCTGTCTGCGTTTACATCTGCGACACTTACATTCAAAGCAGTATTGTCTGTCTTTGTATCCAATGTCACGAGCTAGTAGTGTTCTTCAAACCCACTATTTAGCTACTGGCTTTTGATTTTTCACCTGTTTTAGCCACTTCCCCTCCATCTGGACTTATAACCTCCATCGAAAGCAAGATTTCGTGCACCACGTAGCTATTTTCAGCACCGCTCCACTGTCATTATTCATCGAAAGAAAAACCACATTTGGATGGCTTCCATTCTTATTAACTTTTCTGTACAAAGATGCAGCGAAGTAAAGAATGTGGTGTTCACGAGCGATGTAAAATATTTGTAAAATTCCACTTTTCAACTGCCATTCTCTCTCTCCTTCTTGCCTTGCCCTCCCAGGGCTTTGACGAACATCGTACATTATCCAAACATTATCCATGTCTTTTGGGGGCTCTGTCCTATACTGTTCGTATGTCAAGGTTGGGTCCAAAGTTCTTTAGAAATGTCTTTCTTTGTCCATCTCTTGCTCGTTTTCATGGCAGCTTACCACCTAAGCTCAGAACGTCAAAATTGTTCATCCTTATCACATGTCCTAGAAATTTTACTATCTTGTTTAGATATTTGTTTAAGTTCCACATTGTATAAAAACTTTGCATTGTATTCTTTCAGACTATTTGTACTTCCCTTTCTTCCAGTTACAGAGCTTTTGTCTTAACTCATCTTAGCAGCATCATCCTTAGGTTTGTGCCAATAGCATTATCTGCCCAGTAGGAACATGATATAGATTTCTTCTCAAGCTGATGAAACCATTGGTAAACTGACAAAAAGTATTGGCAAATGGGTCGAAAAGCAAGGTTCTTAAAAGTTAAGTGAAAAATCAATGATGATCAAAAGTCGCCTATATGCAGCAAGAGAGGTACAAAATAACTGCAATCGATGTATGCTAACACCATTCACTCCAATAATCACTTCTTCTTGGAGAATATTACCAACTACACTATGTTAACTCTTACTTGCTAATCGTTAACTAAGTTATAATAAATCTTCCTCCACGTAATTTTGTCATACAAGTAATTGAAATTTCATGCTTTGTAATTGATAATAAAATGCTGTTAGAAATGAAGATGTTAGATGGGTAGATTAGTTGAAGACTTGATGATTCGGTGGCGGTTTAAAGGATTTGTTTGTATTTGATAGCGTGTCTCAAGAGACTATCAAGTTATTATAATGCTTTTTGCAGTAATATTTTCATGTTAGTAATGGATATATGATACTTTTAATTCATAAATAATAATATAATAATAACAATAATAATATTGCGTCCTTCTATTTGAATTGAGATGTTAAGTGGGCAGATTAGCGGAATACTTGATGAAATGGCGATAGGTTATCAGATTTCATTGTGTTCGATGCGTTTTCTCGACAAACAATATGGGATATGAGTTCTAGACAGTAAACAGTTATAAAATCTTCTTTTCTTCTGCATAGATTCAACAAATGATTGAAAAAGAAAGTAAACGAGACACTGTATGCTGGTATTTTCATCAGTATTAACATCAATGTTAGCGTCAGTATTAGCATGAGCATTAGTATTAGCATCATTGGAGTAAAAGCATTAGCATTAGCATCAGCATCAGCAACAGCATCAGTATTAGCATAAGTATTAGCATCAGTATTAGCATCGGTATTAGCATCAGCATAAGCATTAGTATTAGCATAAGTATTAGCATCAGTATTAGCATCGGTATTAGCATCAGCATTAACAATAGTGTAAGCATCAGAATTAGCATTGGCATCAGTATTAGCATTAGAATTAGCATCAGAACTGCAACAGCATTAGCAACAGCACCAGTATTAGAATAAGTATCAGCATCAGAATTAGCATCAGTATTGGCATTGGCATCAGCGTCAGCATTAGCATCCACATCTGCATCATCATCATGTTCAGCACCGGAATTGTATGCCGGCATTTTCATAAACGCAGCACTGACATTTGTAGCAGTTTCCCCCTTCTCTGCTCATTGTATGTATATGTGTATCTATGTTCCATGCAAATTTATGCTGAAAGGTTGAGGCGATAAATTGTATACATCGAATTAGTAATTAAATACTAATATGTTAACTTCATTCTTGTGTTTAATATACTTTTACGTACTCTTATTTCTTTTTGAAAGTTCAGTTGCTAACCGCTGCAATTAGAAATAATTAAATGTTAAAATACCAGTTGCAAATTGAATAACTTATTAATGGATAGCAATTTTTATTCAAGTAATGTAATATCAAATATAACTGCTAACAGCTTTTGCTGAGAAATGATATTTTTTGAACTGGTAATCCCTCATCTTATACCTTTATTAACAGTTAAGCGATTTGGAAGCAGGAATATAAAACCCAAGAAAAGACACGTACTCTTGGCTGCCTAATAGACCCCTCCGCTAATTAATTTTTCAAAAGTTTTCCACCCAGGACATTCTTATAACAAATGTGAGTTTTGGAAAGAAACGATGATACTGATGTGACATACTCACATACTTTCAATAGGCTTTGCGCAACATGACATGGCCGGATGGCAGTGTTTTTTTGGTAAAGTGACATGGCGCAGAGACGCTAGTCTCCAATTGCGTTGAGTAGGATGTCGATATCCACCGGTGGATTAGTTGAGTACTATGAAAGAGGAATCCATTTTTGTGCGTAAAGCATTGATTTTAATTTTATAATATAAGGAAAGAACAAAAGAGAAATACCTTATTCCTTTCAAATTTCGCCTCCCTATAATTTTCGCTCCCTTTAATTTTCGTTCCTTTAATTTTCGCCCCCTGATCCTTCGTTTGGCCCCCTTTAATTTTCGGCCCCCCGAGGGGGCGAAAATTTGAGGCAGACAAAATTTCGGGGTGCATTGTATTGCTTTGCTTGTTCCGTACGTTTTCGAATTTTCTTTTGGTGAAAAAATATTGCAAACCGTATATCCCTGAAACCTGCCCATACTGCAGCCCGCGCAATTAGATATAAAACGCCGTAGTGAAGGCAAGGTACCGCGGAAATTACCGCGGCACTTTTTTCCACGGCAGAGAAAAAATTCTGACTGTATGACGCTGTAAACAATCGCACCCCTTGAAAAAATTACCAGCCTCCTATGTAATTTTATTGTCTGTGGTATTGAAGTAGACTACCTTCTTCAGAATGCTAATGTATCTATGTCTTTGCCTACCTGATTGCCTCTAATTTTGCCCCCTCCTGCATTTTAAAAATTGATTTTTACTAGCTAAATCCAAAACTTTTTACTCGTATAAGTTTGGGCTTCCTAGCATAAAGTAGCCTAACACAAAGCCCAGCATCTAAAGAACCTGCTGGTCTGAACTATAAATAAAATTGTTACGATGTAATATTTCTTCTATACACATCTAATTCTCTTACAATGTTTCCTATGCAATGGTAGAGTACTTGAGACTGGCACGATTGGCATTTCGCAGCCGCAGGTTTCTTCTTCACCTTGGCTCCCTGCATTCCAGGCACTGAACTGTGGGAGGTGGTCTCATCGGTGATGGTCGAAGATCCTCAAAGCAAAGCAGAGTAAGAGATCACAAAGTTTGTTTTTCTGTTCTTCTAGAGGAAGTAACACTCGCTTTACACTTTACACTCGCTTGAAATGTACACGCAACTGGAATTATAATTTTTCGATAAATCTATTTTATGAAAACCCTTAAATTGGCAAGGTGTCTGAGGCTCTGAGGATGCCCTTGCAGCCCTCGAGTAGCACGTGGCTTTCTCGTAGTGAATGGGTTTGTTTATGTATTAAAAGAAATTCAACTTGGAGAAATTACTGTCGTATAAGAGATATTTAATCGAAAATCTGAGTCAGATTTGAAGATGAAAGAGCCATTATGGTATCGTGTGATCCTGAAGCCAAGTGATGTACGCTTTACGGTTCCAACGGTCTCTCCATGCTTCGAAGATGGAAGACCTCTTATGGACGCTGTCAGGAAGATCGTAAATGAGAGGATTACAGTCAGCGATATTCCAATCATAGATGTTGTTTGGTACAGAGACAAATGGGAATGGTACGCACTAAATAATCGTAGGCTATGGGTATTCAAAGAACTAGAGCGATTGGGGAAAGTAACTTACGTTGCAATGAAAAGGGTTGAGGAGGTGGACGTGTTCCCATCTGAGCTGTATGCCGAGGTAGGGATAGATTACAGCTTGGCTAAGGAAATAGAAAACTTTGGTGAGTTTTCACTTGGCGAGGATGCAAACAATAACAATGAAACAACTAGCATGTGTACCAAAGCAGAGGGGAAAAAATCTGTAAGCGAGGAAATATCGAAAGCTGAAGGTAGACGAAGTCGGGAACCATCGATTTCTTCTGTGACTTCTGAAAATGACAGAAGCAAGACAGACTGGGGACGAAGGAACGCCGAAAGTTGCACTAAATTCCGAGAATTGAAGTCTGTTGTAAACAAACCAAAAAGGACAAGAGAAGAAGCATTCGAAGCATGGAAAGAGGAGCGGACAGGGTTCTGTAAGTTGTACAATAACGACGAGTCTTTCCAGCAATATGTTGCAAGTCAGTTTACAGAGCTGCCAAGGAAGGACTCAGTAAAATCGTTTGATGAATTATCTGTTAGCAGTGATTTTTCCGTGGGCTCACAGTCGTCTTTGGCTCGCCACCAACGGCGATTATCATGGAAATCGGGCATGAATGGCTACGGCAATTTTGAGCTTTACCACAGAGAATTTCTGGAGAAACTCAGGTCTGCAAGGAAAAGGTCACTACGTGAATTGAAACCCTATGATGTCAGCCGGAGTCGATTTTTGCGCTATCATTCAACTTTCTCGGGCAAGGAAAGTGATAGTGGTTCTGTAAGGACCAGAAGTTCATCTTTTTCTTCACAGGATCATCGGAGTTTTGAAACGTCATTAGTAAGACGCAGAAGAAATACGTATTCTGCCCCTTTGCCATTAGATCTGGATGATGATGTATTTGACGATTCTTCGTCTGGCTTCGATGCATTGGGATCTCTGAAAAGGAGATACTCCAGTGATATTCAATGTAGCACCTCGCATGATCTTGATAACCAACGTTTGTCAATGACTTTAAATATCATTGAGAAAAGAGTTACATCACTTCAAGTAGATGGATTTCTTGCCAAAACCAAAGCAGAGTTATATAGCATTTGGGAAAAGAGAAGGAGTTCCTACATGCAAAAACGGTTTCTTAAAGACGACCAAAAAGCCATAGAGTACAAATATTGTTGTGGTATTTGCTTTAAAGAATTCCAGGCACGAGTGAGCCTTGAGCAACACAGTGAGGAGTTGATGCATTGGGGGTGTGTTCAATGTGGACGTTTTTTTGCAAGTAGAACATCCCTAGGTCAGCATGCCCTTACCATGGGGCATCAAGAGTATTAATTGCAGCATTTTTCTCTCAACTTAAGTTTTATATTGTGTTCCCTTCTATTACCACTAGCAGTTTTTCTGCAGGAAACTGACCCAAGTCTTTACAGATGCCCTATTACCTTTTTATGTATGGCAATGATAAATTTCTCCTAATTCAGTAAGGGGCTTATGAAGTTCAAATGTTCTCCTTTCATGTAACAAGAGTAGAAAGTAAAGGCAAAAACAGTTCTGGTTTTCAGCTAATGTGGAAAAAGTTATTTTAGTAAAAATATTTGTGGCTGACCCCACCCCCCTCAGATGTGAGTGTTAGTAAAATTATGCATACCTCCAACAAAACGTTCTGTTGTTTACTCCCCCATTATAAGGACTGACAGCCTGTTAAGCCAAATACTATTTATGCAATACCACTATTTGTAAGTACTTAATAGACACAAATATTTATGAGGGCTTAAGGAGTACTATCTGTTACACATATTTTGAGAGAAATTTATCTACCTTACCTCTTTTAATTAACAAATAATTGAGTGCTTGCAAGCTGCTGCCACACAATAAGTTGAAAAGATTATTTTGTTTTATGATGAGGATGGGGTGTGTTGGTGCTTTTCTGTACCTACGAATGACTTGCATTCTTTGTTTTTATGTTTTAATATTAACACAGTACATATTTTGTATTTTGCGTTTAAAGTATTATGTTGATCTGACAAGTGGGTGGTATTGTTTTGTAAGAGGAGGAATGTATTTCTAGTTTTATTTTAATGTTAA
>JAAAKM020006971.1:96598904-96620397 GCA_010016025.2 Alatinidae sp. Z8VKAUB7J3
ATACATAAAAATATATATAGACATACCCACACACAGATGCAATACTTTATGAACCTTGGAATTATTGTGGTTGCGAATTATGTTGTGGTTATGATGAATTATGGAGCTCTATAGAAATTTTTAAAAATGTGGACATACTTATTGTTATATGTAACAAAATCAGGTAATTTAGTGTTTGGATTTCAGGATTTAGACCTATTATAAGTTTTGTAGAAATTCAAAGAGAAACCCTTGTTGAACAAACACATACATGGCCTTCCATGCAAAGACCATTTGATTTCAATTGTGATGTATTAATCTGAAATTGGCGCACACTAATATTGAAACTATAATATTCCCTGAAAATATTGCCAAGGATGCTTATTAAGCTTTGGAATATTTAGGAGATAATTGTCACATTTTATCCAAGATTTAATGCATTATAAATAGAATTATAACCATGATCTTTGAAAATTTTCACAAATTGATTTCATTGTGCCCTTCACCATCATTATATACAAAAACAACTGATGCAGGGCAGAATTGTCAATATCTGACTGACCAATCATTGAAATGGATTTGTACTGGATTCATGGAAAATGGTTTCACCTGCTTTTTAAAGTGGAAATAGAAATAAACCTATGGCCTTGGTCTGGTGTTTCTTTTATTCCACACTGCTGTCATTTTATGCATTTTAATTACTGTAAGCACCCAAGTGGGAGGGATTGCTTGTTTAAGGCAGTGACTAATTGGAATGCTTCTTTTAAAATGGGATGCTCATTGTTTGACATAATAATGTCTTATTTGGAACAATTTACCTGTATCTCTGTAATTTTGGATGAAGTTAAGTTCTATATTCCTTTTACTCTTGGGTGCCTAATAGACGTCCCCCCTGCAGCTAATTAATTTTTCAAAAAATTTTCTACCCAGGACATTTTTTTCCCAGATGTTAGCAATAAAACTGCCATTGAGCAGGAGCATGAGGGGAACAATTTTAAAATTTTGGAAGGCATGTGGGAGTCTACCACGACTTCGAATAACTAACTATATATTGTTTGTGTTGTATTACCCTACGTTTACTAAGTTGCAGTTGATTCTAAACATTGATTCTTTTGACCTCACTGTTAGTCCTGGCCTCCATCTATTACATTTTTGGTCATTTTTCAACCCCCCGTCTATTCCAACCCACCCGTTTATTAAGTTTTCGGGATTTTCCCAACCCTCCCATTTATTCCAACCCCCCTTCTATTAGGCACCCAAGGGTATTCATACTTGACAAGAAATACATAGAAGCAAGCCTAGTATGTCCAGATTTTGACATTGTAGATGTATTTATAGTTTGTACACTGGGAACATACCTCTATGATATCAAACTTTGTTAGTTTTCAGACCTATTTTGCCTATCCTTGTTATTAAGAAGAACAATATATTCTGTTGTATAGAAGCGATAGACCAGTATCACTCCCATTTTGTTGATGCAATGAATGTATTGCCCTAGTGATATTTATTGGGAACTAGAAAACCTTAATAGAAAACTAATATTAGGTAGGGTAGACCTTGTTGCCTAGTAGATGATGAAGTTGGTTTTTAGTAATTTCTGTTGGTGTCATTTTATAACTGAGTAACTTTTTGATGGACAGTATAACTTTCAATAGTGATGCTGTGATATGTAGCGTAAAGGCTTTGAAACTAGGAACAAGTTAAATGATGTAGGACATTGACTTTTTTACAGTGGCACCAATGGGTTACAGAAAAGTAGGGAGATAGCATAGATTTGTTTTAAAGGTAATTGTAAAGTTGAGGGACCCTTTCTTAATGGTAACGTCATAAAGGTGGTTGTAAGTGCTTAATGGCTTGTAAAGAAAAGAAGCATGTCTCACTTGTAAATTATGGGGATCTTAAAGTAAGCAGGCATTTTATTGATGCAATTACTGTTTATGTACTCTAAAGAATCTGTTAAGTGAGTCTTGGTCAGATGCTATGCATTTTGTTCACATTGTCTTTTCGCCATCTGTTGTGTTTTATAACAGTTGGCTTCTCAATACCATAATTCTCAAGCATGAGATGTTACTTCCTGTAGGTGTTGTGTTGTTATCTGTCCATTTAATTGCACTATGTACTTATATCAACAAAGTCGTTTAGCACTTCGTACTTATGTCAACAAAGTCGTTTAGCACTTCATTACCTGCGTACTGTTATAGGTGAAGTATAAGTCTAAAATGGGAGATTATGAAGGTGCAAAGGGTGTCAGTAATGATCAAGTGGTATGCTAGTTAACCATGACTTATTAAGTGAATTGGTATATCTTGATAGTTGTAATTGTTTTGTTATCTTGTTATGTTGTGCACATGCACTTGTTTTGTTTACTATGAAGAAAAATTTGATGATCTTAACTAACAGTCCATTATTTCGAGTCTGCCCTTCAGTATTTCAGGTCTATATTTCTGTTCACTGAAGACATAAATTATTTTTTTTAGTGGCAAAACTCAGTGGCAAAGCCTTTAATTAACTGTAGTAGGGGGTAGGGAAGATTTCAGTACTTGTTAAGGTACATTTCATCATTTCCTGCTCTAGCTTAAAATCCAAACATACTTCCAAATCAGTTTATCTTTAGTCCAAGTTATAAAGGCGACTTTATTGTAGATCTTTATTAAGTGGCCTTGTCTGGGCAGCCCCCACTCCTTCGATGTAACACTGAGATTAGAGTCAGGTAGCCTGAAGGTAAGGAGAGTTGGTTATTCTTATTAAAAGACTTTATAGAGTATTCTAAAGTTTGAAAATTATAGTTGATATAGGGTATCAGATACTTGCTCAGTTAGCTGTCTACTGTAGCCCTCTGGTAGACAGTTTGTCTCCCTCCATAAACACCACTGGCTGGTTTGATTTATTAAACATATTTTACAGCATGATTTTAATTCTTGCAATAAATTTCACCCTTTTTTGCAAGGAGCTTAAACAGTGTGTCACAGCCCCTGTTAAGCACTGGAATTTGCAAGGTTTACTTAAAAATCCCTTTTGAATTGATCCCAGAAACTTCATTGAACTTGATACAGTTTTTGTCCCATGAACGTTATTTTGAGGAATTTTGAGTTACGTTCCAATATATTGCCAAGTCGAATATTTATTTATGTTAAAGGTAAAAACTTTCGCGTGTATTTAATTTCGCGATTTAAAAAATTTACATTTTACGGGTATTTACGGTCAGTTGCATAAAGGGGTCTAAGTCGTTAGACTAGTCTTAAATGGGGTGTTGTGGTCTAAAATCCAACTGGTCTAAAAGTTGGACTGTTCCACAAAATATTTTTCCTTCGATTTTAGCCCTGGCGAGGGCTAAAAAAATTAGACTCCTCCCGAGGAGTCTAATTTCCCCGCATGTGGTCTAACTTGCTCGTGTTCGAGCTGTGGAGGCTGAAGATATACACATCGAAAGCAGGTATTTGACAAAGGAACTAGTTTATATGAAACTTGAGACCATCGGGGATGCCATAAGATGTTTATATTTGCATGATCTCATTAGTTTAGTGACTGGTCCACTCGAAAACAGGAAATCGTGATCGTGGTGGTTTTGTTAGCCGCGTCGAGAGTGAGGTGTTTGAATGAACTTGAAAGAGCAGAGTCGATGAATCAACGATTCTGGTAAACGCAAGTGAACTGTTATCGGGTAAATAAGGAATCTCACGATGGATTCTGTCTACGTGCATTTCCAGTATTATCCTATGATCATTTCTACGTGTGTACCGATTGTTAACTGTTTTGATGGAAGTCGAAGATTCAAGGATCGTAATGTTTACTGCATTCGTGTTGGACAGGAGTGCTCAAGACATGCGAGCATTGCCCGGTTATGCCAACCTGCTTGCCTACGTTTCATCCATACCAAAGAGTAACTTCATGATGTATGAATAGCTTTCTCTGAATGCTAGATATATGATGATTTTTTATAACTAAGCCACCGACCAAGAAAGAGTCGCTCTAGTGCCTTTATGTTGTTGTCGATAGTGCCGAATATGACCGTCTGCTTTAAGGACCGTCTGCACACGAAACTGTCAATTATCAGCTCAAAGTCTTTGGCCTTTTGCTCGTCAACAGGTTTACTGCAACTATATCTTCATTTCAGGCCACCCTGCAAAATATGTCTTAGGGTCAGAAGTACCTTACTCCAGCATAGCCACAAGGGGCAGACATGCCCCTGGTTGCCAAGCAGGACTAAAGTTAATGACTCTAATGACTCTTAGACAGATGCATTTCTACAAACTTTCCTTACTTTTACTCTCCCAGGCTAGTTCTTTGTAACGACGATGTGTGGCAGATGTTCTGTTCAAGTGTCTGTAAAATAGCCAACCTACTTTAACATATTGACAGGATTTGATATCAAAGCAGTAATCATATCATTCTAAACTGGACAATGACTGTCTAATGAGCAACCAGTTATTCAGTCTGTATATTTATAGCTTTTCTAGCTTTTAAAAACAAAATTAAAGACATGATCAGAAGCTCACGTTTTGTTTCGGAAATAGCATATCTATAATGGGATAATCAGCCTCCCACAGTCAGTATTTAAAATCTACCTTCAATCAATTTTGAAATAGCAAAAAAAGCGAGTGCTCTGAGAATATGGAACAGGTCTGATATATCAATTATTGTCAATTTCCCCGAACATACTTAATATCTTCCTGGCTTTAAGAGCTTACTTTAAGGAGATGTGATGTTGTTTTCTCTCTTGTTTCGAAGAGCGGGATCCAATGCAATTAAGAAGCTAAGGAGAGAGTCTACAAATTGCTCCTGGACAAATAGGGTTGTCTCTCTGTTTTAACGCAGGGGCCGGACTAAGGGGCTAAGAGAGCGTACTCATGTCTATTTTCAGAGCAATGCTTTTACAGGACTTTTTTTACAGGGTTTTACTGATAAGAGATCCCTGCTAGGAGCAGAGTATAAAGTATAGCCTGTTTAGCTTTATATTGAAATGCACAAGACGTATGAAGTCATTCTTGCCTGTGATGACAGGCAATTGATCAAAAAGGAGTCACATGCGAGTGACATATTTCCCAGGCCCACCTGTCATTGTAAGGCGTTTTACAAAATTGTGGTGGCTCTCCACGATCAACAGATGTTATGGAGGCGTCTTTGTAACCAATCGCCATTTGAAGTCTTCTTTGCTGTCATCTTCTATTTTGGGTATTCCTTATCATTCAGTAACAGTTATGGGAGCTCCTTTAGGAAGCAACGACCTATTACGCGGGAGTTCAAATAGAATTAATGTGATGGGGGTTACCTTGCAGTTATTGAATGTAGTAAGCAACTGCTTTTACGAGGAACAGGAACAATACCAATGACTGTTTCTATACCTCTTAAGAGAGCATAAAGGATACGTTGAGCTTCGATCCAAACTCTCATTTGTTTTATCATTCAACTATTACTGATGACAATAGTGATAATCATAATGCTGCTGCTGCTGATGATGATGATGATGATAATAATAACAATAATGACGAGGACGAGGACGACGATGATAAATTTGATGTTGATGTTGATGTTGATGATGATGACGACGATGATGATGATGATGATGATAATGATGATGATGGTAACACTGATTTACGTGTTAAAATGTTGTACGAGATTTTATCAGTCAGTGTCTAAGCTTTCATATCGAAGGTTTCAACCTTCCCTTCGGCCCCTGCTGTAAACATGCACTGATCTCCAGGCCATTCATCGACTCCTTATACTTGCATTGACCCCAAAAGGTCATTGCCAACAACAATCGAAAACCTTCCTAATATAATGTCACGAAAAGTAACTATGTAACCATCTCTTTCTATAAATGTTACATTTTCGTCAAGTTCCCCTACGTTTTTACCGTAACCTACAAAGTATCAAAGTCTATTTCACAACAGTCACATATTTACTTTATATGATCTAATTCGTGACAGTTGGGGCGTCAGTTTCGGTTTAAAAGCCAAAGTTATAACTGAAACTGCGTGTGTGATAAAGAACGCTAAGTTCTTAGCTGTATCCTCGTCTCTCATTTAATTACCATTCTCTTTCCAAATCCACCGACATCCGTCGTTTAGGCCTACTTTGCTACGAGATGGTCACCTTCTGCAGGATCTCTGCGGCTTCCTGGGCCTATATTAAATCTAATAGCTTAAGGAGCTGTACAAGTGTAGGGAGAATGGTATATATCCATAAGACAGTGAAGCGCTCCTGTGGACTAAAGTAGAAAAGGCAGGTCCCTGACACCTCAGGTTTTGTTCTTTTTAAATGACATCCTATTCCGGCAGTTTTTGATTGTCGTTGACTGATCATCAGCAGGTACTTCGTAAAATTAGGCGATTACCCTAGGGAGTACTTGGGCTTGAGTTCGGTGTTAATGAATTAGACATAAAGTAAATACTCGAATTTAGTGCAACTATAACAAATAGCATTAAATACACGTTTTGTGAGCAGCTGAGTTTGCTTTGGCAACTGGCTTTTTCCTGCCGTTGCCATGCAACTTTGTTACGGTTACCAACAACCTCGTTTTCGTAGTGTGAGCAACATTGGGAAATCCGATTGTGCTAAAAGCAATCGCTGTGGCGTACTTCTTTGTCTTCCTCAGACCTGGTGATGTGAAAATTCTCGAAATTGTCTCTCTGAGGCGAGGAGAAGGCATACACCTATTTCTTTTGAATAAGAACAAAGTTTATAAGAACGCAACCCTTGAAAATAATAAAAGTTAAGAACATCTTAAGAACGAAGTAGGCTTAAGTTGGACTAATATTAACAACATTCCATAGCTGGTATTGAGGTATATATACATCAGTCGTTTAGAGTGTACTTGCCTGTGTTCATTGGTCAGAAAATTAAGGAAAACAGGGTTTTCGGAACTAAAATATTAAGGACATGAAGGTTGTATATGATTTAGAATTAAGAACATTTTAAGAACTTTTTAATTTAAGGCTTTTTAAGCCTTGAAGAATTCCGAATGTTTTTATAAAAAGGTAGGTGTATTCAGAGATTTACAATACATTTATTTCATTTTAAAAATAGCGTAACCTATAGCAAAGGAAACCTTAAAAATGTCAAAATTTATGAAGATTTAAAGAACGGTAAGGCTTAAGTTTGTCTACCACCAAAAACATTTTATAGCTTGTAGTAATAAAATCAAGTGGTTAAAAGTAATTTGTAGCTGACATTCTGACATTCTGGAAGTTTTGTCGTTTTTAGGCCTACTATCTTCCTATGGTTTCACATTTTCAAGTTTTGATATAGATACTAGGCCATATTTCGGAACTAGAATTTTAAGAACATAAAGACCTTATATCATTTAGCATTAAGATGATATTAAGACCTTTTTTCTGCTTTCTTTCCTAAACATCTCAGAATATTTTAAGTCCTAACCATTTCAAAATGTTCTTATTCGTGTATCAATCGATTATTGGGATCTTGTAACTTAAGACAATACTTCTAAATGATTGTTGCTGTAAAGAAGAATCTTCGGACGAAGTGTGTTTTCAGCCATTACCATATAAAACGGAAACCTTGAGATCAAGAACATTCTTTTGAAGTTGAAAAAAACAAACACGAGAGTAATTGAAATATGTTCTCATAAGCATTTCTTCTTCTAACAAATTTCAAATTTATGACTGGAAATCTTTTCTCTCGATCTCTGTAAGTTGGAACGATCTTTCAATATCCGAAAAAAACTTTCACGGGGTGCCGCGGTAAGAATAAGGCACCTTACAGGGACGGGGGAGCAGGGGGCAGAGGGGGCATACTCCCCAAGATTTGCCAAATCTTAATATTTCCGTGACCATTTTTCAGCTTTATTTAAATTGAAATTGATGGTGACAGACATAGTGTCACATTCACAGCAAGATATGAATATCGACACGAAACACCCCTTTCCACACAGTGACCTAAGGCACCTTAGTGGAATGTGAATAATAAATGTTGAACCCAGCCTACTTAACATAACATCGTTTGCCCTTTACCTTTTGGACACACGTATAGTTTATGGTCTACTAGTTCAAAAGTTGTAGTGGCATCAGATATTATAGCTTTAAACCTAATATTGTACCTAGGAAAGGTTTTAAAATTGATTGCAATACTTGTAGGGTTCCAATAAACTTTGGCGGGAAGCAGGCCAGTAGACAGGCCAGTAGCCAGGTGAGCAGCCAGACCAGACCCTGAAATTCTACAGTCAAGATTCCAAAATCTATAGGCTTTTCTTAAGTAGTTGCGATTTCACAATTCCACCCTTTCTCAATTCAATTTCGGAATAAGCATCTCAAAATTTCTGACAATAGCTAGGGGCCTGTTGGGAGCATATCATCACTGCTGCTAGATACATTTCAATTGCCTCCACTCGTGAAAGTAAGTAAGTTATTATGAGAAGTTTTAGGCCTCTTTGGCATAAGGCACAGAGCACTAGGAATATTAAAACAAAACAAGCTTAGCAAATGAACGAACTTCTCTTGATACTTGACCACCACCCCTCCCCCTATCTAGCTTACAACTCTGACCAATGTCTATACTTTAAGGAAAGGGTGAGATACGGATGATACATTTCTTGACCCCTGCTGAGTGTATCCAATCAATTAACTGCTTAAATCAATTCGGACAAATTATTAAGCTATAGTAAATTAGGAAGTCATGTTGAATTAGTGGGCCTGCTTCACTACTTGGTGTCGTCTCCTGGTTTCTGGTTTTGGCCTTCCCAGTTAAATCTGTTGCTAAAAAGAAGGCTTTATTTGGACAAAAAATAAACGTTACGAGGACAATATCATTCTACTGGATTACCACGCATTTAGATTTATTGAGGTCGCCAAACCGCAACCCGAGGCGCAGAGTACGGGACACAAAAGAGTCTTCCTATTGTTTACTCTCAAACGTAAAACTGACGCGCTAATGTCGATATCAACGATGATCTATAGGCTTCCTGAAGTCACAAATCTGATCCTTATTCAACACTTGTCAATGATCTTATAATCACTCTCGTCGTCCTGGCGAAGTAGGAAATGTATGTATACTGAACTTAACCAAAGTTTTTAGAAACATTTTGTTGCTAGCAAACAACTTTTACCAGCCGCGAATGTCAAATAAGGAATAGAGGGTATACTCAGAGAGAGTAGTTTTTATTTCAACGTGAGTTTGTATGCACTACAAGTCGCCGTCATTATCAAGTTCAACTAACAGTAACAAGGTACGTATAACTTTCTCAAAGCCCCAAACTGAGTTTCGTTGTGGCAAATATGGATACAAGATCCCCAGGAATTCACTGAGCGTCTTATCAGTAACTTACAGTAGTTGACGTTCCACTAGACATCTTAGCATGCGTTCAATTGTACTTGAATTTTGCTCAACTGCGATAACAGATCAGTTGATACGGGGGTGTTCTTTGGTCTCCTTGTTTATTTAAGTACAGACATGATTATATCCAAATTTGTCATGTTAGTTTTGTGAAAAAATCAAGTGGTTTAATTAGTGCAGATGACGAGTGCATGTATAAACTGGAGTTGAACCTGGTGGCATTAGTGATTAGGAGTTTCAATGTTGATGTTTAAGGCGTGGATATAAATTGCCGGCAACTTACTGATCCTGCAAAGCAACAGAAATTTTGCCCATGTTTAATCTCTTCGCAGTACAATCTGTAGAATTCTCGCTAAGGTCCGATATTAAAACTTTCTTAGCTAAACGCAATGCTGCATATCTCCATGGGGTTTGTGCCTATGAAGACAAGTTTATGACAGCTTTCAAAAAAAGCTTTGGAGATCGATTAAAACGTCAGCATAAGTCAAAATGGCTAAATGTTTTTGGTGACCAGTCATTCTTTCCTTTTTAAAATTTGTCACTAGACGTCACATGCGTGAAAGTTGAATCATGTGATACTACTCCTTATTGGCTATTCGTATTGATTGCATAAACATAAAATAGTCTTTGGCCGCACAAACTGTGTCATACGAAGACCGAAGTCAATGGAGTGATGATAACATTTCGATTTCTCACATGTGACAGATTTTCACTTGCGTATTATAGTAGATTCCTTAATTTATTTCTTCTTTGAAAAACCAGGGCACCCTAATAGATTTATTTTCTGGTGCATAATTGGCAAGTATAAAGTCGTTAAGTGTATATATGTTGCAAAATAGCAAAATAATAGTCCCATCTGTCATAAATTATGCTGATAATTTGCTGGAACCCAACCAAATGTTGACCCAAACTCAAAACCCTTTCAGTGTCTGTTTGCAAGTATCGATAGTAACAATACGTTTTCAGACTTATTTGTGTTCGTTTACCATAGAGTTTGATTACAGAAGCTACGTTTCTTCGTAGCAACAGACAAAAGCGTGTGTTACTTGACTGTTTGTGAAATTATGCGTCAACCCTTTATTCTGTCAAATAAGCTTCATTGAAACGATTCTACAGATTTATTAAAGAAGCATTGATACTCAGACAAAGAAGTAGTATTGCTGCATTGTCTAAAGCCAAGTAAAACATTCTCTCCGTACGTAGTTATACGAATTATGCGTTGCAAAAGAGAACATGATAGTTTGGGGTTGGCATTCTTGGATTCCTCCCTACACTTATGAAAAACAAATGGGCATACTATTCAGCTTTAGGCACTCTTTGCATTAAAGAAGTACTGGAAAATGGTTCAAGTGTCTGTTGGACGTACGACATGACAAGGCTGCTATTTGAAGATATTATTTACTATATAGATTTATGTACCTAAGTAGGTCGTTAACACTACTAGAAACTTACAGGTATTTTGATATTTAATAAAGCTAAAGGGCTGTGTTGATTGACATATCCAGCTCAAACAGAAAAGAACAAACAGTGTCAGCACTGTTAATTTTGACGTGCCATAATTTGAGACTTTAAGGGCCATTTTGCTATCTTTGCTCACAATAGGAAGGTGATAAGCAATTGGGAAATGAAGAAATACCAGTAGCTAACTGCCAATCTTTAGTTGCTTTTGTAAAAATGTTTTATGCACAGTTAAACTTACAGCATGCTAAGCTTATGGGTCTATTATTTAACCTTTACAATTATTTAACATATATGCATACCACTTCCTCCAAATGGTTAATTTGCTGGACTTGTGTTAGCTTTGCACAACACTTGTAAAACATTACTTGCTCCAGAGTTTACGCTTTTAGTTGATGATACGGAGGACGATGAAGATGTGTTGATTGATTGATTGATTGATTGATTGATGGATTGATTGATGGATTGATTGAACGTTGTTTCAATCTATTCTATAGAAATATCATGTATGTTTAGTTATCTGTTTTTCCTTTCCTTAATAAGCGCCCAGTCCGAATAAACGCCCACCCAAAAACTTTTGTTTTTAGATAAGCGCCCAGGGCGCTTAATCGGTTACGTGAAAAGTAACGTCAGAGTTACAGAGCTGCATATCTGAACGTCAGTCCTTCTAGAGCTGCAAGCCATCTGCTCGCTGTTGATTATTTTATAGTTACCAGTTGCAAGAAAAGGGAGTCTCCCACTAAGGCGTGTGTTTGTGTTTTAGTTACGTTACGTAACTTAAATTCAAAATTATTATTTTTAATGTGTTTATCCGTGGTGACCTAAAAGGCAAAAGGTCTTTTATAAGCTAATGCATGACGATTCAGGAATGTCTGCCCAATAGCTTTCGCGGCATTAGCTGAGTCTGGATACAAGATTCAGTAATTTACATTCAAGACGTTTGAGCAGAGTGTGGCGGTAAAAACTGGTTCATATTTGTGCTGATGTAAACGTCCTCTTCGGGGGTGCTATATCGGACTTTGTGATTTGCTTCCCTTCCCACCACATTGGCATGTCACATGTGTGTCATCAAATCATTTCAGATCTCTTGTATACATGTTATTTATCTTTGCTATATTTTTAGTGACTCGTGAATACTTTCTTTTTGATTTCTCACTTGTAGCAAATCATGAATAAAACGATTCGAGGGTCCAATTCTACCTTGCTGTTTTCCTAAAATCTAATAACAGAATTTTTGTCTCAATGGTACCAAATGAAAGAGAGACTGATCAAATTTAACTTGAATCAATCCATGCTAGGTGTAAACGTGGAATACGTGTTGTCGTTCAGCGGTATTGCGTTAGCATCGTATTTAGCATGCGCTAGGATCGTGTGCTGTATCTATTCCATTGATGACACATTGATGGCAGGTTCTTTTCATGGTCCGTGTGAGGCGGTCCAACTGGGCGGTTGAGCCTGCGTCGTGGCTTGCTTCTCTGCCTGGTAACCTAAATTGAGGGGCGTCGCCCTTGGACGTCCCAGCTGCCCTTTATTTATTAGTTAGCGTGTTTGGTGGTTTTTCTGTTTATTTAGGGTAGTTTCAATGTTGGGGCGGCTGCACATCAGGGGTCTTTGGTTGAGAGACTGCCATTCACTCACTTGAACCTCCAGTAATTTCAATTCGCACAAAATTAAAAACTTTCTTCTTGCGTTTTGGATAATTACGTTACTTTCAGAATCACCTGATTTATTTTCCTTACATGCTGCATGTTATCTGTTGTTAACTTTTCAAATCGCATTTTTTTCTGCTTGTGATACTACTTAGCTCACCGTCAGAAATGGGATATCAGTTTGGATTCACCAGATCCGCTGTACAACAGAAGCGACAAGCATACGCACAAGGTATTCTAAATCGATAATCAACTCCAATATATGCTTCTTCTTACACTTCACAATTTTTGATAACATACTCCCCTGCCAGATATCTTAACCAAATGTGGTGTAGCTTTACTGTATTATTTTCGGTAGACTTAGTTATTCTGTGAACCTGAGATACTGTAGATATTGTAAGTACCTGTGTGATAAAAGAAGGGGTTGGGGATGGGGGGGACGGGCATTGTATACTGGGTTTTGGCTCTAAATATGTTTAAAAGTAACCACAGGAAGGGGCTGTTTTGAGAGTGTTTGGGAGGCAGATTTTCCGAAAGCAAGAACAAGTTAAGAATAACGCAAGTCGGTGTTTGAATCAAGCAAACATGTTTCTTGGTACTTTAGCAGAATATAGTAACGCTGTACAGTTATACAAAAGACGCACAACGTGCCACAAGTAGTTTATTTGAGTACACATAACGACATTGCACATACATGTTTTGCATTTGATGTTTACTATAAGTATCGTAAAGGACAAAACAAGAAGATGTTGAAGCGGAAGTCCCCCTTAATGGTCAGAACAAATTGGCGAATACATGTGTTTCTTCTTTAAAATAGTATTTTCCAAAAGCCTGTTCTATGATACTGGTATGGCACTCAAAGTTGGTCTGTAGGTAGGGGTGGCAAATGACAATACTATTTGCTCACTTCAAAATCTAACCAAAAATCGTAATCTGAAAATCCAAATATAATTTCGTGAATGTGATGCTTGTCATTCGTATGTTCTGCATACTGAAATGCAGTTCGTTGGGCAGTGGATTCCCTACCTTATTTGTGGAAAAGCTTTACCAAAGACTGGGTAAATGGCACGTCTATCCGACGTTTTGTAATTCAATCTTCAATTGCGACCTGAATGTACACCGCCCTAACTCTGTGAAAAGCATTCAAGTATTTCCCTTCTTTTTCTAAATTATATGGTTTGTTGTTGTCCGTGACCGTAGAATTTGTTAAGAATAACATTCCAAATGATCTTCACTTGTACCTCTGCGTTACAATGACTGTCCAATATTTTAGGGGCACAGGAAGTGTATGCAGCAGAGAGAGCTAGCCTCGTTAACATCCACCATATCATTCAAGTGTCTGTCGAAGCCTTGGAATTATGGAGAACCTTGTGTGAGCACGAATTTCAAACGGTAGCAGCAAGCGTACCACAGGTGACCATTGCTTGTATAATTACAATATTATTTGCAGTTATTAATTAGCACCTTGGTAATGTTCTTAGGAGGAGCAAAAGGATCACTCTCGTCGTTATCAGTATCAGCAACAGTAGCAATGTCGTCGTCATCATTATAATCATTGTCATCGCCACTATCGTCATTACCATCCGCATCACCATCCGCATCACCATCCTCATCACCATCAGATGATGATGGTGGTGATGGTGGTGATGATAATGATGATGATGATGATGATGATGATGATGATGATGATGATCATAATGATGACGGTGATGATGATGATGGTGATGATGATGATGATGATGATGATGATGATGATAACGATAATGATGATGGTGATGATGATAATGATTATAATGATGATAGTAATCATTTTTGACGTTATCTCAAGTGCAATTTTAAATTGTTTATTATTTTAAACATTCGTAGCATTTCATGAAAAAATTTGCTTTTAAGTTTTCAAATGTTGTTCATGTTTCAAAATGCAGCTGATGAAAATTGATGTTGTCGCTAATGTTTTGCGGTGTTCAAACTAAGAGTTACCAAAGAACACCCCGCGGTGACAGGTAGATTTGTACTACGATAAAGTTAAAATTTACCATTTACTAATATGTGACCATAGTTTACGAGAAAGAACAAAAATATCCACTAGCAAGTACCATGGCAAGTAGCTACGTTTTTAACAACCCTAAGTAGACAGCCATCGAAATAGCTGCATCCTCCGGTACAAGAATTACCGATGGAAACACCCATGTTTCTATGAATGACGATAATGGTATATGTGATGCCTGGAGTAATAGGCAGTTACAATAGAAAAATATTAGCATTTCCTTTTATCTGGGTATGTGTTACTGAATCTGCAAATACACTGTTGCCTTTCATACTTCATCCCTACATGTTTTACTCCTTTCAGGATATTTTGGACAAACTCAAGCATATCACACTCAGAGACTTTGTTCTCACAGGACAAGAGGTACTGTTTTAAAATGCTATATATTTTTAGGCGTTACTGATCGTATACTAACACCTTAGGGGTAATGGTAACACCATCCGAAAGTTTATAACTTCAAAAGAACGTCAGTTTAGCAATTTAACTTCCAGTGTACAAGAAGAAGAAGAAGAAGATGGTCGACCGCACTCGGAGGCAACAAGAATGCTCCTCTTTCCTTAGCTTCTACAACTACAGTAGTAGGGGTGGGCGCTACTCCTATCCCATGTCACGTTTTTGAACTCTTCTCTCAGCATAGCTGGTACTCCAGTGTACAAAGACCTGACAGAGTACTGTATTAAGACAAAAAAGTTGTCAAAATTTTAGTTTCCTTCTTGGGGTTTTACCCTTAATTCACTTACTGAGGGCCCCCAACAATACCTAATATACCACTGCCCCCCACCCATCTTCTTTGACCTTGCAAGAAGGTACGTCGGCAAAATTCGTGGGCTGCTAATTATGCCTTAACTCCCCAAAGAACTATTTATTTACATCCTTGTAGTTTTTCTGAAACTTCAACTACATCGTGTTATTGTTTCTGTTTAGATCTGCAACACATTGATCAACAGTCTCATGTCAAAGTACTTTGATGATCACGCGAAAGTAGATTCCATCAGCAACCATCTTCGCAGTAGATGCCCGACGTTGTTCTCAGCAGATGATGCAATATTTTCGAAGGTAATGAAGGACAAAAGTAACTATTTGTAGATATATTTGTATTGTAAGTCTCCACTTTCTGTACTGCATGATATCTAGAAGTAACTAATTGTTATCACCTGCAGGCCACGATATTGATGAAAACTTTTCTTGGGAAAAACATGAGGGGAACAGTTCCTAGTATATGTACGAGGAGTGGCCAGTAGCAGTTGCAACGGGTATCACTTGACCTTTGACTACCTTAACCTATGTTTGGATACCTGATGTCTTAGTTTCGCCTTACCAATTTAAGTATTTACAGTAACCCTTTAAAGGGCAAGAAATGAACCTTGGGTATTACTAACGAGAAGGAAAGGGAAGCTAATACTTAATAAGTTAGAAGATGTATAAATTTTTACCTCCCGAAATTTTCCAATGAAAATCACAGGCTCAACTGCTAAGATCTGATGTCGTGTGAGAGTTTCATTGCCGTTGCTATAGAGCTAGATATTTGTGTCAGACCACTCCACTGCCAATCCACAAACGCCTTACGGATGATATGGGAACATCGACTTTTGCGGTGAATAATTTCCCATTCAACCATTTTCTAACGGTCACTCTCTGTGTAACACACTCGACCTTATTCTGAAGCTGATTTTACGTTTTTAGTATCTGCCCCTTTTGGGTATACTCCCCGTATCAAAGAAAGCCTTGTCAAACTCCGACTTGAACGCCAATCTCTGCTCTGCTCCTCTCTCGCCGTTCTAAGTTCTCCTATGGTGCCCATTTTATTTTACGTTTCATTGTAACAATTTAGCTCGCTATGCAAAGCCACACGTTCCTTGAATAGCCTGGCTGATTTCGAAATTATTTTACTCTGAAGATGATGTGATGAAATCATCAAAGCCTAGTTATTTTTATATCTGTTGTATATACAAGATTTTAAAAGTTTGTAATGTGTTGTCACTTGGTCCAACTTGCAGCTGTGAAAGTACATGTAAAGGTTGCTTTCCTGTGAATTAACAGTTTGTTTGCATCATGCAATTTCCATTAATGGAAGACAAAGAGGATATTTTGCGTTTATATGTTGACTGCTTTAAGGTGGGTTGGGACAACGTTTCTGCGATCCTTCAGAGTCAAGTAGCGGGCTAGTGCAAAATGTGTCTTAAATCAGAAACAGACAATTTTAGAACAGTAAGTTCATGAAAATCCGAAAAAACGAACATAAAATGGTGCGCACTCTTAAAATAACTATTTAACTGCATCAAATGTACGATAATGGGGGCCATAAAATACTGAAAACGAATGCACAGGGGCAGGTTAGAGCTAATTATACGGACTGGGGGTTACTGATTGTTGCTTTAAGACAATTGGTATTTAAGCAATATGGCATAAAATGTGGCGGGTTCCATATTTTTACGTATTACTGGGAGTATTATCTAGGAATTGCCCTGAAAGGAAGCAAGAGAGGTGCGTTGATGACATACGAGCAAGAATTTGTCTTTTTAAAGTGAGTGGTTAGTGATATAGCATGGTAAGGTGACTTGTAACTGCTACTATAAGATCAGAGACCTGTCGGCACCTTCTCTTAAAGATTTAGAATCGGTAGCTATTGCACTTTAGTCATGCAATAAATTGTACGAATTTGCGCTGACAGGAAGGATGGAAGACAAGAGAGCTGGAAACAGGATAATCTACGCCAATTATCTATCGTAATTGATGAGAGTAAATGAAATAGACGTCCTATGAACTGGCAAACTTGAAGGACCATGACCTACCAATGTAGTTAGAGAGAGGTGAAAGGACATGTAAATACTCTTAAGATTGTACTGTTTGAATGGAGCGTCTCTCACATCCGTCGTATCTGCCCTATTACAGGCAGTACGTTCAGCTGTTGTGGATGTAGTACATAATGAAGTTGTTGGCTTTTGTTTCAGGCTAATGAATTAATGGCCACCATGAAGACTGTACAGGACAGAATGGAACGTGAGACGATTATTCAAGACGCATTTGAGG
The DNA here is from genome assembly GCA_010016025.2 of Alatinidae sp. Z8VKAUB7J3. Classification (NCBI taxonomy): domain Eukaryota; kingdom Metazoa; phylum Cnidaria; class Cubozoa; order Carybdeida; family Alatinidae; species Alatinidae sp. Z8VKAUB7J3. The sequence goes on from JAAAKM020006971.1 coordinate 96,616,356, forward strand.
TATGTTAGACTTATTAACGTTTTGTTAAAGCGTGCTGTATAGTCTTCGCAGAAATTTTGCAAATAAGAAAAGCCTGGGTGTTTCAACATCAAACACTTTACGAAAGAAACTGGCCGTTATTGATTCCTCGACTCAGTAAATAATTTCATGGCACCTATCTTTTGGTGACAGTTTGAAACCAAGCTTTTGGAGATCATAACAACTGAAACTGATAGCAGCGATATATTTTGTTCCTCGTTTCGTTACTGATTTATGATCGTTTACTTTCCCTGCAGTTGTATCGTCAAATACCTCACTTAATTGATTTGCCCTGGATATCAGAGCAACTACAAGCAGGTAAGGATGAGTAATGTTTGGTCAAGTTTTGTCAGTAGTCAGTGTTGTTTGGCAAAATATTACTTTTTAATTTTATTTTAATTTAATTAAAAATTAAAAATTTAATTTTAATTTCATTTTTAAATAAACTTATTAATTTTTTAAAATTTATAAACACCCCGCTCCTTTTTAGGACCCCCGTTTATTAATTTCATGGAATATTCCCAGTACCCAAAATGTAAATGATGTCTGAAAATACTTGAATAACTTCCCATGCAACATTTGAGCCTGAACAGTTGCTACTAATTAGTCAATTAGTACGATTTTTGCCCTCATGTGTATCATCCATTTTTAAAACTTTCACAAAATTGAGACTAGATGCGAAAGAAGAAGAAAAATCGCATGCGGAAGCGCATGAGCATATGACCGAAGCGCTCAAACATCTTGAAGAATCCATCAAGCATGGGAAAATGGGGCATGCTGATGAGGGTGCCAAACACATGAAAGAAGCAATCAGCCATATCCGTGCATCCGGCCATTGATTGACTGATTAATTGAAAAACAAAGCCCTCGACATTCGAGGGCTTTGTTTTTTGTACAGAGAGAAATGTATCGCTACGGCTATTAGCCGGAGTCGATTGGATTGGACTTACGCTTGCGTCATGAAGTGACGTATTTTTTGAATGGCCTTAGCTTCAATCTGGCGCACACGCTCGGCTGAAACTCCCAATTCATCGGCAAGCTCGTGCAACGTTGCGGTGTCTTTTTCACGCAGCCAACGCGCCTCGATAATGTGGCGGCTGCGTTCGTCCAGACTGGCGAGCGACTGCTGCAGATTTTTGCCGCGCAAGGTCTGATCCTGCGCCGTTTCGAGAATTGTTGACGGTTCCGTGCCATCGGTCAAATACGCAATTGGGCTGAAGCTGTCGCCTTCATCGTCCGGTTGTGTTTCCAACGACATGTCGCTGCCGCTAAAGCGTTTTTCCATTTCGACCACTTCCTGAGGCTTGACGTTTAGCTGCTGTGCAACGGCGTTAACTTCATCCGGGTTCAGGGTGTTCAGGCTTTGTTTCATGCTGCGTAAATTGAAAAACAATTTGCGCTGCTGCTTGGTGGTGGCAATTTTAACCAGCCGCCAGTTGCGCATGATGAATTCATGAATTTCCGCTTTAATCCAGTGTACCGCGAATGACACCAGCCGCACGCCACGTTCCGGGTCGAAGCGCTTGACGGCTTTCATCAGGCCGACATTGCCTTCCTGTATTAAGTCAGCTTGCGGCAAACCATAACCTTTATAATTACGCGCGATCGAAATGACAAAGCGCAAGTGCGATAAAGTCAGCTGCTGTGCGGCACTGATGTCACCGTGATCGCGCAAGCGTCTTGCGAGATCGTTTTCTTCTTCCGGTGATAGCAGCGGAATAGCATTGGCTGCCTGTATATAGCTTTCAAGACTGCCGCTCATTGCTGGAATCGTTAAAGCATTCGTCATGTGCGTTCCTTTTAGTCGTATCGTCAATATCGAAATCAGTTCTTGTTACTATTTTAGCATTCTAAGCATGAGAGTGCTAATTTGGAAAATTAGTTCATCGCGGTTCGATTTGCCACAGATGGTTCGCGACCGAAACCCGCGCGCCCAGCCAACCGAGCCATGTTGCAAATGCCAGCAAGCTAGCGGTGTCGGCGTAATCGAGCAGTTGTAATTGCATGTCCACGGCGTACAGTCCGGCGATTACCTGAAGTTCGTCATTCAGAATGTGTAAAACGTACATGACGATCAGGCAGGCTGTCGCGCCGCCTGCAAACCCCTGGAGTGCGCCGTAATAAAGAAACGGCCGCCGGATGAAGGAATCGGTCGCGCCAATTAACTTGGATACCGTGATTTCCTGTTGTTGGGTCAGAATTTGCAAACGGATGGTGTTGAACATGATCGCCACAATGGCAGTACTGAGCAGGGTAAACAGAATCAATGTGAGAATGCGGCCGAAATCGAGCAGCGCTGCAAGCCGTTTCGCCCAGATTGAATCGAACTGGGCGTGTTCGACTGCTTCCCAGTCTTGCATCTCGATCTGTAGTTGTTCGATCAGATCGATGTCGATATCCTGTGTGTCGACAATGAAAGCATGCGGCAACGGATTGTGCGCCAGATTCTCAACCGCCGCGTCGAGTCCATTGTCCAACTGCAATTGATAGAGCGCCTGATCTTTGGGGACGAACTGAAACCGCGCGACGCGTCCGTCCTGTTCCAGCTGAGTTTTGATTCCGTCTATATCGTTTTGGGTGATGTCCTGTTTAAGAAACAGACTGATTTGCGGTGCAGCGGCTGTCCGGCCGGAAACGACGGCCAGATTTTCCATCAGCGTATAGACACCGGCCGGCAGACTGATCGCGATACCCATCACTAAAACGCTGAGCAGACTGCCAAGCGGCGTCGACAGCAGCCGCTTCAGTGTCGAACGAAACGCAACCCAGTGCTGGTGCAGCCAGGCCCGGATCATGCCGCAAGCTTTCCGTGCTGTAACACCACGATGCGCTGCTTGTCGGCGTCAAGCAGGCCGGTATCGTGTGTGGCGATCAGTACCGTGACGCCAACCTGATGAAAGGAATCAAACATCGCCATAATATCTTTTGCGTACGCGGTGTCGAGATTACCGGTGGGTTCGTCGGCAATCAGAATGGTGGGGCGGTGTACGACGGCGCGGGCAATGCATAACCGTTGCTGTTCGCCGCCCGACAAGGTGACCGGCATGATTTTTTCTTTGTGCAGCAGCCCCACTTTGTCGAGTGCGGCGCGGACGCGCCCGGCGGCATTGCGGCGGTCGAAACCGCTGATTTCCAGCGGCAACATCACGTTGTCAAACACATTACGGTCGAACAACAGTTTGTGATCCTGAAAGACAAATCCGATTTTGCGCCGCAGATAAGGCAGTGCGGCGGGTTTAAGCTGACTGATGTTCTGGCCGCTGATTGTGATACTGCCCGATGTCGGACGTTCGATGGCGGCAATCAGTTTCAGCAGTGTGCTTTTTCCCGCGCCCGAATGGCCGGTGATAAACACCATTTCACCGGCTGCAACATCCAGGTCGATTGTGTTCAACGCCATGTAACCGTCTGGATAGCGTTTGCTGACATGTTTGAATTGAATCATCGCGGTTGCCGTGCTCGGGCGGGTTGGAGTGAAAACAGCTCAGTCGAACATGGCGTCGACAAAGTCGGCGGCATTGAACGGACGCAGGTCGTCGACGCCTTCGCCGACACCGATAAAGCGAAGTGCCGGCGGTGTGTCGGGATATTCGCCGCAGATAGCCGCAACGACGCCACCTTTTGCGGTGCCGTCCAGCTTGGTCAGAATCAATCCGGTTACTTCGAGTGCTTCATCGAACGCTTTGACTTGCGTCACGGCATTTTGTCCGGTATTCGCATCGAGCACCAACAGGACTTCATGCGGGGCATTCGGCATTGCCTTGCCAATGACGCGTTTGACTTTTTTGATTTCTTCCATCAGATGTAATTGTGTGGTCAGGCGCCCTGCCGTGTCGGCCAGCACAATATCGATGCCGCGCGCTTTGGCGGCGTTGATGGCGTCGAAAATCACCGCAGCCGGATCGCCTTTTTTGTCGGCATCGGGGGCAATCACGACGACATTGTTACGGTCTCCCCAGGCAATCAGCTGTTCACGCGCGGCAGCCCGGAATGTGTCGCCTGCGGCCAAAAGCACCGATTTGCC
>JAAAKM020006971.1:96620407-96674837 GCA_010016025.2 Alatinidae sp. Z8VKAUB7J3
AAAATACTTCGCCAGTTTGCCGATTGACGTGGTTTTGCCAACGCCGTTGACACCGGTAATCATGATGATAAACGGTGTGTCGGTGGCGGTGTCCAGTGGGCGCTCGAGCGGTTCGAGCATTTCGACGAGCGATTGCTTGAGCGCGGTTTTAAGTTGCACAGCATCGGTTAGTCCCTGTTTTTTGACCTGCGTGCGCAGGTTTTCCAGCAACTGCAGGGTGGCGTTTACGCCGGTATCCGCGGTCAGTAAGATGGTTTCCAGTTCTTCATACAATTCTTCGTCAATCTTGCCGCCGCCGCTGAATAAACCGGATAATTGTTTGCCGAGATTCTGACGAGTGCGCGTCAATCCGAGTCTGAGCCGGCCGGCAAAACTCAACGGTTTGTCCTTCGGTTCGGCTTCTTCCTGTGGGGCGGGTTCGGCGGTAGGCTCTTCAGCCGGTGCCGCTACTGATTCGGGTGTGTCGGGTGATGCGGATGTCGTCTGTACACCGTCATCTGGCTGGGCTACTTCGGTAGTTTGTGCGCTACTGGCGTCTGTGGTTTCCTGGTCGGGCGTTGTTTCTTCCGCCGCGCGGTCCTTCTTTTTGGATTTGAAAAAATTAAACATTCTGGTAGGCTTTTATCTTCTTCGCATTAAACATGTACAAACGTTAATTTTATTCTGTTTAATCACATTTGGGTTAGCAAAAATGAAGCCGGTTCACTCTGTTAATTATTTGATCAGTGTTCTGTTGATAACGCTGCTGTTTGGAATCACGCCCGCCGCATCGGCCAATCCGTACGAATTTAATTTTGATAACGGCCTGAAACTGATCGTCAAGGAAGATCACCGTTCGCCCGTGGTCGTTTCGTTGTTGATGTATCAGGCCGGTAGTGTCGACGAATTGAATGGCGCCACCGGCATTGCGCATGCGCTCGAGCATATGATGTTTAAAGGTACCGAGACTGTGCCCGGCGGTGAGTTTTCCAAACGCATTGCGGCTGCCGGCGGACGCGATAACGCATTTACCAGCCGTGACTATACCGGTTATTTTCAGCAGCTGCATAAGGATCATCTTGCATTGGCGATAGAGCTGGAGTCGGATCGCATGCATAACCTGCGTTTGTCCGAAGCGGAATTCGCCAAGGAGATGAATGTCGTTATGGAAGAGCGGCGCTTGCGTACCGAAGATCAGGCCCGGTGATTGCTGTTTGAGAAAATGATGGCGGTGGCTTTCCAGTCGCATCCGTACAGAAACCCCGTGGTCGGCTGGATGAACGACCTCGAAAATATGACGGTTGAAGACGCGCAGCAATGGTACGATCTCTGGTATGCGCCGAATAACGCTATTCTGGTCATCGTCGGCGATGTTAAAGCCGCTGCGGTGAAAGCGCTGGTGCAACGGCATTATGGCGCGATACCTCAACGCCCGATATTATCCATCGATGAACGCAAGCCGCAAGCCGAACCGCCGCAGCGCGGCATTAAACGGATTACCGTCAAAGCGCCTGCGGAAATGCCTTATCTCGTCATGGGCTATCACGCGCCTGTCATCCAAGACATGCAGCACGACTGGGAACCGTTTGCGCTGGAAATGCTGGAGGGCATCATGGACGGTCACGCTTCAGCCCGCCTGAATAAGTCGCTGGTGCGCGAAACGCAGATTGCCAATTCAGCCGGTGCCAGTTACGGGATAACCAGCCGGGGGCCGGGTATGTTTTTTCTGAGTGCGACGCCGAATTCCGGCAAAACGGCTGAAGAACTGGAACAGGCGCTGCGTGCGGAAATCCGCAAAATAATCGATGAACCGGTGACCGAGGCCGAACTTAATCGCGTTAAAGCACAGGTTGTGGCAAGTCAGGTTTATCAACTGGATTCCATATTCGCGCAAGCCATGCAGATCGGGCGGCTGGAAAGCATCGGACTGTCCTACCGAGATATCGATACCATGCTGGAAAAAATGCAAGCCATAACAGCCGAGCAGATTCGTGCGGTGGCGGAAAAATATTTTAACGACGACCGGCTCACGATTGCCGTACTCGACCCACAACCCCTCGACCCGGACAAACCGGCAGCTTCGTCAATTGAATTGAGGCATTAGGAGCTTGCTTATGGTGGTGATTGGGGTGGCGTTACGTGGCATACTGGTCACCAACCATTCATAAGGCGAGTTCAATCCGCGGAAATCCAGCTTGCGGCAGAAATGGTTCCGGTTGGGTAGCTCCCAGGTGCAGGCAAACTGGTGTGGTTTGATCATGATTCATTTTCGCTGTCAGGTTTGTCGCTGACGTTGCGCTGGCGCTTTTGTTGCTTTTTAATGCTTTTCGCCGTCCTGCCGGCGCCCGGATGGCGGATTTTTTTATCGCCGCCCGGCAATTCAGTCAGTCCCGTCAATTTCCCTCGCCCGAGTTTTTGTATGAACTGCTGTTTATCCTTAGGTGAGATGAGAATGATTTTTTCCTCGCCGTATTTGATTTCCAGCCGGTCGAACGACAACGCCGGACTGGTAATCGCTTTTTGTGTTTCCGTGACGGACAGGATTGAGTCCCTCGGAATATGCCATCCGAAAGGGCCGCTGATGATTTCCAGCGTCTCATCGGTGACGATGTATTTGGTCGATAGCATAATCCACAGCGGAAAGCCCACGCCGAATGCGAGCATGAAAATCGCAATCGCATAATTCACGCCGCCGCCGATTTTCAGCATGACTGAAATGCCGAGCAGGCAGGCAACGATCGACAGGATCAGGCACAACAATATCGCTTTATCGATTTTAGAATTGAAGACGTGCATAAGTTTGAATGTTATCCGGTTCTGCCGCACAAGACAGTTTTTCAACCGTCCGCGCGCGCAGTTTTATCGTTGTTGTAATTGCGTAAAGTATCGGGCAATTATGGCATATTTGCGCCGAATGTTCGCAAATCAAGCGTTTCGATTGCCACCTACGAGAAAAAGATTAAGGAACTGGAACAATGCAAGGCCGTTTTAGATGAAAAATCGTCCATTGCGGACGCGTATTGCCGAGTTTTGAAGATCATTCTAGTGTTTAATTGCATAAATTAGATAAGGTATTCTTTATTTGACTTCCTTTTACTTCAGGACAACGCCATTTAAATGGTTGGGCATTTTGATTGTGACGCTCAATAAATGCTTCGATTGCATCCCTCAATTGTGTAACATTATTAAAACTCGCATTTTTCAGTGTTTTGCGAGATAGAATGCCGAACCAAATCTCAATCTGATTTAGCCAGCTTGCCGAAGTGGGTGTAAAGTGAAAATGCACTCGCCCTCCATATTTCTCCAGCCACGCATCATTCCGTTTGTGCGTGCAATAATTATCCAAAATAACATGCATTTCTTTGTTCTCGGGAAAATCCTGCATCACACTGCTCATGAAATTCTGAAAATCTTCGCGCGTTTTGGTTTGTGTAGTCTGTGCCTTAATCTGGCCCGTTGCCACATTCAATGCTGCAAACAAATTCAGAGTACCATGACGCTTGTAAGTACTCTTATAGGTGCGCATCAACTTCCGGTCACGCGTCTCAATGTATCCAACTTCTCGCTCCAGCGCCTGAATACTCGGCTTTTCGTCTACACTCAATACCAATGCGTTCAGCGGTGGATTTAGGTACAGTCCAATAATATTTGCAGATTTCTCTGCAAACTGAGAATCGGTGCTGACACACCAGCTTCGCGCTCTGTGTAAATTACTAGCCCCCCCTCCCCCCCATGTATGAGAAGAGCCACAAAGCCCATGTATGGTAGAGTTAAACATGATTAATTTGATATTGATTTGCACGGATCCTAAAACGTAAGAGAGAACTACATTATTCCAAAATACGAGAGAGCAGAACAAACACAACTGGACGAGGACATACAAATTTCTACAATAGGATACGTTCTTTACAAGAAAAGATTATGATAATGGCAACTGAAAAGGTTGAAAACACAGTAACTTGGCAAGTATAAAGGTATCCAGAGGATTTAAAATATCGGAACAGATTGGGAAGCCGGGGAAAAGCTAACATAATTAATGAGAAGTTAAGTATAAACATCACAATGCATCTTTATAGAATTAGTTTTAGAATGTTACTTATTTTCGAGTATTAATTTCTCTCCTGTTCCATAAATTCTACGCAAATAGTCCAGCGAAAGCGTTTAGCAATCAAGGATCCACTACGCAACGGTATTTATATTTGCTTCAGCTTAAAGTATTATAGTCAGATGATGGATGCATTGGTTAGAAGAAATTATTGACAGCAAGGCAATGCCTTAAACCAAGAGATCAAACTTCTACCCCAAAGTCTATCCCGTGGTAGGTTTATTTGAAAACAAGTACATCAGATTTAACAAAATACTAGACACAAAGGAAGTATGTTGTCGCGGGGTTTCAAACAACACACCTTGTCCAGTTAGTACATCACACATTGCGAGCTCATGGCGGTCACGAAGCTGGCCCTCTAAGAGAGGGGGGCAGCGGTTGGGATTCCCAAAATATGAAAGGGGGGCAGTCATGATATACTACAGTGAAAAATATATATGCCGATCAGAATGTCAGGGTGGGCGGAGTACGCTAATCAATTCTCTCAGGGGGGGGCGCCCGCCTTGCTCCCCTCACCTTCGTAACTGGCTCATTTCTCGATAATAATTTATGGTAAGATTATCAGACTATGAAATGTGCTCTATGGTAAGCAAAGTACAACATATCGATAGGGTCACCATAACAAGGCACTTATCTAACTCCAGCTCGTATATTTTGTTTCTAAGCAAAATTAGTGACAGCAAATCAGTATCAGTGTCATTTTCTCTGCTCCTCTCATGATTTTAGTTTGGAATTCAACAAAAAAGGCTCTTTACAGGGAATCAAGATCGAAGATGACGTATCCAAACGAATTTCAAAGTGAAAGGCACTTCAGTAGAACGTAACGAACTACGTCGCTCAGCTATGCACCACTGTGCACCATCTGGCTTCCAGTGAGGATTATATCTTTCGTTGCATTTATTTGTTGATAACGATGTGTAGTCTATACTTTTCTGCATATTAAGTTTAGTAATTAGCTACAAGTGAGGTCATTGGAGATTTTTTGGAAAGTTTTTTTTATTAGAAGGAAGTATCATTTGAGGTGGATATGGATACAATGAACGTCGTGCAAAAACTTCCTGTTACCCTTTATTGGAAGAGAAGAAAACTATCCATTTATTAGAAACCAATAGAAGATTCAGAACTCGTAAAATCTGCTTCTATTTCAACCCCAGTTGTTTGGATAAGACTTGTTAACTCAAAGGGCTTGGTAGTATAGCTAAATTATGTTCTTGCTGGAAGTTATTACATTAATCATTGGATAGGAGCTTAACACAGTATGACCACAGCCGCAGTTTGATTTCGTATCATTATAATATGAGGCTCCAAGTATTGCTTTCTACATGGTCTACTGATAGGAAAGCTAGGTTATTGCCAAGAAAAGAGTTCTTGCTTCACTAATAATTCTGTAAAAGGAGGTAAACAAAAAAAGTCGGCTTAAAGCATTTTATTATAAGGTTACACGAAAAACATTTTTTTACACCTAAGATTGGAATTGAGCAATATAACGCATAGGACAAAGCTTAGATGGCAACCATACGCTACTAATTCACAAGGAAGAACGGCCTTGGTTACGTGGTGGAAACGACATTCTCAGCACAGTATTTTCTGCGAGGCGCTTAAAATAGACCTACAGATTTAGAGTTCTCGCCTAAAAATTATACCTAAAAGTTAACATAATCTATCATAACTATTTAACACATATTGCCTAATACTTTCTTTAATGTGGACATTTTTGCAGTGGCATTAAGAAATACTATACAAAGAATGTCGTTGCCACCACATAACCAAGGTCGTTATGGCCTAACGAGCGTTTCCGGTTTAATAGCGTATAACCAGTGGAACATAAGTTAAATTTGTTTCTTAACAAATTTATTCAAGAATAACAAAGCGTTCAACTTTATAATATTTAGAAATAAAAGAACGTAAATCTACAAGTAAATTGACTAGCAGAAGCTTTAAACACAGTATGTTTGAACAAAAGTTGCGAAATCGTTTCCTGTTGGATCTCTTGAGATAATGCATTTTGTGTTTGCACAAATTTCAATAGTTTCAGACAAAGGAACGTCGGTAGATAGGCTACTAATGTCAAAGGGGCACATAAACGAATTGTGCTGGTCGATCTTTAGATTTTGCATAGTTTTGGCAAACGTAAACGAATCTTTGAAGCAGTTTCCCGAAAAATGCTTCTGTACCAGCTCTAAAATGTCTGATAACCACTTGGCTAGTCCGTGCTGTGAGGAGCCAATCATTGACAAAATAGGCCGAAGTGGTGTACCTCCTTTATGTGTTTTTGGTAACCCATGCATGCGAGGTCGTTGAGAGTCTGTATAAATGCAATTAATAGTTGAGCAATCGAGCATACCTTCTTTGCGAGGCGACAAAGGAAACAAATTGTCTCGGAGGCATACCTACTTGTTTATTAATTGTTTAAAACAAGTATCGTAAATGTAACAGTATGTGATTACACATTACGATGTGTGGTGAGAAAACGATCACTAAAAATGCCATACCTTAATACACAAAATTAACGTTAAACATTAATTAACGTATTTGAAATTAAAAAACGTTAATTAAATCCACGTTAATTAGATGCTGACGTTAATTTTTTAAACATGAATTTCAACGTAGCGTTAATTTTTGAAACGTTGATTTGTGCCAAAATATTGTACTAATATTGTTCCCTTTAAAATGTTCCTTGGCGGCATTATGTTGAAATCCCCAAAAGAAACATTTGGTTAATTTTTAGCGTCTGTAGATTTTCTTCATAAATTTGAACCTCTTTGTTTTACAAGTATACCACAATACCAAAGCATTGTGTGACTCGCTATTGACAAGATTGGAAGTTTATGAAATTTGGAGGGAAATGACAACTAGGGATGGATGCCGAACTGCGCAAGTTTAAACCATTCACTTTAAAGGAAGAAACTGTCGCGGGAAGAAACTGACGCGAAAAGTCGCGAATGCTCTGATTTCTTTGTGTGTCGCCAAGTGTCGCGAACGCTGGAAAATTTAATGGTCGCGGGAATTAACTGTCGCTAATTGCTGGGCGAGTAACTTTTTTGTCTCTTCTCTCCGCAAATGCCGCAAATGCCGAACAAAGCCAAATAATAGTTTTTCGAAAATTAAAAGTATGTTATGTCACTGATACTTCAAATGGGAAAATTTACAATAAAAAACGCAATTTTTAAAAATTAATAACTGTGTTGAATTTTTTCTGACAAAATTTAAAAGTTGCGGGAATTAACTGTCGCGAACGGGCCAAAAACAAACTGTCGCGGGAAGAAACTGTCGCGAAAGCCGCGAGATTTTCCTCGCGACAGTTTCTTCCCGCGACAGTTTCTTCCTTTGATGTACTTTTAAATTTGAAGACAAATATCAGGGGAGAAAGTACAGTGAAGTGCTTTAGCTAAGATCTTTAACATGATGGCTTTATTTTTGGTGCTCACCTTTTAAACTTTTCTAACTGAATTTGTGGTAATGTTGCCCTTTAAGCCACTTTTATGCAAGCATCATGTAAATTTAGGGAAAGAGAAACACTTCGGCGAAAAATATTTTTTTATGTTACTTGATTTTTATCATTTATTAACACACGCATTACTTAACGATGGCACTAAATAACGTCTGATCGTTCAAAAACTTTAATTAATGTCGTTCAACCATTAATTGCCTTTAAAACGTTAATAAATGTCCACCAACATGCATTTTTAGTTTAAAAAAACGTTAATAAGATCAACGTTAAGAAAATCCGCGTTAATTCGTGTACACGTTAATTTTGTGTATTAAGGTCCATGCGTTTCGTATGTGTCAAATGGAGTAAACAGGATACGATAGAAAAAAACCTTTGACTTCTTTAGAAATCTTTCAGTTATTTCAAGTTAATCCTAAAGAGAGTTACGGAGGGGAAAATACAAGCTTAAAAAAGCTGCAAAGTCAAGACCAACATCACATGTGAGTGTTACTGTGACGGCACACATAAACAAAGTATTATTAGCGGCAGGATTTGCTCTTCACTCGGCTTCCGAAATTTCAATCGTCCTTAAATATCGGTGTAACCTAAGCATTTAAATATCAGAATAAAATGTTAGCGAAATACATTTAGTTCCAGATGGTTCCTTTGGAAAGATTACGAAAACAAGGGCTTATGATAAAATACGGTAGAACAGCTTCAACGTGCAAAGATTCCTCTGTTCAGATTTTGCTCTCTGTCCAAAACTAAAATTCGAAAGTTCTCCTTGAGTGGACAAACACCTGATTCAATCCTGTACTAACCTAATTCATTATTTATTATATAATGTTTCAGTCAGTTGAGCTTGTTTCTTTAAATTCAAACCTCTTTTACAATTCCCTCTGATTTCTAACAAATGTGTCACAGTAAGACAGTCTTGAATTTGTACAAATGAATCTTGTCTACAAATAAGTTCTCTACTTTGCTCGACTTCAAATTCCTCTGTACTTTCAGTGCGTTGTAAATGAAAAGCACTTACGACAGTTTCACTGGCACTTCGTTTTAGACACACTTGAATGCAGAATTGAGATATCCTTTGTGCGTCAGTGATTAGAGCGCTACTAAATTTTGCTAATGTTGTAAGTTATGTAACAAAGTAGATATCGTCAATGCATATAAACAGTCTGCTCTGAATACCAGGAAGATGGTTTACGTATAGCCTTAAAGACTGTTGGTGCAAGGGTTGAGCGCTGTGGTACTCCATTTTCCTGGTATCTGTCTATCTAGTAGTTGTGCATTATGGTCAATCGACTGTATTGTTGGTTGTGAAAAGTGAAGTCATTAGTTTAAGGGTGATCGAGGTTATGAAGTCATTGTCCGAGAAAGAAAAATAGAGTGGTACATGAACAAACGACGAGCAAGTTTAGCTGTTAGAAAATGTCAAGTGAGAGGACAATAATCACTTTAGTAGAGTTACATGTGTAAGACTACCTTGTTCCAAACTATGCTTTCAGCGCGTGGTGCCTAGCGTTAAATATGAGATTGAAAACAAAAATCCAAACTGCCAAAAATAAATGCATCCGGTTTTACCTTAATTCAAAAAACAGAGCAAACGTAGAAGTCATAGACTTTAAGGAAATAAATTGGCTGCCAACAAAGGAAAGTGCCGAGCAGTGTATTGCAACAAGCGTTTTCAAATTCTTTAGAAACATAGGGCCCGTATATATGGCAGAGGTGTTTTCTCCGTTAAACCAGACCAGAATTACTCGTAACTCCAAAAATAAGTTACATGTCCCTTTCCGAAAAAGCATTCAAGGTCAGAAAGGCATTTCATACTTAGGACCAACAATATGGAACAATTTACTGGTAAGCTTAAAAACAGCCAGAACCCTCAATGGTTTCAGACATAATATAAAAGAAGAATCTTTTAAAACCCTCCAGCAAAGAGAAGAAAATTGATATCATTACTTTTAGTTCCCCCTGCTGGGTACATCAGAGTAAGTAAAGAAATCCCCCTATGAGCCTTATGACCTTGGTTCCTCTTTTCGTTTTTTAACCACAATTTTTTTTTAATACCACTATAAAGGGACCATTATGGAAAGAAGGTCTTCTGAACCTTTTTAATGATATCCCTGCCAACTTTATCAGTAGGGGTTTATTGAGCACAATTTCTTTCTTTTTCATTACTTATATTTTGTATTTTATTCTTTAGAGGGACTTAAAAATTTTTGTTTAATTTTGTAAAGTAATTAATATCTTAAAATTGTAATTTTGACTTCTTTTTTTTTTGTAACTATTTTTCTTCTATAGGGCAAAATAAATAAATAGAGAAGACATCAATTGGTACAAATCATATGGCTTTATGTACAAGATTGCACAATAACTAAGATTACATAATGCGAGTTGTACAATAGCCGGGGGTAACTTCACCACAACAATGATGGGTAAATATGATTAGGAAAGGCTATTCGTGGACTTCCAAGTAAGGTTATTCAAGCAGGTAGAGAGGGAGATAATAATATTTTGAAGTTACTGGTAGACATTTTAGTTTTTTTCAATGTATCAATTCAACTCAAAATTGCTATATTAGTAGACTGCATCTGAATTTCATATCAAAATTCTTGATAATAATTATGGTTTTGTTTTTAACAATTTAAATCAACGATTATATTTAGAAAATGCAGAAATATGACACTTCCATAGCACAGTACCGTATAGCTTTGATATCACCAGCTTCAACTGATTTGGTCCTGGACTTGCTCCAATAGATCACTTTTACACTGTACCGTATAAATTTTGGTGTCATTTGCTGTTTTACGATAACCCAATGACTGAAAGTATCTAGAGATCCCTATTGTCCTAGCTGAGGTTGCAACCAATTGTAGTTTGATAAGTGAATTTCACAACATTCTCAAACTGGAAGAGAGGCTCTTGAGCTAAACGTTTACTGGACATCCTTCACTGAAACTTTTCCGTAATACCAAAAATGCATACGATCAGTTAGCGTCCCATTTTCATCAGCAGAGCAATAGAAGTCTCAAATAGGTTTTTAAAAAAGAGGGTGCCTTATATCTGAAAGTTCAATCTGGTATTAAAAAACTATCCAGCGTCCCATTACTAAAGCCGCTATTTCATCTACCTACCTTGAGAATTAAGGGTCAGAATTTACGATTGGCATTAGCTTGATGAGTAAAATTATTGAGTTATAATTTTAATGGCTATTTTGGGAGGAGGGGGGGGGGGGGGGGTGTGGGGGTGTGTGTGTGGGTGTGTGGGGGGGGGGGGGGGGGGGGCTGTGGATTATTTTCCGGAAAAAATACTTCTTTGCCAGAAAATTGTTCTGACATGAATCGACGGTTCTGCAGACAGTTGAATCGATTCTTATTGAGGAATTATAAAGGGCCCGGAAAAATTTTTTACCCGAAAAAATATAACATTTTGATAAACTAGGGGAGCTGCAGCCCCCCTCAGCCCCTTTTGCCGTGCGCCCCTGCCAAGAACTTTATTAAGTTTCATAAATTTTATCTTCCCACCTATCTGCTGAAATGTCTAAACGATTCACTATCTAGGTTGCCTGGACAGCTAAGTTGTGGCTGTAAACATTATAGACTTCTATTGAAAATGAAAGTAGCTTTTCGTAAACTGGAACCAGAACCTAAGACGACTGATTGAATTGATCAATTTGTTTGCTGCATCAACTTTGACAACGCAAGGAATTCGTTTCAACACTACACTTACGCTGGGCACCCATGGACGATTTTTGGTGTTTGAAGGACAAAGATTTTTGTGCTGGGAGGCCAGTCACTCGGGTGCTAGGACTGAAAGACAAGCTATTTCTTTGAAACACAGTTTTCGGAAGACTAAGTAGAACTACAGCTTTGTTGAGCATGACCACCCTCCGTCTTTGTAGAGGTAGGCACAGAACAAGTAACCATCAGTTCCATGAAATTTTTTTATTGTTCCATGAAGTGTTTTATTGAAATATGGGAGAGGCTGGTCACTAGACGGTTAAACGTACACACAGAGATACAGGAATCCAGTAAGTGGTAGGTTTGTAAGATACATACAGACAAGGGAGCGAGAAGCAGATCAATCAGATCGAGTCGACAGAACCGATTTATACGGAAATAGTGTAGCCTGCGTGCAGACTATCCCAGCTGAAGTCAGTAGTCTCTGTCTGCGCGCAGGCTAGAAATAGTGTGGTTTAACTGGCTTTATAAAGACTATGTGAAGATTTTCTCCATTAATTTAATTACTTCTATGTGTGACGACATAGCAAGCAATTACATGAAGTAGATGAAAGACAAAGTTAAGATGATATTGACATTCTTTATTCAAGGGATGGCGCCACGAAGTGAAGGGGGAAATGGCGTAGTCTAGCAAATTTCCAGCCGTCATAGTGTAAGGTAATAATGTCCACTCTGCACTTACACATCGAGTGTTAATGGTTTAGGAATGTATTTTTCACACAAGCTGTCAAAGAAACCAAACTCAGGTTTCAAAGAAGGTGCAAAACAGAAAGGATCGTAAAGAACTCAAACAAATACTAGCTTTATCAAGGGTCCATTGGTATATGGTACAAAACACACAGCTTTTGCGACACGTACCAAGATTGCCTTACCCCCTTTTAAAAATCTTTAACGCTACCTTAAATGGGCATTTTGGCTCTTCTCATACAGGGAGGGGGGGGGCAAGTAGGCCCGTGGCATTTTGACACACTATAATTTTATATCGACTGATGCTATTACAAAGATGTTTGGCACGTTTATAGTTTAGCACTTTTCCAACAAATTTAAAAAAAAAATAAATTCAATTTGGTGTGAATGACGTCATCTATGGTTATGAAATGTTGCGCAATATTCAAAAATTTCACAAATTTTGTAAAAAGACCTTAAAACGTATTTTATATTATATTTTATATTTTATTTTAAATTACATTTTGATTTTGAAAGGATTTTAGTATCTCTAGGGTATTACTGCATACCTACGTTGTATTTAGGCAAGATATTTTAGATTTTGAGAAAATTATTTTCCAAAATGTATGAGTTTTAAGGGTACCGAAATGGGTTCTTACTTATAATCCACCAGTTTTTATTTATTTTGAGCATTATGACTGAATAAAGTATCCTCCAAACATCAAAAATATAACTCTTAATTCACTGTTGATACAAAATTCATCTAAAGATGTGATTTTCTTATAATTATTTTGCATATATTGTTATATAAGGTTCTCTAGCAAACATCTCCTTATTGCACAACATATTTTCTCATTTTTTGCAAAATTTCAACAAATTATCAAATTTGAGAATACGAAATCGTCGTTACAAGACAAAATCTAAGTTTAAGGATACAATAATCATGTTTTTCAAAGAAAAGTAACAAAACGGAAAGGTAAAAAGCTCTACTATAGGTCAACCAAACGCCAGTAAACTTAAGGAAAAGTCACAAAATGTCATGCCAATCCTACTAGGCCTTAAAAAGTTATGAGCTGAAATGTGTAGCCGCGGGCCTACTACCTAACTGTACTGAAGGAGCCAATCAGAAATTGGACTTCTTGAATGGCTTGTGTTGTTGGACCAATCAGCGTCTATTACAAGAAGATTAATTGAGTAGGCCTAGCGAGAAAACGAATTCTTTTTGTCTGCATAGCAAAGGTTTTCCTGCTATTATGTGGACTGACTCCAGAGTCACCTAACGCAGACCTGGCCTCTCCTATATTTCTACCAAGATGTATTGCCAGGGACAATTCCAATTTCCTACCTAAAATTCTGGGATGTTGGAGGTATACTGTGTAATATCCATAACAAAAACGACAGGAATAATGTGATTAAGGTCGTCTTTAAGATGATGGTTTTTCAGTCCGAGCACAAGGGAGTCGACATGTTTAGTAGTGACGTCAACCGAAGCAAATGACATGCCCAATTTCTTACTTACAACAATACAGAAGAAATCTTCTATATTACAATAACGATTTTAAAATGAGCGTGCGAATTCACGGTATCCAAGGGAATGTGATAGAATAAAATTGTATAGCTTTAGAAATGGAAGTGAAATCGTTGATAATAAAAAAATTTTGTATAAAAATATTTAACATAAAGAATGCTAAAACTACTATACAAAACCTATAATAACCTCGTTTCGAAAACAAACTTTTTTTACTTGCATAAAGAGGGGTTCCGCAGTTTAGTAGTCGCCGCCTCAAGAATCCTAAGATGCAACGACAATCTTGCCTTGAATAAAATGTTTAACATAGTGTTCGAATACTTATCGGTGCATTCCGGGTTTCCAAACAAGTGTGCACCGATAGCCGAACTGATCTACCTGCAGGAAGCGGTCGCCAACAAGAGTGTAGTTGAGCCTCTTTGTTGCTTACCTTGTCTTCTTCCAAGGAAACATTTTGTTTTATCCTCTCGATAAGCCTTAATGACATTCTACCCACGTAACTGGCATCACACCCGCATTTCAACTCGTATACGACATTATTTACATGTTGGGTGGTAGTTTGTCCAAATTTGGTTAAGTATATCCACGACATTCACAGTTCCAGGGAGTTCATTGCATGCCGTAATAATTTCCTCCCTTCTCAACAACATATTTTGTTTAGCTGGGTATTCTTCTTGAATACGTATGACACCAGAGGAATGAGGCACAAAATGGAGCATGATACTAGCATTTGAAAGATTGTCCCACCGCAGAACTTCAATGTTGTTGTTTTGTACTTCGGCAACGTAACGACTTAGATGGTCTTCTGGGCTTTCTTCAGGAGCAAATAAGGAATCACAACAGTATACTAAGGCTGAGAGCAAAACCTTTCTTAGACAGTGGCTTACGTTAACCATACCATACTGCACAGCCAGAGTGCCATAGCGACTTGACTACTCCAATAATTTACCAGTGTAAGGACTCAGTTTGCAGAAACATCTAAACAATTTGAGTTATACGGAATTATTTTTCTATAGCACTATACAACTCTAGAAGTTGACTTGGAGATAATCAAGGCGAATAATACAAATAACAGTCAAAAATATTGCTTTTTTCGTCTGACACTCCTCAGAGTACTAGCGTCAGAATGAGTTAGTATAGTATAATATGAATATAGTATAGTAAGTATATATGGAATGAGTTAGTATAGTCGTAGTTAGTAGTCTGGCGTTAGCCCTCGAAGTTTCTTAAAATATTGACCTTTTGAGCCCTCAAAGTTTCTTAGCAGTTTCTTGTATTCTCTGGTACTAAATAGAAGGGTGTGTAATACGCCGAGGGGGCTAGAAAACAGCGGGGGGCACTGCATACTGTAAAGGATGAAGTAGACCCAGACAGTAAATTCACACTTCATTAAGGGTACCCTCTGCTCCAGGTTAGCCTATTCATGAAATAACCCGTTATAAAACTGTCTAAACAGCTTTCAGAGCTTTTTTATGGTTTCTTATCTTAGAGCAGCCCCATCCAGCCCTCGAGTTTCTTACATTTGGGGTAGATTGAGCTCTGGTTTCTTATAAACTGGTTTCTTATAATAAAAATAAGTGTATAACATCTTGTTTACTCACTATTGCTGCATTTAGGCGCCCAATATGTTCTCCTTCGTAAAGTTACACTGGGCACCAAGTCGATTGTTGGCATATTTGATTGTAGGATCAAGCCTTGATAAACAGGTCATATGTTAGGGCCAAAAAGCATTCCTAACGGCAATTTTGCTGGTTATGAACAATCAAGGAGTGTGATCTACTAAAACGAGGTATTATTCCCCGAAAGGCTAGAGATACATATGCCTCAAAATTACAACATTTGTTCCCAGGTGCACATCGGCAACATGGTTGTCCAGGTGCATTTGGGGAACACAGACATTAGATGATAATCTAAACATAGATGTTTTGGTTGCAGTCAATGACACACTAAGATACTTTTTGTCTGTTCAGGTAAATTGTCCTGTTATATTGTTCTGAAAACTATGAAGAAACATTAACTTTTTCTGTTCAGAAAACCATTAAATTATGATCAAAATATACATTAAATCTGAGAAAAGGAAAAACTAATGTTTTGCCTTTTTCTATTTACACAAGTCAATTGTACTTCTTGTTTGTATTTCTTAATCTCAATGAGATCGTTGCGAAATTGAAATTGTCCTACTCTCGTCTTGCAGTTTTGAACACCTATAAATATCAAAGTTCTTTTGAAAAGAACACTAGAGGAATAGAAAATATGTTACCACCGGGGATCGAACCCGTGACCCACGCTTTCGCGGCGTGTGCTCTACCAACTGAGCTAGGTGACCTACGATGTTAACATACTTTTATTTCTCTAGTCGTCACATTACCTCCCAATCATCCGCCGGGGGACATCGACATCCAGCTCAACGCAAATGGCGACCAGCCTCTCTGCGCAATGTCACTTGACCAAGGAAGAACTGCCCTCCGGTCCGTCATCGATCCAAAGCCCATTAAAGTTAAAGAGCATCATCGAGAAGAGAGGATTTGAAGTGTTAGTTTTTAAAAAGGTTCTTTTCAAAAACTAACACTTCAAATCCTCTCTTCTCGATGATAATCTAAAACATCAAACTCTTTATTGAAATTTGGGGGGAACAAGATTAAATTATCAGCATATATATCACTCAGATAAACACCTAAATATATAAAAAATGCCAAGAAAATACAAACCAATATGGTTGTGATTTTATTGGCGTTACTTGCTGTCAGCTTGGTCCATGTTGAATAGAACTACCATAGACTACTCTTAGTTGCTAACATCATAAAATTCATCAATATGATAATTGTTACAAGGATAGAATTTCTCTTCATCGTTACACTCGGTCAATTATACCTATCAACGACTCAATAACACGTCACCTTCCTAAGCAATATATTTTACACGTGTTTGTAGGAAATCCTCATCACTAACACGTACTCAGTTGCCCCAATAACAATAAGTGTACAGATGCCGACAATCAACAATGCTTTCTTAGCTATTTTGGACTGCCAAAAAGAATAGTATAGGAAGTTCAGGAGAACGCGGTACTTTCAAATACCAGAGTATTGTTTCGCTTTGCCAGCTTACAAATCTTCATACTCGTGTTTTGGATGCTTTTTTATGATCTTACATAAATTTCCTTTGCAATTGCTCGTCGTCGAATACACACTGGTAAAGGCAGCTGCTAGAATATTTTCCGTCACTTTTTAAATTTGGTTGTGACTCCAAGAAGAAGGGAAAAGAAGATGGTTGACCGCAGTGGAAGGCAGAACGAATGCTCCTTATTTTGTTAGCTTCTCCCACATAGTAGTAGGGGTGAGCTCCACTTCTGATTGCATAACTTGCATTCATTTCACCGACTCGATAAGAATAGAAGGCTGAATGGACCTTTGCAATCTCTTGATCAAAGATCCCTGATGGGCAGTGGGCGCGATTTTGAATTACCATAAGGAAACAGTGAAACCACAAAATATGGTAACTGATAAAGGGCATTGGGGACATCTAAAAGCCATGCCCCCAAATTTCGGCTACTGGGTAGAGAAGCAAGCCATGAGGCAGACTTAACAGCCAAACAGGACCGCCTCTCGCAGATCTTGGGAATAGTCTGTAATAAACAGAGATTCTACACCCATTCCTTGTCAAAAGACAGGAAATCTTAGCACTGCTGTCTTGCATCGAACGACAGTCGCTCGATATTTAATGCAAGTTGTTTACCACTGGACCACCAGCTCGAAAGTTACATATATATACTATATATTGTATATTGAATTGGACATATTTTGATGTTTTCTTTCTATCAGCGATAGTTGTTATGTTTGCAATAGTTGTAGCTTTTTGTTGGTTAGATTGTTATGTCATGTGTCAATCATGCCATCACGTGACAGCAAGTATAAATGATGTATTGTGTTTCGTAAGTTAGTTTTTGGAGTTATCGAGTTGAGTTAAGACGTTGTCGAAAGAATTCTTGCCTGCTTTACTGAATTGCCGTATTCAATGCGACCGTGTCGTTGAGACTTACTGCGGCTGTCCAGGACAAAACAAGTCTGGACCAGATTGGGAGGAGACACTTTTGTTTGCACATACTGATTGTAAAGCACTCTTAGATGCGCCTAACACAGAAGGGGCACTATCAAATGCATCGTGCTTTACAATACCAGAAATTAGCATCAACAGAAATGTTAATGTGGACCTGTTCTCTTTGCTTAAGTTTTCAAGGCCAGCGATTCTCATTTATTTGCTCCTTACATGTCGCAGCAGAATTTGTTGAATTCTAAGTCTCTCTGCAATTTAACGAGCTTAACTTTTGTACGGCATCATTTCCTTTGGAGTGTATACACATAGGGAATTTATTTTTATTTTGCCATTACAGTCATATCCAAATTCTAGACTGTTACAGTGAAAACTTTAAAAGTCATATCAAGTGCATGGTAATTCATCAGGGCCAAGACGTGAACATCTGATTGCCATAGCTGTCATCAGTCCAATGAAAACATGTTTGATCACCTTTAAAGACAGGGCTATGGTACATTGCATCACAAATGATAATAAATAACTGGCACAGATTTTGCAAATGTATAATTTTAGCTTTATGAATTAAAGGATGTCCTGTGCAGACAGGGAGGGTTGACATTGAAAATGAAATGAAAGAGTACTAAATAGATGTGAAGGGGAACGTTGAGATTGATTTGTAGAAGGATATTGAATGAAAGGGAAAGTGAAAAGATCTGTTGAGTTTAGCTGGATTGAAGGCTGAAGTGGATGATGTTGTGAGAGAGAGCTGTTTAAGATGGCATGGGAATGTATTGAGAAAAGGGGACAATGAAGGAGTGTGTTTGAGTATGAGGCAAAACCACCAATGAGATGGAGGGACAAAATGAAGAAGGGTGCTGCAAAGATTAGCCTTAAGAATGAAGACGCAAAGGAATGGTCAAAATAGAGGCAAAGATTGGTCACAAATTGGTAACCCAATGTCAGATGGGAAAAGGCCGACTATAAACAATGGATGGATAACTTTAGCCCATACATTAACATTCTGTAAGTTTCATTTAGAGTAAATGATAAAATGTCCTTTGCTATCCCTCACTTCCAATTTGTATTAGCTATACCTGTTCCACTTCAATACTGCATACTATTAAGGACAGTATGTAAATGGGAAGAGGGATTACAAGAGATAAAGTGAAAAGTACTTGGATGAGATCAAACACATAGTTTGCAAAGGGGTCTGGACCCCTGCCTAGAAAAAGCACCCCCCACCTAGAACTCTAAAGGTCAAACCCCACCTGAAAGAAATTTTTGGGCATAAATTTCCTGAAGTTCAAGTTGCTGCTTCCCACCTATAATGTAAATAGAAACGGAACACTAAGTTAGAGTTCTCCCATTGAAACATTTCATCACTTGATAGGTTACACAATGCCACTTCATTTCATCACTTGAAAGGTTTCACAGTGCCATTTCCTTGAAGAAAAACACCCAAACTCCCACCTTCTTGAGAGAAAAACCTTCTCAATTTAGGTGAACCAGAATCGCTAATACAACTTTTAATTTGAAGTGGATACCACTGTGTACAAAATTTAATTTAGACTGGTTTACAACTCCCGCCTGCAAATATCAACCCCCACCTTAGAGGCCAACCCCCACCTGTAAATGGGATTCGAGCCAACTCCCACCTAGACAAAAAATTTTGAAAATGCTTGACCCCCCCATCTGCCTTGGGGAGGGGGAGGGGGAAAAACTATGAAACAGATACACAAGGCAGACCTGCAAGAGTTGATGTAAATAGAAAAAACACATAGCCAGATAGAAGATGATATCAGATTAAACATCCACGTAAGTATGCCACTTGGTGGTGATGATGGCTACATAATTTCTAATGAGTGCCTGCCCTAATTTGTGAGTATGGAGCATGAGAAACCTTAATTTTAAAACTAGTCACTGAAATTCAACTTAAATGTGGTTCTTGCAAGACCAGTTACACGTTTTGGCACCAAATGAAACGCAAAACAGGTGCTCGATTTTACCGGGGCTATGAAGATGTCAGTGTATTGTACAGGAAGGTACGAGACTGAATTTCCACCAAGGGAGGGAAACATCAATATGGACAAGGGCGTAGAATCCTGAGGCATGGATGGATGGATAGATGTCAGAAATAAAGGAACACAATAGGGGACCGATGTTTGATCCGACATCCACGAAAACAGCTTGCCACCAAAATAGATGGATGGAAGATACACCAATCACCGACAATTAGGATGGAGCATTAATGGTAACACATACAAAGTTCGCACATTTCCTGACCAGGCCCAGCAGTTCAAACCTTTTATGCTTGAATGACAGTGACAATATCCCAACCAAAAGTGTTAACCTTATCAAGCCTTACAACCACTAGAACCCTCTTTTCATGTACCTGATTGAATTGCATCTCAGATGATTATATCATATTTTATACGCATAATGGTCCAGGAGTATCTATTTCTTCAACTTGGAAGAAAGTAAAAACACTTTTGCAGCACACCAACTGCTGCCGTAGAGGTCAAGAAATTCAAGAAATTTACTATATTTATACAAAGCGTATTTTATTCACCCACTTACGTATTTCGTCCACTTACGTTTCTTCATTTCAAATAGACATAGGAAGACAGAAAACTCGGAGCCATTGCAGGTGGCCACCATTTATCACCTCAACTAATCTCTGTGGTACAGACTTCAGCTATATATTTAAATATTTATATTTATATATTTATATTTCTTTTTACTGTCGATAGCAGAGAGATATTATATGATAGTTAGTCATTTTCTATTCTGGTTTTGAATTAGCCTGCTATTTTACCTTGCAAGCGATTATTTTGTAAAATTCAATAGAGGGTGTACTTGACGGATGTATTTCTTCTGAGAACCATGTAATATTTCGTTGGCAAGGAGAAATTGTATGCTTGTTACAGATCCATATCTCCAAGGCAAAGTATTATCGTTTAAGCAGAAGGAAAATTATTGTTCTTCGATGCAGAAAACGTCCTGGCTTGTTCAAATCATGATCATCTTATTGTAGTAAAGATACTTTTTGAATGTAACTGTTATTTAGTGAAGCAGACATCTTTCCTCGGCAGGTAATTATACCCAGTCTCCGCGGTCTCTTCTTGGCACAGAGCTAGTTGTTGCGTTCGTAAAAGCATGAGTGACGTGTCGCAAAAAAAGTGTCGCGCTTATGCGTTTTATTTTCTACCGGTGTTTGAATCCCCTTCTTTCTTATATGCTCTTGGCGAAAATCTTTCCTATTTAACTCCAGACTATTACTCTGGCCAGTGTCTGGCGAAAACGTTAAGCAAGGTGAATCAATAACTCAACGCAATATTCAATCTTTTGAAAATATGATACTTAAAACATTTTTTCTGATTAAGTTGTGGACTATGCATAGAAAAGAATCACTAGAAAGGCGTTTACAATTAAAAATCCTTTTTATTTATTCTGCACAATAGAAATCAGATCTCTCATTGGCTTGTTATTGCCTGCCTACTCTTGAGTGCCTAATAGACGGGGTGAATAAACGGGGGGGGGGAAGTCCCAAAAACTTAATAAACGGGGTATGTGTGGAAAATGACCAAAAAGTAAGTCAAGAATCAACCTTTAGAATCAACTGCAACTCCCTAAATGTAAGGTAATACAACACAAACAATAGCCAGTTATTCGAAGCCATGGCAGTCTCCTACATGTCTTCCAAGAATTTAAAAATGTTCCCCTCGTCCTCCTGCTCAATGACAGTATTATAGCTAACATTAGTAATGTGAGTCTTCACACATCTTCGAGCCTAGTAAAAGGCCACAGTCGTCTTTTAATGTGTGATTTTCATATTGTAATAAAGACATTTTCTACTTGCCCACCAAACTACCTCCTAAAAAAATTGTCATGGTTGGGATATTACGTAAAAATTATTAGGCGGGGGGGTGTAATAAGAATGTTCGGGGTGGAAAATTTTTGAAAAATTAATTAGCGGGGGGAACGTCTATTAGGCACCCAAGAGTACTTTAAAGTAAAACAAGATTTCATGAGCCTTAAAAAATGTCGTTAAAATCTTCAGGAGAAGCAGCACTTTCCTCCTATCTATTCTTATTATACCATGAGAATATGTTGTAAAGATTTTGAAGTAGCGATTTATAGATCAAATTTATGTATGGGAGGCATTTTACCGAAAGGGGGAACCGCGCTTGTCAAAGCGTATTAACCTGGTAACCTCTCGGTAATTGCCCTCATGATTGAGTCGTGACTAAATTTTTGTGTTTAGTTTTTCTGTAATGTGTGTTTTAGTTATCATTTCATAGTCCAAGTACGGCTTCTTTTCGTCCTTCCACACTTAGTTGGATTTGGGGATTTTTTTCTTGTCAAAAAGAAATCAACTTTTACAAAACAGATTTTTATGTCAATTACATTTTGGTGGGAAAAAAGTTTCCACCGTCATAAAGATGGAAGTGAGCATTTCCGTCAATTTTTTGGTGGTGAATACTGCATTATTATTTTCATTTGAATGTATTTATTTATTCATTGGCAAGTGTCGATAAAGTTGCGTACCGGTTTTCTGGTTAGTTCATTAACAAAGAAGTCGTGTATTGCCGGGAGTAACAAATTCATCTCGCTTAACGTTTTCGTCAGACACTGGTCATCATTTGGAAGTGAAGTAGTACTTTTCACCAATAATTTATAGGAAAGGAGAAGATTCAAACACGTCGTACATGTGAGTGACGTGGGGTTTTTGTCAGTTAAGCTATTTTGAAAACGCGTAAACTGTGAACAAAATTCTCTGTGTCGACAGAGCACCGCCTTTTTTAGTTTGGAGAGTATAGCTTCCCGAACATCACTGCGAAACAAAAAACGTGCCTTTTCTGATATTCTAAACAAAGTCTCAAGAATGAAAGCATCTTGCTCTCATTGCTGTAGGGCCAAGTCTATCCGTGTCTCACTTTCTTAGGCTTTGTACATAACGAGATCTTTTCGTTTCCGAATGTAATGCATATTGTTTCCCCCTCTTAGCATGATTGGATTGTTATGATAGCTGGAGGTACTGGTATAACACCAATGCTGCAAATAATACAGACAATTGTAAATAATGAAGACGACGAAACACGTGTTCTTTTGTTGTACAGTAACAAAACGTATGAAGATATTTTACTCAAGACCAGAATTGATGAATTTCAGGACTTCTGGAATTTTAAAGTTTTGTACGTTCTGACTAGGGTAAGTACTCTTATTTTTTAAATAAGAAACTACCTTAACGTCCAGCCCTCGAAGTTTCTTTAATATTTACCTTTTGAGC
Source organism: Alatinidae sp. Z8VKAUB7J3 (assembly GCA_010016025.2). Taxonomy (NCBI): domain Eukaryota; kingdom Metazoa; phylum Cnidaria; class Cubozoa; order Carybdeida; family Alatinidae; species Alatinidae sp. Z8VKAUB7J3. The sequence goes on from JAAAKM020006971.1 coordinate 96,643,181, forward strand.
CCTCAAAGTTTCTACACAGTTTCTTATTCTCTTACTCAACATTTCTCAACGACAAAAGAAGCAACTGGACTGCAATTTTAACAACACTCTATAAAGTCAGCAAACCGAACATGGATCTACAGTTGCAGCTGCAAAAAAAATCGAATTCGTAATGTTACAAATAGTTTGAGGCGGGGTGGAATAAAGTCAGGGACAGCATATCTCCTGTCACAAATCCATAAAATAGAGGTTGGATAGGGGAGAGGGCTTTCGGAAAGCAGCCTTCGGGCGAAGACGTGTTACGATAGAGTCCATTTGTAGCAGGTTGTCTAAAAGATTACTTTTGTACGCAAAGTATAATCGCTCAACTAAATCAACACTAGGGTTTATTTCTTTGAAATAGGATCGATTAGTGCATGCGCCTCCGATTCGAATAGCAGTGATAATCAAATTTTAGTTAGAAAAGAACACTAGAGAAATAGAAAAGCATGTTACCACCGGCGATCGAACCCGTGACCCACGCTTTCGCGGCGTGCGCTCTACCAACTGAGCTAGGTGACCTCTGATGTTAACATACTTTCCCATTTCTCTAGTCGCCACATTAGCTGCCAATCATCCACCGGTAGACATCGACATTCAGCTCAACGCAATTGGAGACCAGCCTCTCTGCTCCATGTGACTTGACCAAGGAAGAACTGCCGTCCTGCCCGTTATCAATCCAAAGCCCATTAAAGTTGGAAAAGTTTTTGTATTTCTCTAGTGTTCTTTTCTAATTAACGTTTCAAATCCTCTCTTCTGGATGATACTTTCGACAATCAAATTTCCATATCTTTACAACACTCCACTTCAGTAAGCTAATGAATGAAGATCACTTATTAGATCTCGGTGCCGTTTAATGTACTATTGTGAAGTTCCTATTTACATTGCAGATTAATGATGAATCACTGGAAGAATCAAAATTCCGTTTCGGGGATAAAGTGCATTTTGGAAAAATCGATCCGTCACTTTTAGAGAAGGAATTGTCGCTCCTTTGTGGAGAAAGAAACCGTTTCTTAATCTGCGGGAGTGAGAAATTTGAGAAGGATGTACAGATTTTTTTAGAGAATTTAGGTTATCTCAAAGATACATTCGTAACGTTTTAAGGTACGTGGCGAGGATCATGATAGGGTAGGTTACATTAGGATGGGGTATTTTTAGATGCTGGAAGTAATATCATTGTCTATGTAAAAATAATAAAGGGGGGCAACCATTATGTAGTATAATGTCTATGTATATTCTATTGCTTGTATTTATTAGTTAGTGTTCTCTTAAACGAAGCTGCAACTTGATGAGCCAGTGTTACAAATGAGGATATTTGTTTTAAATTTGACTAGAGGACCTGCTTTTTGTCTTTGAAATCCTTTCATTTCTATCCCATTTCTTGCCAAGGGTAGCTACGTTTACTGTTCAAACGATCTTTAATTTATAGCATATACAGGTTCTTAGTAGCCCCGATCCTGGCCACAAAATTTTTTTTAGGCTCATATTACTAAGGGGATGGCGTAAACCTTGCAGGGAGTGGGCATTCTGTTTCTGGAAGGCACTGGAAGTGGAAAAGTTTAAAGCCGGTTGAATCCAAAACTTTTAATATTATTATTTTAAAAGTTTAGGACTTGAGAGAGCTAGAAAATACTTTAGGAAGGCATTTTTAATGGCAAGGCTAACCATGCCCTGCTTGGTGCCCATGCTCTAGGCCAGAGTTTTATTCATATCTTTGTGTTCCGAAATTGTTCGTTTTGGCCATCCATCTGGGGCCAATTAAAAAACAGGTCATCCAGAGTGGAGGGGAAAAATGTCATAAGAAAATTTAAAGGGAACCGGAATATAAACTGGAGGGAAGATGGAGCATACGCAGACGTCTTGGTCTCGGGCGACTTTGGGCTGCAATTACCTGTTCGTTGTACTAGTAGTAGCATACAGTTTTTACTAGTATATTATACAGGGACACCATTCACAAAAATTTAGTGAAGGTGAGGAGGAAATAAGGTTTTTTCTTTAATGAAGATAAAAAAAACCATTTTTCAAAATTTGGGACTTATGCTTACTATATTGTGTCGTGGTGGGCGGTGGGGGGGGGGGAGGGGGGGGGATGCAAAAAGTATCTGTTAGATTTCGTTGTTTGCTCGGTGTGATAGTTTGGAGGAGTAAAGATATCTTTAAACTGCCGTAGAATTAGGGTGGGGTAGGGGTTGGGGGTGGAAGCAGAGAAAATACAATAGACAGACGTTTCGACCAAGAACGCAAAACTTTAAGAGGAAGCCAAGTGACGATGATTGGAACGTCTTTGTACTGTTTGTTTAGACTTTCTTTACCTTGTTAGAATAGTTTTGTTGGCGAAGTATCGCGTGGTACATTGTTACGTTTACCTCCTACTATTCTTTATGCATTTTGATTGGGTACGCTATTATTATTGGAGGTAATGATTTTAAGAAAATTCGTTGTTATGGCGGAAGGTAGTGACCAATTCCAGGAAGAAAACGGAGATCGACTCCCCAGTAATTGGGTAAGGGAGAGTGATGATGACACTCTGTAATCCCATTTGGTTGGCAAGTTGCCCTTTTACACAAATCTACATTGTATGGATGAACAAAATAGTGTGATACATTTGAATGAGTGGAAGGGGAAGCAGTAAAACATGACAGTAACAAATCACTGTTTGCTTTCCCTCCTGAGTCAAAGTTTATGAAGAAGGTGCCTTTCTTTGTTGCCTTCACTTCGGCTGTGTTAAGGTATAACGCAAGCAATCATCAGATAATGGTACACATCTAGGTGAAGCTACTGTCATTCAGGTTTATATGCAACCTGATAGAACGATGGAGTTGTGAACTAAGAAAGGGATAGTGAGTTAATACAGGAAACCTGTATAAATACCGCACAATCAGATCACTCCTTGCAAGCGGAGGTATTCCATTGGCCCTGTCATTTTGAAATCGCCTCCCTTAAGCTTTGTAACACCCTACTCCCTTAGCGAGAACAATTCTCCCCTTTTTGAAAATCGTTAAACAACATGTCCGCATTATGATTCTGCTTAAGGTTCGACCAAAAGATGCCCAAATTCTTGGTATTCTGTAAGAATTTATCTGTAGTTGACATGAACGTATCCCTCTGTTGTTCCATTTTCAAGAATGGAGATATCGATTTTTTATTCTGACGTGTTTTTTAGGTGGAGGTCTAGGCGGCACGAGACGTGGAGGACCCGATGTTAACATCCGACACTCTGGCCGGGTGGATAACTTTGATGCAGGGTAGGTGTATACTTTTTTGTTGTGAATTTTAGTTTTGTAGTTTTAGTTGTGGATATTATAACTGACGGAATACATTGTGTTCAAGTGGAGTACAGTAGATGTCACTTTGGCCAAGCCTGTTCGGTTTAACAGCCGCCGTGGCTCTGTAACTAACTCAGAGCTTATAAGTTTACCTGATTTCCCCAACGTCCAACTTGCAGGCGAAAGGATGGCATGTTAACCGAAATGGTGACCTCTTAATCAACTGACTTCTTGGATACTTTCGAAGGTGAAATTCCTTTTCGTTCCTGGGCTCGTATCTGGCTTAAATGATGATGTGAGTTATTAAACGTCAGGTTATTTCCAACATCTACTTACTTCAAAATTCAATACCATTAAAACTCCTGCTTTTCAACTACGAATCTTGCAACTTAGCACAGTACCTCACTTTCTTTTATTGCCATTTTTATCAATTTTCCTGAATGAATTCTTCATGCTATATCTCATTCCCATCTTCTTGTCAGATTTTTCATTTCAGCATTTTTAAACTTCCAGATGGCATTACCATGCGAACTAATCGTTGTGCTCAATATTTTAACACAACTTTTTATTTGCTGATTAGTATTTGTAGTATAGCCGGTATCTTTCTAGTAAAACTACGATAATTGAGAAGTTTCTTACATTCATTTTGTGATATTATTTCCCACCACTGCCCCTGTGGCCATCGACACCCTCCTGAGATGGAGACAGGTTGCAGGTATTACTGTCGAATTTAGGTCTTACTCCACTTGATACATATCCAAGGGCTTTTTGACTTTCAGTAATCCCACCGACCCCCATACTCCACAAAGTCTCCCACACGATGCCGTCGGCATGATACTTCGTATTATTACAGCTCAATATCAAACCTTCGTCCCGAACAGGGCCTCGGAGTGAGAGGCCACTATCACTTTCAATTTGAGATGGTTACAAAATATGTCATTTTCCATGGAAGCGTTAATGCTTCAATGAACGTTTTAATAGTGTCATTGATAACGATAGAATACTTACCATTTTCACAAGTTAGATGTGAGATGTCACGTGACAAGTTGTATGAGTGTGGAGCCAGTTCGTCTGACGATAAACGCTTCGTTGCTTTACACAATAGAAACTAGTGTACTACTTTTTACGAGTGTGGAGTGACCGACAATGAGCGCTTGGTTACTTTACACAATAGGAAATAGGAATTAGTGTACAACGTTTCATGAGTGTGGAGCCTGTTAGTCAGACGATACGCGCCTCGTTGCTTACACCATAGAAACTAGTGTATTACTCTTCATTTTTGTTTTTATTTGTTAACTTATTTTTGTTGCTTTTTTTTCATCACAGGAGAGAACGTGAACGAGAACGAGAAAGGTAAAGTGAAAATTTCTAAACAAACCTTCAAATTTTGCGTGTATTTAGTATTGCGTACTTTAGTCGTTGCATAAATTATTTTTCCAAGAATCGTTCAGTTGGGTACTGCAAAAGCGAATGAAGATGTATGGAGGGGGTAGGGGGGCTGCAGGAGCTTCTTAACGTAGTTTAGTTTATCGAACCTTGCCATTAAATTTCGCGTCAAAGTGACAAGAGACGATGTGGAAACCCTTTTGATTTGCCGGAAACTTAATATTATGGAATGTTCTTCTTTTGTGATACTGTGACCTTGGAAGGATTCGCCAGTGCAGGCTACATCAGCATACACCCGTTAGAATAGCAATGTGTATTACTGTATCTCTATCAAATCTGATGCAGAGAGGGGAGTGGGAGCTGACAAGGTACCTTTTGGAACGGACATGCCCCTCTTCCCTTCGAAAAATTCAGTGCACGCTACTGGGGAGAGTTTATCTGATGGTTTGATGCCTATCTTTGTCCAACTTAAGACTAAATTAATTTGCCATTGACATCTTTTTATTGACGAATCTCTGTTTTTTTCACGTATTAGTAATGTTCTTTTGATTGTAGGGACAGAGAAAGGGAACGAGAAAGACCTAGAGAGAGGAGACGACGAAGTGCATCGCGGGAAAGAGAGCGTGAGAGACCCAGAGAACGGGAAAGGGATAGCAGACGCGACAGAGATCGAGATCGTGATCGCGACAGGTACGATTATAAATTTTTCACTAATTTATCACTTTTTAATTGTTTTTTTGTGTGGATCTTATTTGCTGGAATCCCTAACAGAAACTTGAGTTGATACTCAGAACGTACTAGTGTCATATGCCTTTGAGTAGTGTGCAGTGAATGTTTTTGTGGAGTATTTCATAACCGTTTTTGTGTCACCACCGCATGAACCTACCAATAACAGATAAGAGCGACTTCGAGTTGGTAACTGAAATTGCATATTTAGAGAGTCTTATGTTCATGACATAAATACTCTTGTCTGCATGTCTCATTTTAAGAGATGGTTCTTGTTTTAAAAGTTTGTGGACATCGCCTTTGCAAGACAATACCGGATGTTCCCGGTGTTTTTAAAAAGTATTATTTATGTGTGACTAATATCAGATGTTTTATGCTTTACGTGGTTTCATTGCAAGAAATGATTTTATATGTAAATGAGCCTAAAAAACTCAAAAAATTTATTTAGAAAATGTAATTAACATCTCAGTTTCGTGTATCCTCTATTCCTTATCAACCCTTGAATCCTTTACAAATTGCAATATCAGGTGTCACCATATCACACCACATCACACAGCATCATACCACATCACAACACGTCACACCACATCACATCACATCGTAATCAAAGAATTATCAGGGAATTTCAAAGTGAACCCATTTTATGTGTAAAGTTAGGGTATTGTCAGGGAATTTGGAAAAATTCAGGGAAACCAGGGAAAACGTGAATTACGGTGTTCGTGTTTTTTTTAGTCAATGGTATATCTATTTTCTATAAAAGTACCTTTTCCTTAATATTATTTTAAACGTCATTGAAATGTTACTGTGAATCTTATGAGATGTATGACCTTGGTGTCACTGGCCTTCACACAGTATATATTGCTTGATGTTTTGTAATGCTAGGTTTGCGCAAAGCATGAATGGAAATACTCCGATGTAGAACTGTCAGGGAATTTTCTAAATTTCGTTTAGGAAATCAGGGAATTATTAGGGAATTTTTCCAAGGTGAAGCAGGGAACCCTGATAAATGTATGACTTAAATCCCTTTTACGTGATTTATTACACCCTTGTTTTTCATTATCTCTATAGGGACAGAGACCGAGACAGAGATCGTCGCCGTGATAGAGATCGGTCCGAGAGAGATCGAGATCGGGAAAGAGATCGCGGGGATCGTGGTGAGCGCGATCGTAGAGATAAAGACAGAGACCGCGATCGCGAGCGTCGACGTGATCGAGACCGCTCCGAAAGAGATCGAGACAGGGATCGCGATCGTGATAGAGACAGAGGAGATCGTGATCGCGACCGTGATCGAGACAGAGCCGAGAGGGATGAAGATCGGGACCGTGATCGGGATCGTGATCGGGACCGCGACCGTGACGAAGATCGGGAAATGGAAAAAGAAGCCCGAGATGACCGGGAACAGTATGATAATGATATGTACGACGAAGAGGGTCAAGTCCATGTAAAACAGGAGTTGGAAGAGGGGGAAGAGAACACATACGACAGTAAAGATAGGTATGACTATGGTAGAGGGTACGGTGATCCAGGGGAAGAAGTCAGGACTAAAATCAAGGCCGAAAGAAGTTATGCTGAGTATGAAGAGGATGGTTATAACGGCGAAGCCGACGGAGATATGGAATAATCTTCTCCAGAATGCTACTTGATGCCAAGTGGACGTTACAGTACTTCAGTCACGTACTTCAAGTGACCGCTCTGTGTATTTGGACATAAATTGGAAGCAGATCTTCGTTCACTACCAGGATTCAGTCATTGCAGTCAGTACCCAGTTAGTCCAACTCCATTGTCATGACAACGCGTTTGGAAACGTCATTGAGCTCCGGGGACTTGTATAAGATACCACAGACATTGGTTGACGCATTCCCTGACTTTGCAGACTTCCATAAATAGGACCTGATAACTTTGGGTGCTTTTATCAAAAGAAGTATGAACTTGTAAGTTCATTTATACGTTCTGATATTACGTAGGTGTTCCCCAGTTACCAAGCAACGTCCCTCAATTTTTGCCCCAATATGCTGCGGTCACTACAGTATTCTAGCATAAGGATCAGATATGAGTTCAGGAAGAACTAGTAATCGATTTCCAAATTAGGGTATAAGTGTTTCCCAACTAGAAACGGGGAGATGAGTAGGAGTATCATAGGAATCGCAAAAGGCTAAGGGAACAAAAACGTCTCCGCTGAAAAAAAGGTTGTTTTAGTAAGTCATAATGGACATCAGATAATAATGTTTGTGATACTCTTCCGAACTGAAGCAAGATTTGTAAATGTAAGGTACCACAGATATCTCTTCTGAAACATGATGCGTAGTCTTTAACGATGACAGGACGGTTTAAGAAGTCATTCAGGTCTATAAGGCGCTATAGGAAGCCCTTGTCATAAAGCACTGACAAAGGGTGATTTTGAGTATATCACCATTTCTGTATAAAGTTTTAATAAGCCGATTCGTGTGATAATATTGCCTCTCTTTTGTTCGTCATTTTTGCCTGCGTCTTCTGTGAGCTGCTTACGCCAATGATAAACGTAGGCAAAATGATTGATGTGTTCGTTGCGAATGTCTAGAGAAGGGGGTAGGGAAAGGGGTGGCAGTTTCAGCTATGCTTTGGTTTGTTTCTGTATGGAATCAAGCGATTTCTATCATGCTGATCTTGGGTTGCTGGTGTTCAGGGATCACGTAAACACATTTGATCTCATTTCTTGAGACTTCACGTAGGACTGTGCCTGGTAGACTAAATAAGGGGACATTACCCTTGGACGCCCCAGCTACCCTTTATATATTAGTTAGCATGCGCGGTGGCTTTTATGTTCATGTAGGGTAGCTTCAATGTCGGTCCCACCACTCATCAGGGGTCTTCGATGAAGAGACTGCCACCCAAACACTGTAGTTAGAAATTTATTTTGACATGTTGGCTTCCTGCAATGCAATGGAGCGAAATAAAAGAGATTGCTATAATCAAGTGCAAAGCTATTATTATACTTGGAATACTGTAATAATTACCGTATTGAGATAAAATGATTACGAAATCAAACAAAAATAATTACTTTAATCGAACGGGGAATAATAACTATCTGGATAATAATTATTTTAATACAACGAAGAATTGCTATAAGTGGTTGCTAACAGCGAGTACTGGTATGGAATGGAGAAAAATAACTTTAGTTGGATAAATTTAATTGCTATAATCAAATAAAAAAACGTTAATTATAATTGGGCATCTATCATCGGGTAGCGAGGTTGCCCGGGTCTAATTGACTCTTACTTTCCAGTCGTCCCTGCCTTGCGTTACTATCTTGCATTCCTCTAGATTCAAACCAGCGTATTAGCGTAGCACATCTATAAACGTTTTATACGGGTGACCAACACTTATGTTGCATGTCTACAGGGGTCCAAAATATCAGCGACGAAACAAGTTCATCATTTCTGAGATAACAGTGCCCAGCAAATCTCATCCGTCTTTCCTAAATTGTATCAGTGATGGGAGGAGTGCCGGCATACAATTCGTATTTAGTTGGGTGCTCTTTCCAAGATTTATTGAGAATCGCCCCTGACAGTTTGGTGTAAATACCATCTGGACTTTTTATGTGTGATTTAAGTAGAGTCCAGCAGCCATACAGGAATATATGTTCTCATTGACGACAGATGCTTTCCATAATCCGCGAGAGGTAGTTCTACAGGGCTGTTAAGCCTGGTTTATGGCTTGCTTCTCTGTCCCAAATGTTCACAAACACCCAATTCATTGCATTTCAGAAGAGATAATACGAGACTAAGCAAAAAACCCAGTAATACAGATAATCAGGATACTTAATGTGTCGGGTGACTGAAGCAGTACCAATTTATAAACATGAGTAAAGCTGTCATTGTCAACGTCAATGATGGGTCACAATAGTATTTACAATGGCAACAATCATGACGATGGTATGAATTAAGATGACGATGGTAATGCTGGCTATGATGATCATCATCAACATGAAGGTTCACAATGCTAACGATAGTGATGATTATGATAATATTAATGATGATGACGATGTTGACGATAATGATGATTGTCATGATAATGATGATAATGATGATGATATTGATAATGGTGGTAATGAAGATGATAACGATGACGATGATATTAATTATGATGGTGATGATGATGATAATGATATTAATGACGATGAAGATGATGATGACAATGATGATGATTATGATAATGATGATAATGATGATTATAACGATGACGATGATATTAACGATGAAGATGATGACGATGATGATGATGATGATGATGATGATGATGATACTGTGACAATGATGTTGATGATGATAATGACGATTATAATGATTATGGTGATGATGATGACGATAATGATAGTACTAATAGGGGTCACGACACCAATAATGTCGTTAGTAACAACGATGGTTATGGATGCCGATAATGGTAATCATAACGAGGAAAGCGATTATACGGAAATTTTCAAAGAAAACTAGAAATCGATTACAATTTCTGTAAAATAAACTGAAAGTTAACTATGCTGGTGAAATTACCGGATTAAAGGCATAGAAACGGATACCAAACTTCCTCAAAGCTGGAAATAACTCTCCCTCTACGTCTCTGCCACAGAATAAGAGAAGGTGATATGAATACAGCAATTCCGTTGTAAAATCAGACACTAAAAATAAAATATGCAATGTAGAGGCCGTGTCCCAGTCCATTCGCCGAAGATTGCAATTATCAAAGTGCTTCCATTCCTTGCTGTTCATACATCTTACATAACATGTGGAATACCTTACATCGAGTAATAGGCCTATTAACAACAAGACTTGCTATTTTGACGTTTCCATAAGAGCTCTGACGTCACGGACATTGATCAATCGGGAGTAGGAGCTATGTTCCTCCTTTTACAGGAACTTTGTACTGACTTGGGGGGATAAATTCAAGATCTTCATGAAGTGACGCCTCAGTGAGAGTCATCTAATCGGTACTGTATTATTTTTCGTTTTATTACGCCAATAAAGGTTCAAATGAAGCTATTTCAGTATCCATAAAACATCACATGTTCCACTGCACTGCAGATCATTTCGAGTAAATCAATTCAGTGTACCAAAGTACACATTCAAAGTGGCATATCACACGATCTTCATTGTCATACTTTCAAGCCAGCAAATCTTGCAATCTGCTAAAGAGCTATTTCACAAGAAACTGCACCAAGATCCAATTCCTTATTTCCAATTATATTTCATTGTCGATTCAATACCTTTCTCTCTTTATAAGCGTGTGATGTTCCCTGTCCATGGCAATACAATTTAACTTCATTACTTCTATATACTCAGTACTGGCTTCTTGCTACACAACCACACGGTATCCATAAAATCATATCAGCAACTGTAAACTATGGATCGCAATTTTCTGAAACACTTTCTAAGTTCAATGTATTAATATGCCACATGGTTTTCCTAAAGTGGGCCCTGGAAACTTATTTTATCCATTTTCAGCCCACACCACTGAAGTATGAATGTTTTAAGGGAATAAATATATTCCCCTTCTACACCTTCTATCCGAAATCACTCGTTTTTCCGTATTTTCAAAACATCGTATCACACTTTTTGACCCCCCAGAAGGAACCGATTTTTGATGTTGCAGTCATGGCTCTGGTCCGAAAAAACACGGACGTGTCTACAGGAACGTTAAGATAGGCCTTGTCCTGAATAAACTTAAGTTTGCACAAATACACAAATGCTTCGGTGTCGATAAATCATGATTAAGGCTTTCTTCTATTAGTTGGAAGATACAAATCATGGTTGAGGCATATTTCACTATCAGTCGTTCTTTTTGTAGGCGCTTACCGTAGTGTTGGGTTCGACTTCAATTATTTTTACATCTTAAATGGGTAAGTATGCAATTGTGCTGAAACAGACACGTTTTCAGGGTAGCTTTCCAAAACAAATATACCCCAGTTGACTGTTACTTCTGCACAACTTTGTGTGAAGGGGCATTTGTGTCTCAACACCTCTGGATTGGCTGTGAACAAAATACATAACAAATATCAAGTGCCTTGATCGTCACCAAAGTACCATAAAGCAAATATAAATCACCTTGTCAAACCGTTGTACATCCCTTGATACACGGTTGGCAACACCCATCCATTGGCTTTGCAGATGTAGTAAATCTCGGCCTGGAGATAAAAGAAGCTGAAACTAATAAAGTAATTGTTTATCAACCCCCGTTTAGAAAATACGTTTCATTTTCCATCTCAATCCTCAGCTGATATCATGCCCAAATTATCAGATACCGGTGAGCAACACGAAACCTACACTCGACGGTCACCACAACTTTTATCGCTTTTAATCACTACAACTTTATTTGCATTGGTGTACTTACAACTTCCCACGATTTATAATTTGATACACCAAACTCCTTGAACTTTCCCTCTGCAGAAAAATACATATATTTAAAGTCAATTCACGTTTACTAAGCCGAAAATTAAACAAGACAAAAACCAAACTAAAACAAGTCAATAGCAAGTTACTCACTAAGAAGGCCTCTGATAATGAGTGGTACTATTGTTTAAACTACCCTAAAGTAATAAATAGCCAATAAAAATGTCTAACAAAAGAGGGGCTTGGGGTATCTAGAAGGAAGCCTCCTTAATTTGCACTACCGTCAAGAGGTCAAGGAAGCAGTAAGGTAGGGTCCTAATTGTCAGAAAGATCAACAAGTGTTTGGTAATAAATAAATCATCACATAATCTACCTCCATTAAGCGGTCCGATCATGTCGGGCTTATCGGACAATATATGAAGCAATATGCTTACGTCATCCCTGTGGCAAGACCCTAATTACATGACTTCAGGTTATAAGCGCCATGAAATATATGAGGAGAGCTGCCTATGGTGAAAGAGAGAGTTCCCTTGTAAAGCCGAGGGAAGATCAGGTCATTATGGAGAAGGATCCCATAATACGTCCTCCGTAAAATTCGAAGTGGTTTCCTAGAATACGCCACAGCTTATCTTCGAGAACCTGGCACTTGAGCCAGGAAACACCATAAATACATATGAGGTTAACCGTTTTCTGTAAGGAATAAGAGTAGATACAACGACTAACTCTGACCCATGTTTTTCATACTGAAGCCCTTTTGGCAAGCAGATTTTTCCAACAACTGTCTGTTATTTGAACGGGTTGCGGTTTTCAGAAGGAGGTGGGATACTGTGAACAGTATATTCACCATCGACGAAATGCTCCTAATGTGAAATTATAAATCGGCAAGAGTTTGACCACCTCAGATCTTTTTCAAAACAACTTTTTCTTTAACTACAGAAAAAAGGGTTCCCTTACCTGTATACAACTGATTAACAGCCCGAAGTGTATCCTCAATCGGCAAGTTATGATCAGGCCAATGAAGATAGAATATATCAACATATGGCACTTGCAATGCTGCCAAGGATGTATTTAATTGTGTAATGACACCATCGTAGTTAAAACCTAAGAACAGAAACGATAAAGCAAGCTTTCCCATACAACTTGATATTTCTCAAAGCATTATTGTCCCGTATCAACATTTCAGTGTTCGAATCCTACAGTAAGCATCACACCGTAGTTTTCCTCCTAGTTAAAGCAAATGTCCAACTGCAGAAGTTGTTACCATTTGTCACGTTCTGTAAACCGTAACAGCGTTTATGGTGCTTTACCTATTTCGGTTTTGAAGGCCTGAAGGCCTGAAATTATATTAGTACCCAACACTTTTGATGTTTAGAGCTCGTTGCCAAGTGTCCACGTCAAAATTTATGGTGCTTTACCCTATTTAGGTTTTGAAGACCTGAAACCCTGAAATTATATTAGTACCAAACACTTTAATATTTAGAGCTCTTTGCCAAGTATGCACGTCAAAAATTTACAAAGATATTAAGGTAACAAAAATAAACGCACATAATAGCAAATTATTTATGAATATCTATTATAAATGTAATTTGTTTATGAAGAGAAGTAAAGGTGGCCTTGTGTTAACTTAAATAGCAACATGCGTTGCAAATGAGATACGAAATGTACATTATGAAGCGCTAATCACTTTGATATTTTGTTACAAGCTGTAGTTCCGAAAAAGGGCATAGCAATGGGAAAAGGTGATTGTCAGGAAAAGTATAAGACGAGAGAAACACAGAAGAAGTACTTTACGAACATTAAACTACAGTGACAGTTTGCAAGAGATACAAAAGAAACGAAGACTCAAGGATCCTGAAACTGGTTGAACAATGGGTTACGAAAAACCCCAAGGGGTCAACGTCGTTGCATGTTTGTTTCACTCATTTGCAAAATCTTTACTTAACATCTCCATAAAAGGATTACAAAGTATTTTGAACCTTTTCAGTGCTGTCCGTTACATCTTTAAATTATAGGGGCAACGTTCATTTATTTTGTATTTTATAACATACCCTGATTTTTACAAATAATTTATACTCATATCTTAAAACTAAATTCTTACTCACGTTAGTCCTCTTAACATATTATCGTATATTATTACTTAAAGTAAGTTGTACTTCTTTGTGGTTTGTAATTTTTGTTAACTTATTACTCATGGCGGAAGAAATACACAATGGTTATCACCTGTGGTATAATCCTTGGCATGAATCAGTCAACGAAACGTGGGAGTACAGATATTTTGTGGCTTTTAGACACAATGTGACAGGTATATTGTGCACAGGTGGCAAGTTGTTGTAGTTGGGAAATAAAATGAAACAAATGATTGATAGAGAAAGTACCCTGATGAACACCGTTTTCAAAAAAAAGGATTAAGGAAACTTAACAGTCCAGGCTTAACTTGAGTATGCAATGTGTAGAATGTGGAAGAAGGATGTAAAAGTAATTCCTAGTAAAATTAAGGCTTTGAGGTTACTTGGAGTAGCTAGAAGCCAGGCATAAAATAAATATATTATTATTTTATAAATTATAATAAATTATTTTCCTGAGATACATTATCAATTTTGCCATGTAAATGTGAGATGCAAAATGAAAAGCCAATAATAACAAGACGTTCTTCACTAACAAATTTCGATGAAGGATTTGAATATACAGAATATTGTAATATGCTCCTTGACTTTACAAAGGCATTCTTCACCTCCATACTAACAAGTGCAAAATTAAACAATTAGAAACTGACCTTTGTCTGGATATGCCTTTGTTGCTATTGAAATCTAAATAAAAAGCAACATGCATGAAAATTAAAAGTTGTAACATAATGCATATCATGAGGGGGAGAATTAGTATATCCTACCGTACAATTTGACTCTCTGCTCTAATGAAATGTCAATACCTCATGCAGGTTCCAAGAAAGAATGTCATTATCAATGTCAGTTGCATCACCCTTCCGTCAAGTTATAGTTGAAGTCTTTATATATCTTAATTAATGCACTTCTCCTTTACAAATATATTTCAGTAAAATCAACATATATAGGGCCTACTTCACAACCTCCCAATAAACATAGGTTGTTATCAGCACACCTCATAGTCAGAACGTCAAGAAAAAACCTCTTTGGCAAAATAAAATACATGAAAGTAGTGGACAAAAATTGTCTAAAAAATTTGATAAAACGTACATTGTGAAATTGAAGGGAATTCCCATTCATTGAGCATGGCAATAGTAACTAGACTATTTCCTGCGTAACAGTTCATCAAAGGGCATGAACCCCAACACGTAATCCCTCAGGTTTGATTAGGTTTAGGATTTGGGTTTGGGTTTGGGTTACAAACAGGAATAGGACCAGGGCTATAATCGGGGTTGGGCTAGCACTCTATACTTTGTCTGGTCAAGGAATTGTCCTTTAACTCATTGCAACGCAACCTAGAAGGACCCTCATTACGAAACACAGCAGTTGTTGATACACAAAGAAGCTGGATAATTTTACAGCGAAATCTAAAACCATTGCATGTGTAACGATCTTGCCAGATTTAATGCAGTTGATTGAGGAATCCATTTATCCCATAGACTTACTTAATCAATCGAAAACGGTGTACAATATGAAAAGTGACAATTGCATGATACACATTGACCCTCAATGCTTCAGTCAACTTTAGATGGCTAAACTGTGCATGGTAAACTAACAGAACATAGGCCCATATTTCTGACAGACTATGAACTTTGAACAATTAAACCTCAGACTCCTTGTTTTAATTCAGTCACATAGAGCAGGGTCATATTGAATAATTCTGATAAGATTTGGTTTTGCATTCACTGGAATATGCTTGCAATCACCACCTGCAAGGTGCAGATGGAAATTTTATTAAGAAATTTTATAGATTGATGTCAATAAGCCACATATGATATGATTGTTAAAACAAATGATTACTATAAGGCAAGCAACTCATTTCAAATGCCATATACAAGTCAGTGCTGATAAGCCACAGTCCCTGGGGTCCACATCATCAAACAGCAGCTTAGGTGGTCCGTAGATTAAGTGTAAATTACAAGGAATTCATGCATGTGTGTTGTTTCAAACATGCAGCTATACATATATTTACCGGGATAAATAACAAATTAATAAGATTTTACACAATTTTTTTAGTTTTATTAAAATAAAGGCTTTAACAGGCATTGTTTAGATGTTTATAATTGGCCTAGATCATTCCAGATCACAAAAAACTTGACCACTATCATAGTCTGCAAAGGGGTCTGGACCCCCACCTACAAAGACAACCCCCACCTACTGTTATATCATTACGTCATGACAATATAGCCTCGATTCTGTACCTACCTCTTTGTTGCCTCACGATAATAGCGGTAGCTGACTCACGAGAGAGCTCTGGCTCACACACTGTATAACGTCTGATCATCACGTTTCCTTTCATTGATGTGTTTGTACTAAATCCGAACGTGTGTAATACTTGTGTTTAATAGTCACGTGGGGATGAACTATGTACGTATATTATACTTTCTGCTCATGGCAGGTTTAACACTGTGATATAGTTATAATTGCCATTCCTCGAAAAGCATTTTTTGTGATGTCATCACTTTAGTACTCTATTCAGACGCGGCCACAGGGACTCTTGAATTATGTCGATGGATTAACGTACCTTAACAATCACGACATTTTCTGGAGCCACCGTGGTAGAGTGGTTTGTTCTTAGGACTCTATCACGGTCAACCCGTACTGTATTGTGCCCTTGGTAAAGGCACTTTACTCCTGTTATCCCTTGACCGCTCGATACCGTACAGGTGTAGTCCGGTGTTAGTTTAAAAGCACATGGTCTTTTCCAGAGTATTTAGTAAGATGAAAGCGTAGATAGCTATTGCTAGCTTGGCTGTCAGAAAGGGTATTTACGACTGAAGCAGGTACTACCAGACCTGGAGCATGGAGAATCCTGCATTCCTCGTTTTTAAATTGGTATTGATAGCAAGTGTCGGGTGATCATACTTTTAGTTATGAGGAGCGAGACATAGAATAAGTGGCTGTTTCATTTTGAAGGCCACCTTGTTACATTGCTTTACTGGTGGTTTCACGCATCTTTGCTAATTTTTATTTGTAGCAAATGTCACTGGAAGCGTTGAGGACTGTAGTCATTTAGACGAAGAGGAGGGCAGGCTCCGAAGCGCTATGGATCATGAAAAAGCAACGTATGGTTATATATTTGCGTTTGTGTGAATAGTTTGCGTTTTCTGTAGAAGTTATTCTCGCGTCTTTTCTAAGGCAATGGTCCACAACCTTGGTCTTCTCGCGGATCCTTTCTATGTAATAACTATAACTGGCGGTCCCCTTAGCGGATTTGTACACCCTGTAAGAAGTATATCTGTGCATTGTCAGTTTTTTGTAAAATTGCAGCATAAAGCATCAAGTGTCATCATTGACTTGTTATGTTCCTAAAATATCATTTCTGGCCGACCACAGGTTATGGATCACTCTTAACGAATTCGTCATATATGTTGTTTCCTATATGTTTCATGATACTTACGTTAAAGATAAGTAACCTTGTAGTAAATATAGTTTGAATTTAGCAAAAACAAGTGTAACTTATTGGACGCTGTACACATTGAACACTAAAGCACTCACATTGTCTTAGAGCATCATATACGACCTTCATGAAAACCAACTTTTGTGAACTGATTCTTCGGTATCTTCTGTCTTACTGTTAATTGTTTAAAGTGATAACCGTTTTATGAGGACGCAAAAATTATTAAGTGTTTGATCGCATATAAGCAACTTAAATGCGATTTGCCTACATATCTGGACGATATTGGCACTGTAAATAGCGATATACATAACAGAACTACTAGAGACTCTAACCATAATTTGGCATGTCCGCGTTACGGAAGGTGGCAGCACTTTTACTGTCACTATATGTCAGACATGGAACAGCCTCTCACTTTTCTTACGGCTGATAGACTCTTTAGCATCTTTTAAGAACTTAATATGGCAGCAAAGTTTTATTAAACAGCAATCGATTAGCCGTTTTACTTCGAAGTTTTAGACCCTATTATTTTATTGTATCGATTAATATTTGTATTTCTATTATTTTTATTCTGTATAATTACGTTATAGTTTTAATTGAGGGCCACAAGTTTATGAGCTGAAAGCTATTTAGTGTCACTCTCGTAGAATACAGACTTTAGAGCACAGTAAGATAAGGTACTGATTGGATTTGCTCGATTTTGTCCAAGTTTCACCTTTTATAAACACTCTTTGCAGTAGGACCTTGGACATAGAAAACTTCTTAATACACTCAATAGCATGTTATAACGAGCTAACTATTGGATCCATACAAGATCATTACTCTTCGTTTAACAGATACGTTTTTATGATTTTAGGAGAGATATTGATTTTACACTTTTGTAGGTACAAGGAAGCCTTCAATGCCCTGAAGAACTTGAAAACAGAAATTGAACACTTGCAACACCTACTCGAAAAGTCAAAAGTTAAATTACAGAAAGACTTCGAATTTTGGTGGGCGGAACAAACCAATAAAGTAGCTGAGGAAAGGGTTAGTGTGAACAGCATATTTCGTTGCATCAAATAACACTAATGCACAATTCTTCATAGCAGCACCTCGTAATTCTATTTGACCTCGTAAAATATAAAGATCTCGCCAATTAAGGTAATTGGGAAAGTGTAGCTATTAAACCATGTCCTTGCGGTAGTTGGGTCTAAGAGGAATCCAGTATTCGTGTGGGACACTCATAAGAAACAGTTTTGTATCTATAAGGATAGCCTTATCCAATGTGGTTTAATCTATTTTTTAATTTATACAAATATTAATACAAGACTGTATTGAAGAGATTGCGTGGCAGAAATTGGTAAGATATAAGAATACTCCAAGAAGCCAAGAAAGCCGTAAGACATGCGTTGTAGGCAGTAAAGCCTTATTTTACGTACAATCGAGAGTGGTTCTGATAGATCCCAATCTCTAAAATTTAAATTTTAGTGCTGTCGAACTTTTTAGTTTGTCTATGTGTAACATCTTTATTTTTTTATTGAAGTAAAGTTTCCTGAAGTATCTCATAACAAGTGAGCTGGTTTTCCTTACGCAGTGATTCTATTTGTGGGAAAGTAGGCTGCCAAGAACGATGTGCTAATGTTACTTGTAGTGCTGCTAGAATCGTCCCAAGCGATTAAGTTTCTTTTGAACGTTATAACTTCGATATGTTTTCATTAATCTTAGGGTGAAATGCAGAACGTGAAGGCAGCATGGAGAACGCCTCCTATATCCCCCGCAGAATTTGAAAATCTGAATCGAGGTCATCCAAACGGAGAACTTAGAGTTAAACAAAAAGACCGAAATCCAGCCACAAGAACGCATGGTGGCCCTGACGCATCGGAAGTTGCGACACGTGCTCGTCCCAGATCGTTAGCCAATGACAATTTAATGGCACCAATAAGAGGTTCACGGGATACAGATGCCTCTACGAGATCCACAGGGAGCATTGCTGCAAAATTACGGTCAGAAGTTCATTCAGTGTCAGACGTTTCTCTACGAAGTTCACGTTCCTCCGTAACAAGTACTGATAGTCAGGACTCACGAAAAATGGAAGAAAGATGGAAATCCGCAAATACTGCTGTGTATGTATTATTTATGGCACTTTGAATTCCTTGTATCTAATAGATGTGGTTGCTCGCCGATAAAAAGGTACCTTGTTACCACTACTGTAACAATTAAAATCACTACTATTAAAGCATCAATACTAACCTGTTACGTTAAATTTTATCGTTAGCTCCCGAATAAGCCCCTCAGGCATATTGACGAGGATATAAGTGCTTCTAGTAGGAAATGAGAAAGGGCGTGAGAATTTAAGACGGTTATAGAGTAGGTGTCAGTCAGGTAAATGATTTTTTTTAATCTACCAATCACGACTATCACTATAGTAAGAAGAGTTATTGTTTTGTACCCGTGGGTTTCTTCAGGTGCACATATGTGAATCAGTTGCCCTTGTATACTCAACAAACGACTAGTAGAGTAAGAGAGACAAATGGCAAGCCCACACACGCATTAATAAAGTTCTCTTATTAGTAACGATAACCTTACTTTGGACGCAAGGTAACAATGAAAATATGTATCGAGCACATAAGACAAAACATAAGTTATATCGGGAGGTGCATGGGCGAATGCTTTAGAGTCCATCTGTATTGCAGTCACGGGAAAAATATGACACTTTATCTTCAAATAAAGCCCAGTTTTGTCGGAACTCTGCCGTTCTCACCTAAAGCAATCTCGACATGTTAACTGTTTTAATACTATAGAGTTTTGGCGGTGGCCTGAAAATTTCTTTCACCCCTTTTGATAACCGGAAGTTAATAAATCCACGATAGGTTATGAAAAGACAGTTACTAGTTAAAACACACTGAAGGCAGACATGTGAACCAAACAAGAATTTAAATATTGTATATAAATTGCAACGCACTGGACCAACTCTATATTTCATGTAATTTTTCGTGTAAGGTAACGCTTGACAAACGCTTTGAGGACACATTGATATTTTTGTAATGACATACGGATTATCGCCTTATCTAGCTTCACTTACACGGTTTTTTTTATAAGCAACTCCATTTTCGGGGTCAGGCCTCGAGTTGCTGAAGTAGTTGCTTAGGTATCATTACCTATGAAATACCAAATAATGGTTGGATCTTCGATCTCTTTGCTTGAGATATCAACAGTGTGATATTTGTTATATATCAACAGTTTGTAATCAATTCTTAATGAAAAACGCTTCTTGGTTTGTTTTTCAGGCGTTTTAAAAATTGTCCCTCCTGAATTTGAGGCCTCGAGTTGCTTAGCTTGTTGCTTAGATTTTGGACCAAATCGAGGCCTCACACCTAAGTAACTGAGTTGCTTATGAAAAAACGTATACTGGTTAAAATAGTTAATATCGCTTTGATGTTTTTTCAGAGAGTTGCCTTCTCACGAACTGTTAAATGCTAGTAGAAAAAGATCATTCCGTTTTAGAGAAATGTCTAGTTTACTTTCAATGTTACTTCTGTTGGAATGCGAAAGTTTTCTTATGAGTTGGTTAGACTCACTAAACCTTTAGATTTCTTATTAATGTTGTGATACATACACAACCGTTTTTAACGTAATATGTGCTCTGATAGAGGCCAGCATATTCCATAAGAGTGTTCATATATTTTTTGTAAAAATCTTTTTAAATTTTTAAATTCTCAGTAGCCAAGGATCAGTTGGTACGCAACCATTTCAGTTAACAGGAGACAGTCAAGCAGATGCCGACATCCTTGCGTTCATGAAAGCTAGACAGAGTCTTCTCAAACAGAAGAATTCAAGTAAGGACAATAGACAACGTTTTTTCATTTGATCTTAACAGTATGTTAGTCGTAGAGGCAGGTTTGAAAGTTTTGTATATGGTTGAAGTTCGCGTTATTCAAAATACGTTCGAGCTTTAGGGCAATGAAAGCAAATTTTCTTAGTAATTTTTTTCTTATAAAGAAACGTTATGTAAGCTTAGACGTCATATTTTTCTGATTTAGCTATATGCTGTCATGGTTCACGTATAGATGACTTGCTGACTGGACATAAGCAGTTTATAATTTTAAAAAAAGCAAAGAAAAAGATGATGTGAAAGAAAAGATGCGCGAGAGATTCTAAGTACAACGGGCATGCTTTCGGTTGTAGCTTCATCTTGTGTGTGTATGAAGTTAAATTTCTGACGTAAAAAATGGCGACTATCCCATTAAATAGAGAAGTGATGAGGTAAGGGAGTTCTCTTTATTATCCACATATCAAAAGCTACGTGGTTAGATAACTAGCTACGTTTTTCTTACGTCTGTTACATCAGAACTCTGTCTTTTTTCTTCTATGCAGGTAAAAGATAGCGGCTCCGTCAGTACGCCAAGTTTTTTGATTGTTAATATATCGTTTGTATTTACGGCTAGAGATGCACCAATGGAATATTTTACAACAAGCTTTCGTCTTCGTTTGACTCGGCTCAAAAGTATGGACCACATTAAGCACCAATAAACAGAGCTTTTTACAATGCGTTGCATGGGATTGAATAGTGTAGGTGTAAGGTCGTCAATAAGTATTCGTCGATAGTATTATTTAAAACTTGCATGTATAAGCAATTGACCATTTACGTTTGTAGTTATCCTTACTCAAAATGTAGGATGTTCAGTGTGCTGTATATTAATTGTGATAGAACGCTGATAGTATCAGGCATTTTCTGTCATAATTTAACATTGAGGTGTAATTCGGCATGCTTTGGTCCAAATTTGGTCGTCAGAGTTTCCGGATTTGTTTCCTTACTGATCGGCGGTTATTTCATCCTTTGTTCCGGGGTATGGAGGGAGGATTCTGCCTCACTTCCAAAATTAAGAATAGTAACTCGTGTATGATCAAGTGTTTGGCCGTCGGAGTCCCTTTCTTGAATGCGTTTCTACATGCCATCTTTCTTAGTCGATGTACTTTCATTCAGCTGCCCATAAACGGTTAAGTGTAGCCTATACTGTGTTAGGGTACGGTGGAGGATGAAAATCCTGGAGCTTTCTTTGGCACACATCAGTACGTTGTAATGTACACACAACAGGGTTCGGTTATGAAACTTCATGCTGTTGAATAACTACCAATAGGTTCAAAACTTTGTAAATCTCTTATATATATTGTTTACCTTTTGAGCGTAAATTTATCCATGGTGAGGTATATATTTTGTCGCATATTAATGAAAGATGTGATACGGTACATGTATCCCTTGGATAAGTATAAAGTTGATAAGAAAAGAAATCCTATGTTCGGTATATAGTTTTTGTTTGTTGTTCCCATATCTGTCGATCAATCATAAACCGCTTTCTTCGTACTTTGTGTTAAATGTTGCTGTTGCAACTGAGCAGAGAGATACATTCACTTTTCTTTGACCAACTGTCGAACATTCGAGATTTATTGTTTTAAATTCTACATCTGATCACTGCTTGTTCTATTTCTAATGTATGTTTGTAAGCATCGTGTTGGGACATATTTTTATAGCATCATCTTAATCTATGTTGAGCATCCGTAGACAAAAGTATTATCCAAACATGTTCCTAAGAAGAGGTCCCGTCACCTATGCTAACGTTTCCCTGTGAACCTACTTAAGATAACAGTGTGATCGTTCGTAAGACCTGGTCCTTCCTTTAGGGTAAATTACCAGGCCTAGCTGGTATAGCAAGTGGCTAAAACTACCTACAGGTATAAGACTAGTAATTTTGAGCATGCATATCAGCAATTAACGCTTCATTAAAGCACTTCCTGAAGATCAATTAATTTGATTACCTTAATACACAAAATTAACGTTGAACATTAATTAACGTTTTTACAATTAAAAACGTTAATTAAATCAACATTAATTAACGGTTGACGTTCATATCATTGTCTTAAGCAAAGAACAAGCTTTCCATTGGTTACAAGTAACAATAGGGTTTCCTCTAGACCTTTGAATGTCTGTGTTGTGGAAAATAGTAACACCATAGCGAATACTTCGATCGATACCTTGTTCTTTCTGCTGGATTGATGACTACGAAAAGGATTATGAACCATTTAATCTTTAGGATTAGCTTTACAATAGCTTTACACGGTAATAAAGTGCAACATCGATGAAGATTTGTGGAAAATACCCGGACGATTTCAGTGTTTTAACGTTGAGTTGCTTCAGAGCTTCGAGTATGGCTTGACCAGACAACTGTTATTGGGAAGTGAAGGTCATTATCATTTTCGATTGTTTAAGCCGGAAAAGCAGTCCTTACGTTTACAATGCACAGTAAATCTAGTATCCTGAGCTATTTTTTACTCGGAATACCGGTTCCAATAACCTAAAAGATCGTTGAATTGCCTTAGCAAATATAGCGAAAAAATGGACATCAAAAGACAAAGTATTCGAGACACTCTAAACATTGTTCCCGAGAGTGAGGGAATGTAAGGGACGATGTAAGGGAAGAACAGTGATTCTTTCGGCAAAACTCGACTCGTTGCAGAATAAACAGTGAATCATTCGAAAATTATATCGTATCTCTTTAAGTTTAATTCAAAAAGTTTATTTTGGAGGGTCCTTTTGTTTTGACTTCAGGAGCTCTGTGACTTTTCAAAGAACGTCGCTGCTATAGTCGTGATGGCTTTGCCCAACAAACTCTCCAGAAATTTTAGATGAACGTAAACATTATCTTTGCTTTTTCTGCGAACCCTTTATTATAGTCCTTTTAAATTCGCATAAACATTTTGAAATTAAAGGATTTTTTGCTTCTTTTCGTTATTCTCTTTTCGACGCATTCCGTGAAGGCCAAGTCGTGATACTTCGAGCTTTATTTTGTACGTCGTAAGATTCTTCGTGACACCAGACTTGTTTATACATTTGGTCCACAAAGAATTTCATAGCTGTAAAGATGCCCTCTTTCAAATTTCATTCCTTGATGTATCTGTAGGTAGCTATCCACGTAACTTTCCGTGCGTTAGTTACTGCACTGATACGAACTCCTTAACAAGTGTTTGTTTTTTTTCACGATTTTGGCCCCCCTTGCCAAGCCCACAATGCATTGCATATCAAAAATCCTTGAATTTCGTCAAAACCTGCTGATATGATCTATAGACCGAAGTTCAATCGATTTATTGTTCAGCGTTTACAAGCAATGCAATTACCCTACGTCAAGATTAAACGACGAGTTTTCTCCGTGAGGCTATCATAAGAGTAAATACATTAAAACCAAGAGAATACGCAGGATTTTTCAAGGGGTGGATGGGGCATATGTGTTCTCTCCACAAGGTTCCTTGCCAGACTTCATGGGGATATATTTGTAAAGGATTTCACTTATTTCTTGCGACGCAATTAAAAGAACAAGGGAAGTTTGGAACTTTGGCTATTTGTTCACGTTCTGTGAACATTCCAACCTAGATCTACATACATACTCTTTGGTTTGTAATAAACCTGGGGTGGGGGGGGGGGTGCGTTGGACGTTCGTTAATTTTCGGATCGCCGGGAGCTTATTAGAACCCCTGCTTAATTATTTTGGGGAAATCAGCTTTGATGATGTAGAGGAAACAGTTTTGAGGATTTATTTAATAATGATTTTTAATGATGTAAACATTTATGAGGCTAAAGTGTGCCTTATATTAACATATTTTCTGTTTTAGCATCCTTTTACAGCTATCAGAAGCTCTTTTCAAAGAATGGATTAAGACCCCCAGCATTGATTACTTTTTTGAAATTGTTTCCAGCCCCCCGTTTATGCCAACACCCCCGTTTAATAGAGACCAAAGAGTAGAAGGGCATGAAGGAATTTTTTTTTAAAAAGACTGTATTGGGTTTATTCTGGAAGACATCAGTATTCCAGACAATATAGAGAGGAAGGTGCCTTTACAAAGGGAACAAGACTGTAGTATTTGACCAACGTTCAAACCCCACGACCACTGCGTCACGAGTCCAACGCCCAAACCACTCTGTCACGGGTGATCAATGGCA
This sequence comes from Alatinidae sp. Z8VKAUB7J3, assembly GCA_010016025.2. Lineage (NCBI taxonomy): Eukaryota > Metazoa > Cnidaria > Cubozoa > Carybdeida > Alatinidae > Alatinidae sp. Z8VKAUB7J3. The sequence goes on from JAAAKM020006971.1 coordinate 96,668,464, forward strand.
CCATTTGATGAATTTAGGTATCTACCTAACAACGTAGTAGACGCGCCAGTAGGTATCTCATCGTGATAACTTATGGAACAACAAGCAACGAATAGCTAATAACAGATTACAGTGAAAAGCATCTAACAAGTTGAAACATAAAGAACAACCAAACATTATCGCAAAAAAGACGGAACGGAATCAGTTTAGCAAACTTTTGATAACGGCAGACTACGTTAGTTTATCACCATGGCCCTACCGCTAGAAATGGCAGTAAAGCAACTGATACTTAATTTTTAATTCACTTGAAAATAATAGACTAACTACTAACTGTATCTTGTGAAGTTTACATTATAATGATATTTTATTTTCTTTCTTTTATTCAGATGCCGATGCACAACGACGTAAGTATATGGTCATGATACATGTTTCTTGTTAGTAAATGTCGATTTGATTTCCTTCCTTTTAGATGTGATTAGCGTCGACATTATGTTAAAACTCATAATCGAAAAAATTTTGTTGGAATTAGTTATGCCATTCATACGCCAATCATCACACACCGCTTGTCACAGCTGTACCCAGATCACTGAAGTATTAGGTTCAGTGCTAGAACACGTCAGTTCTCATAGTAAGTTGGTGTTGTAACCAAGCACGGAGTCAGCTCCATTGGTCTGGGAGGGCAAAGAAAATAATTCTCAATTTTTTTCTTCTCCTTATGTCTATTTTGCAAACAGGAAATTACTCATACTCACAAATTGGAAATGTAAGGAAGGATGAATCATTACAACATTACCAAAATCAATATTTCTGAAGAAAATTTTATTACAACAAGAAAACTAAGGGTTCTCTGGGTATGTCAAGAAATTGTACGGGGGGCAATTTGGGGCAAGAAATCAGCTTTGGAGGGGTAATGCCTCCCTTGCCCCCCTAACTCCGTGCTTGGTTGTAACTTTTAAGGATTAACGTGTTGATCATTCTTTAATAAATAATACGATAAATAATGTTGGATGATCATTTAAGACGTGGTATGCGGCAGGAGCGCTCTACACGGACTGGAATAGACAATTGAAGTGACAAATGCAAACCCTTTTTTGAAATTTCGCAAAAAATGAACAAATATGTTGTGCAATCAGGTGAAGATCGCTAGAGAACCTATATAACAATATTGTAAAATAATTATAAGAAAATCGCATATTTAGATGAATTTGGTAGCAACAGTGAATTAAGAGTTATATTTTTTATGTTTGAAGGACTTTTTAAAATCATAATGCACAAAACCAGTGGGTTATGAGTAAGAAACCATTTCGGTAGTTTCAAAACTCTTCATTTTGGAAGCTAATTTTCTCAAAATCTAAAATATCTTGCCTAGATACAACGTATACATGCAGAAATACCCTAGAGATACTAAAAGCTCTTAAAGAATCAAAATGTAATTCAAAAAGTATGTTTTAAGGCCTTTTTAAAAATTTGAATATTGCGCAACAGTTGATAGCCATAGATGACGTCATTGACACCAAATTAAAACTTTTTTTTCAATTAGTTGGAAAAGAGTTAAACTACAAACGAGCAAAACATCTTTGTAATAGCATCAGCCGATATAAAGTTATAGTGTGTCAAAGTGCCGCGGGCCTACTACAAAAAACTGGTTGGTAATGACAAAATGTTAACGTGACGTGAATAGGATAGACATGCTGCACACGAAATTATAGATTAAGCTAGAGCTGCAATCTTGGACATGAATTAATGTAAACTGGCCTCACCCCCATTCCAACTCACGATGGATTTTGAAAATCTTAATTTCGGTCACTTGCATGTCATACCTCCATGTTGATAGGAGGTAAGGGGCAGGGGCAATGTGCATAAAAAGTTCCTTAACTTAAGTCAAAATTTTTCCTCAAGGAAAAAACATTCAGTTAAGAAAATCAAAGAGGTACCTTAAAGTTAAGGAAGGATTTTAAGAATTTTCTTATCTTAAGTCTTTTTATGCATAGCACTTAAGTTAAGGACGTTTCCATAACAAAAAGTTAAGGAAATCCTCAAAAGTTTGGGAAATTCTTAAAAGTTAAGGAAATTCTTAAAAGTTAAGGATTTTTTTTGCACTTAAGATGTTTTATGCATATTGGCCCAGATAGTGTGTAATACCACATAAATGGGAGCCCTTTTCCTTTACTAAGTGTCTTCCATGATTCCGGTCATTTTCATCGAGATTTAGTAAATGTTTACATTATTTTTATCCACAATTGTAATTTCCAGTAGATTTGAAATGATAAGGGAATGCGGACGTTTCCAAAGTCAGAAATTTAAATGGGTGTGGCTTTTTGCCTTCCGATGATAAAATTACAATTTGTCCATGACATCTAGTACGAGATTTACTTTAGTTTCCCAATCTGCAATCGTTAATTGGGGTGGTCTAATATGCAGTAAAGATATCTTAACATTTTCAGTGGGAGGTGTTTTCTTCCATTCCATTAAAACATGGCACACTTCGTAAGGATCTAAAACTGCAAAAGCTTGCCCAATTCCGTCTTTTCCTGATAAAATACTCGTACAACATTGTCAGGGAACGTGTGTTCAGGGTTTTATAATGGAAATCTGTTATTTGCCACATGTGTTTCAAGCCATTACTCTTCCTTCTATAATGACAGAAGTTGATGAAGGCTATCAACATTCGAATCTTTCAAGTGTGTATGATTTCAAGAAAGGCAAATGACCCATCTTATTCTCTAACAAAAATATTATACTCTACCAACCCTCATGTCTTTTAACTCTTTCCTTGTACTTTCTACTTTAAGTTTCTGTGGGACATTTGTGAAGGTTGTCTCCCTTTGTTTCAAGACAAAGGAATCATCATCATCATGGGCATTGTTCCTCCTCAGTGGAGATAATGTGCCGTATTATGGAGTTCCAGCTATTTCGGTCGGAGCACAAGTTTTCTAGTGTTTCCATAGTTTCCTTTGGATTTTTCAGATTTAATTTTAGTTTTGATTTCGTATCCTCATCAAGTTTGCTATGTTCTGATTCAGCTTCCTTTTCCAAGACAAAGGAATAAAAAACAGTATTTCCTCAGTTGTAAGTCGCACTTCTCAAATTCGACTTCGTGCTGTCAAAAACATTAACATCAGTCCTTTACTAAGTGTCTTCCATGATTCCGGTTATTTTCATCGAGATTTAGTAAATGTTTACATTAGTTGTGGTCACACTTCCACTTTTCACCGTAGCGAAACAGCGGGTTTGGATCAGGTAAACGATTTTTTGTGCGTGACGGCAAATCCCTCTTCAGATCTGACGATGTTGAATTTCCTTAGCAACGACTAAAAGAACAAAAGGGTTTCGGATTACATTGACTGCATCGACTGAGTAGTATGTGTCAGACACCCAGATGAAATTAACCAATCATGTACTAGCTTTTGACAGATTGTTGATGGGTTCTGGGTAAACTCAAACTCAAAATGGATTTCCCTGCCAAATATAAGCATGTTCAGAGACATCGCACCAGGAGAACAGTGCAAGGAAGGCACGATCTGACCTGGGCATTTAGATCCTGCTGTGAGTCAATTTTGCAGTGTGACCCCAAGCCCTGGGAGAACTGAAATACCAAGACGGATTTGAGACCTGGGATTCCGAAGAAGAAAATCCGTTTTATTCTGGTGTGTGTGACCGCAGCTATTATTTTTGTCCACAATTGTAGGTCAAATGGGGTAACGCGAGGGTAACGGCGGTAAGATACTGTGTGTAAAGTGACCAGGTCATAATCAGTATACTCAAAGTGTAATGATATGCGTTGATGCATCCAATGAAAAGTTCTAATAGATTATATTATTGACACTCTAAGTCCTGCCCAGTTGATAATTGAGTATCTTAAAAACCTAGAAGGACTTACGTGGTGGAAGGTAAGGAAAACAAAACTTGTAAACCCTAGTCTTGAATATATTTCACGCCACCACTCCTCCCCCATTTATTTTGAACCTTATTCTCTTTGTACGTAATTTAACTTTATAAGTACTCAAGAAAATGTGCTGTAATTAACATTTAGCGGAACCTATTAAATCTAGTTTCTGTTGAAGACACATTGAGTGAGGTCACAATTCGGTGTGTGTTATGTGTTCTGTGCTAGTGTTAAGCGAAATGTCATCATCCTGTTAATCTGAACTACCAATTTTGGTGCTCTGGTTAACATCATGTTAACATGGTGTTAGCTGGCTGTTGTTTGCAGTACAGGCTCTAGCTGTGACGGCATGACACTACTGCTTACTGCTTGTTATTGTGCATCGAGTTGGCCGTGGAGAGGAAATGTATTTCGGGACGTGAGTTGTCGCGAATCGTTTAGCACGTTTATTGGTATCGAGGGATTTATGCAGCTCAGGAAAATGGTATGGACTGTTCAATTCGCTAAAGTTAATGCAACTGTTTCAAAACCAACGTCACTTGGTTTTCTTGGTGCTCACTTAGCATTACAACTGGTTCATCTAACGCTAGTGATGAAATCAGAGCCTTTTTAGTGGTAAAATACTGTTTACTGTTAGGGTGAGCCTGTATCCTAGACTTCATGGAGATTTCTTTATTCGATAAGTCGAGATATTTTTATTGGGTTTCTTAAAGTTGGAGGGTTTAGAAGGGTTTCACATTCACGATTGGCTGGACGTAATTACCGCGAAGCGAAGAGCCTACTCAAATCAAAGGAAACAAAACCATTGGAGGCAATTTCTCAGCCTAAAACTATATCGTATTTAGTAATTCCAAATGCACAAGGCTACTGAAGTTGTATGAACAGCGGCTGATTTCGTCAGATAACTTTTTCAACAGGGCTAGCCATCGTGAAATCGAAGTTCTTATTACGGGTAATGTTAAGTGCAAGGAGCCCAAGTTATTCCAGCACTAACTTCGGTTTACTATTTAGTTTATTGGAGACCAGCCTCTCTGCGCCATGTGACTTGACCAAGGAAGAACTGCCATCCGGCCCGTCATCAATCCAAAGCCGAATATCGGCAAACAGGGAAAGATTAGTAGATATTTTAGTTAATAGATAGGATGCAATTGTACTCAATACACTGTTAAAATAATAATAATAATAATAATAATAATAATAATTACATTGGCTCTTCATCTCCCTTAACTAATAAATGTAGATGCAAATAAAAAAAAGTGACAAGCCTAGGCGACCAAGCTATGAATATAGAAACAACTAGGTTCTTAATGGCAGTAGTCCGCAACCTGGACTCTGCAAAGTATGTCTAGGGATCCGGAACCTATTAAGTATGTTTTATTGTTTTATTTTGACAGATGCTAACCACTCAATAAGAAGGATCATTTCGAAGTACAATTTCTTTGGTTTTGCTACGGACTACATATTTGCTGATGATATTGAAAACAGCAAAAGATGGGTGCAAACAGCAATTGATCGAGCAACCTCGGAAAGCGACAGGATCGACAAATTTCTGTACAGGCAGTCGGAGGACAAGAAAAGAGATATCAACTACAAGGCCCTTATGGATATAGCCTTGGAGGAAACCAGGAGCGCTATTGAGGAAACTGAATATTCCATCAAGATCAAACGGAAGTTAAGAGAAGACATTATTTCGGTATGTAATTTATGCCAATTGAGGCCCATCGTAACTAACTTAAAAAGATTAAAGTAAAATTTATATTATGTGCAATTTAGTACAAATTTGGTACAATCAAATTTAGTACAAGTTATATTTATTACAATTTAAATTTTGTGCCAATTTAGTAAAATTTATAATATAGTGCATGTTATGTTTAGTACAACTAAAATTTAGTACAAATCAAATTTAGTGCAATTCAAATTGAGTACAAATTAAATTTAGTACAAATTATAGTTTGTGTAACTTAAATTTATTACAATTCAAATTCAATTTTGTACAATTTTCTTAAAATATTAAATTGGTACAATTTAGTGTAATTTAAGTTTGGATCATGGAATTGTGAGTGTTTACAAGCGACATCCGTTTGCAAACCACGTCAATTATTAAGACATGGGGTTATCGCACCACACTGGTTATCACGCTGTCAGGGGTCTTGCGTGACACTGATGCATAAACTGCGCCGATTATTAGGCCATGTAGTTATTTGCGCTATGTGGTTTATTAAGGTATGCGGTTTATCGAGCCATGCGATTTATGGAGCCATGCAGTTTATTAGGCCATGCGGTTTATTGAGCTGTGCGGTTTATGGAGCCATGCGCTTAATGAAACCATGCAGTTTATGGAGCTATGCAGGCTATTGTGCAGTGCGGTTTGTGGCGCTGTGCGCTTTGTTGTGGAATGCGGTTTATCGAGCCATGCAATTTATGGAACCATACAGTTTATTATGCCATGCGTTTTATTGAGCTGTGCGGTTTATGGAGCCATGCGGTTAATGAAACCATGTGGTTTATG
>JAAAKM020006971.1:96677007-96690782 GCA_010016025.2 Alatinidae sp. Z8VKAUB7J3
TGACACTTTCTAACTTTGATGGGCTTTGAATTGATAACGGGCCGGAGGGCAGTTCTTCTTCCAGAGAGGCTGGTCTCAAATTGCGTTGAGCTGGATGTCGATGTCCACCGGTGGATGATCAGAAGCTAATGTGGCGACTAGAGAAATAGAATATGTTAAAATCGGAGGTCACCTTGCTCAGTTGGTAGAGCGCACGCCACGAAAGCGTGGGTCACGAGTTCGACCCCCGGTAGTGACATATTTTTTTATTTCTCTGGTGCTCTTTTCAAAACTAACGTTTCAAATCCTCTCTTCTCGATGATACTTTCTAACTTCAATTAATAAGGGAACGGAGGGCAGTTCTTCCTTGGTCAAGTCACATGCCGCAGAGAGGCTGGTCTCCAATTGCGTTGAGCTGGATGTCGATGTCCACCGGGGGATGATTGGGAGCTAATGTGGCGACTAGAGAAATAAAAGTATATTAGCATCGAAGATCACCTAGCTCAGTTGTTAGAGTGCACGCCGCGAAACCGTGGGTCACGGATTCGATCCCCGGTGGTAACATATTTCTATGAAGTGGGTTCATTTAACAAGGTTTCGATAGGCATGGTTTAAAGTTTGAAAAGGCGTATCTCATCGATTGCTCAAGGTATGGTTCTCAAATTTGAATAGGTTGTCTATCTCAACAAGAAGAAAGCAATGAGCAGGAAAGAGTATTAAATTTCTGATATTCATTGAATCATGACATCACACTTTAGAACTTAATTAATCGTTTTTATTTTTGTTGAATATGCAGGAATGCATGTGTGTATATTTCACTGCCTTTTCTCTAGTTATGTTTTTTGCATTTTTTTTTTTGCAAACACAGGCATGGGACATGTTAAATATTGCAGAAGATTGTAATGACGCAGTTGACGACCTTACTTTTTTGAGAAAAACAGCTTTGGAGTTTCATCGATATAAGAAATCTGACACCAAGTTGAATTGGAATCAAATTGATCTAAATCTACTGGAACCTGAAATTTTAGCAGATATAAAGAAGGCAAGTATCCTCGTACTATATTTGTGATGCCTAGGGGCGGTTTTAGGGTATGGCGGACAGGGCGGTAGCCCAGGGCCCCGCGCTAAAGAGGCACCCTGCACTCAAGAAGGGCCCCACGCTTTCACATTAGAACATTCTCCCGCACTTTCACCTCGACTTATCTTTCTTCAAATGGCTTTTTCAGTAATTATTTTATTGTGCTCACTAAACTTAAAACAAGGCGTACTAATCTTAAGAAATAAATTACTTAGGAAAAAATTTGAGTTTGGCCTGGTATAAACTTAAGCTTGTCCAAGTATGGTACAATCGGGAGATTATTAATGCCCCTAGATTACATACTCTTTTGGCCCCTAATAGACGTCTCTTCGCATATAACATTTGTCAAAATTTTGGGCGAAACATCGAAACTTTATATGGTGAATCTTTGCTTGTGACGTAATATTTTGGTCCAATCTTTCATCATCCTCGCTTATAAGAACCCCGTCTATTCGGGCCCTTTCAGTATCACAGCCAAAACGTCCATCGGCCATTCAGTCAGCTTCTCTTTTCGTATTCTTTGATGTATACGTACGGTACAATGCATATAAGAATTATTACGCACGATAGGCACTTTGTGAGCTAAATTGGGTGAGATGTTAACAAATATACATTTCCTTAATAGGGCCCTGCGCTGGAAAAGTGCCCAAGGCCCCACACGTCAGAAAACGTCCCCTGGTGATGCCCCTGTACAACTGACAAATACAATTGATCTCTCGAATTTTTCAGAACCGTGGTGTAATAGCTAGCACATTGGAGTTGGAACGATGAAGAACAGGGTTTCATTCCTGGTGTTTCTATATTTTCACCATTGAGCTTTCGTTCAAGGTCATCAGTCACTCAAGTCAAATGGTGACCCTGACGTGAGTGACTGATTACATTGACTGGCACATAGGATTTGCAACGATGAAGAACAGGGTTAGATTCCTCGTGCTTCTACATTTATAATATTGAGGTTTTGTTCAAAGTCGTTAGTCACTCAAGTTAAACTGTGACTTGCGTCAGGTAAATATTTTCAAATGAAGAGATCAAATACCTGCGATATTTTTTACCTTTAAGGTAGTGTTTTGGATTATTCTTAGTTTTAGAAAGAATTATTTCGATGTAGAGCTAAATATTTTAGTTTATTGTTATTCTCCCCAACCACAATTTTATGGAAATTAAAATCGATTTTTTAAAAATTCCTCTTTAATTTCATTATTTACTAAGTAAACAGTTAAGTTTCTACCTAAGTTTAGATATTTTAAAATATGTCCGATGTTGAAAGGTGTGCCCGATGTTAACAAATGTGCCAAATATTCAGAAATGTGTCCGATATTCATATATGTGTCCGATATTTGGAAATATGTCCATTTTTAGGAAATGTATCCATTATAAGGAAATGTGTCCAATGTTTGGAAATGTGCCCGATATTCGTATATGTGTCCGGTATTTGGAAATATGCCCGATGTTTGGAAATGTGTCCATTATTAGGAAATGTATCTTTTATAAGGAAATATGTCCAATATTTGGAAATGTGTCCAATATTTGGAAATATGTCCGGTATTTGGAAATGTGTCCAATACTCGGACATGTGTCCGATATATGTGCTGATATTCGGAAATGCGAGTGATATTCGGTATTGTGTCTGATATTTGGAAATTTGTCCATTATTGTGAAATATGTCCACTGCTTAGACATATGCCCCATATTCGGAGATGGGTCCACTGTTGTTCGTGCTCTGAAGTACTTCTTGTTATCAACTATAATAATATGTAAATATCTATCAGAATTCACTAATAAAATATTTTGAGTAAGTGTTATTTGAAAATGGCTCCATGTTTTGTGCTCGTTGATAATTTGGGGTATTCCTGCTTTTTTTCTGAAAGAAGCATTTTTTTGTGTTCTTTTAGACATATGACGAGGAGAGAAAGGGTGGTTTTGTGGAAAGCATAGACTGCATTTTACAACTTGGTGGAATGTCAGGTCTAAAGTACGGGAATGCAATTGATACGTTCTGGGATTTTGCATCCCTTCGATGGAGAGTTATTGGCGAAATCAGCGTGTATGATATAGCTATCGCAGAATGTATCTTGAAACTGAACATCCTGAAGAAGAGGCTGAGCAGAATTCAACGAATTAAAGATGAGGTTGAATTCCAAAATGGAGAGCATAACATAGTACAAAGAATCGGGTTTACGGAAGGACTGCTGGAGACTTTCAAGGAAACGGTTTCATTTACCCTGAGGGCTCTTTACAGATACGCAGAAAGTTTGAGGTAGGAATGTCGATTTTTTATTAGGAATTTTAAAGTGCAGTTGTTTTTCCTACTAAACTCTTTGACTATTGCGTTGAGTAACGGATTCATTTTGCTAAACATTTTCGCCATACACTGATCACAGCAATCGTATGGAGTGAAATTTGCCACTCTAATTTAATTGTTTTCTGAAACGGCATTTCCTCCTCAGTGCATCAGTAGCTGGCATCTTTGAGACGGTGTTCGGTACTTCATTTTCTATTCTCGATGGATTCTTTTATTGTTTGTTCAGCTACTTTGCTCCTGTAATTGTTCTGTATTTAGTTTGTTGTGTGTGCTTATGTTGGCATAGCACACCCCTAAGGGGTAAGTGGATGCTGCCAGTGCTTTCTGTATGCCCAATCTGTGAAAAAAGCAGGCACAGTCTCATCACGATAAGTTGCCATAAGACGTAAATTAAAAAAGGGCGACTTTGCTTTCAAGCCAATAAGTTGCCGTGAAAGCAAGCAGCATGACAAGTGGTCCAAAAACACAAGCCATTCAGGCAGTCCGAATTCTGATTGGCTCCCTCAAAAATACAGTTGGGTATACTGTTTCACACGTTTCATTCGGTAATTTTGACGATAGGACTCTGAGGAGAGTCAGACGAAAAAAGCTTTTAAGTACATGTTTTCGCCATTTCGTGCGATATTCTTGTTTGGTACAAGAAACGAACTATATGACAGTTGAGTGTGCCGGATACATGCATGGAGTTCTTATTCACTGTTTGTTACTTTTTTAGGGTTTTACCGACTATGGATTCAGATGAGGTAAGGAATCGCAATTTATAACGTTAACATATTAAATATTCAAACCCGAATGTTCTAATGTAACGCACAGGCAACTTAAAGCAATACACAGCAAGCCTACGATGGGATCGACCCAGGCTTTCAAAAAAAATCGCTTCGAAGACCTTTTTAGAATGTTAAAAATTACATTTTGTGTTTGAAATCTCGGTATCGTTGCTTTGAAGGCCTAGCCATAAACAAACGTTTAACTAAAAACGTTTAACTGGGAGCGCGGGGGGAGGGGGGGAGGGGGGGAGGTAGCTACATGGTGTACAATTTGGTTTACGCTACCCCAGTACGTGTATGTTTGGAGAATAGTTCTCAAGCACAACCTTCCCCTTTTGTGCAATCGTCGTTTTGTGTTAGTGCAAAAAGAAAGCTTATGCACCCAAACAAGTGTCTTTTTGGTCTACTAGGGTTTTGTATTTTCTTGGTCAGATGGGTAGCTTCGGTCCCATATTTAGCTGCACGATTTGATGCTGCATTAAAGACCCACGCCGTGTCAGGTTGTACGTTCAGCCACACGAAGCGTTTTTGGTTCGATTCATGTTTTAACGTAAGGTTTGGCTCATAACCAGGTTTTAGATGCGGTTCCTGGTTGGATTATAGGTTTGTTTCCGGTCGGCTTGTAGCGTTTGTCTCGTAGTGGGATTTTAGGTTGGATTACGGGTAGAAGTACCATCTACTATGCTTGACCAAGCAGTACGTATCGTTCCATGTTTTGCTGTAGTTTCCATTCTTGTTAATAGTAGTGGTAGTAGATAGTATATTCCACTCTTGTTTCTTTAGTGGAAATTTGCTACTGTTGTCGTGCTTCAGGGCCCCAAAGAAAGACTCTTTGAGAACATGACGAGATTCGTCTCCAGCTCCCTTGTGTGGCTTTGTTTAAATCATTTTACCTCCAATTTCACTGTACATGCGAGGAGATAAGCCGTGTAAGGAATGGATGGAAGGTCATGAAATCCGGTAGATTGATTAATATCTGCATATTAACATGTGAATGGCGTAGAAATTGGGGCCCAGCAGCTGTGCTTAATAAAATACAAGGTTAACCAGACTTAAGAACTGTCTGGGTTTTGTCACAGAACAGTCGTTAAGAGCACATTCCAGACCTGAAAAGCACGCTTTGATTCGCAGTACTAACCATTTTTGAGATATTTATCTGTTCATGTACCGACAATAGCATGGTTTTTACCCGACTTGCACCAATTGCATGTAAAAAGCGAGATATTTCGCGGCTCTCTTTCTATTTCATTCGACATTTTCGGATTCGAATCACCTGCTGTAGATGACTTTGTCTGTTGGTTAACCAAATTGGGAAATTGCCTTAAGACTTCATCCCAAACCTCATAATACTGTATTCAAATTTAGAATAGGAATTGTATTGCTTTTTCACACATTTAAGTCCAAAGTGCCGTGACTGTCAATTGTACTGTTGAGATTAAAGTGGTTTGGTGGAATTAGCGGAGAGGACTTTTAACTCATATAAATATATTTTCTAGGCTTTCTGTTTCCCCATCTGCACCGATACGGAATTTCGTAGCTGTACTGCACAAGCGGTTTTCCACCAAATTGAAACGTTCTGATCATCTTATGGCTGTGACCCTGCTGGTACTAAGTATGTACCACAATTAAGCTAATTCAAAGCACCCTTTCCCTAGATCTTATTTTTTTGGACAAGTTAAGACGGACGTAAATATGCTGGGACATAATTTAAGCTGACGTACAGAGTACGTGAAGGTTGCGTACCAACGTGGCAATACGTACCTCAGTTTAAAATCATGTTCCTTTTTATAATTCTTGGGTACACTTTTCTTGATTAGCGGTAAAAGCCTATAGTTACTTTTGTAGAAATAGGGCCAGATTGTATGTTTTTCTGTCTTTCCATGTCAACAATTATTGAAAGTTCTAATTGAAAGTTTCACCATAAAAGGGCGTATTTATCAATGATAATAATGCAACGATGAAAACGTGAGATGCACTGCAATTTTAATTGCAAGAATACTTGTACCAATACTTGGATGGCATATATTGAATAACATAATATTTATACGGGATATTAAAAACGTGTAAATAAATACGGGTCAACGAGGATTTGATAGTATTCAGACCCAATAAAGCAATGCCTTTGAACCAACTGCTTTTTCAACGTAACACAAGAGTTGTAAGTATGTACTTGTGATTTTCTAAACAAAGCTTGAATATACCCACGGAAGCTAGCGGGTCAGGGTTGCCACATCACTGTGATGTGTTTACAATTTTTTCGTACTTGAAAGAAAATTTATTAATTCTTAATGGTTTATTCTACACACTACGTAGTTGTCACTGCCCTGCTCCCTCGTGTCTATTTCGGAGTAATATCGAGCTTGCTGCTTTTATTTGGAAATCCCTCTCTCACTATTTTAGAATTTTCTTCGGCCAGATGTTGAATTCCATATTCGAGCATGTAAACTTGATCTTCTGTTGTGAAAGGTTCGCTTCTTATGAAACATTGAGAGTGAAAGGGCGAGCAAGCGTTGTTGTAGTAACGGCAAGTGTCAAAAATAAGTGGCAAAGCATCGACATCATCGAAGCAGACATATTCTGTGATATGCTGTATGCTCGTGAGATAGGATAAATGTGTTTTTCACGACAAAGAAACCAATTTCAGCACCCGACAATGTCGACTGCATGAATTGTCTTGTGCCATACTCTCTTCACGGCCCACGTCCATATTGTTATTCCCCTATATCAACTTCTCAAGCCAACCAAACTACCCAGTCATCCTTCGTTTAGACAGAGTAAAGAACCCGAAATGTACGGAGTATCCTTGTTAGGGGGCGACACTTCGATAGCCGTTCTGGAATCTGCCATTGGTATGATCCTAATCCAATTTTACAGCCACGACGGTTATTATGGTAGTACAGCTAAGACCTCTGCCCCTCGACGTATTCTAACGCCTATTGTTACAAAATTTTGCAAATGTCTTCAATTCGACACCTATTATTAGACAGTGTGGGTGATTCTAAAGGCATCTTCCTTCATATTTGGCAGTGTTGCTAAGTACTACGTTTTAGCTTATATGGCCACCTATCGCTCCCGCCGACGTGCCGACGAGCCGACCGATCATTGTCTTTTCATGGAGCTTCGCATATTTCATCTGCAAATCCTCTTTAGCAGTTGTAAGCCAGGTCTTTGGGTGTTACGCGATATCTCTTTTTGTCCCGTTGGTATCCATTGGAGGGCCACTGTTACTAGATGTTTGACAAGTATGCGTAAACGATGCCACAATATATACTCTTCTGCCTGTAACAATATCTCTCGAGGATCTAGAACCTTGATATTTTCTCGCGTCCAATCTAGTCCCTTCAGGATACCTTTATCATCCTTGTGTCATATTAACAGCCAACTAAGCATATGGAAAAACTCACCCACCGACTCTACAACTTCCTTGCTCTGTGAAGACTTTTCTATTTTTGGTTATGTTGATTGGTCCAATAACACAAGTCAATCAGGCGGTCCGAATTCTGATTCGCTCTTTCAAGAATGCAGTTGGGTTTATTCTTTCGCACGTTTTCATTTCATCTGACGGTTGTACTGTTAGGAGTGTCAGACGAGAAAAGCTTTTTAGGTATACAATGGTTTCGCTATGTCGTGCAATGTTCTTGTTTTGTACCGCAAACAAACTGTTAGACTTAGTGTAGTGGAAAGTACCTGTACTAATGTTTGCAGATTTTGTATGTTTCACATACTTCTTTTTACGGTTTATCCTATATTTAGTGTGGTAGTCTTGAAAACACACGTTGATTTATGATAAGCAGTATTTTATTGTGTAATAAGTCAACATTTGAATTTTCCACGCCATTTGATACGAAGAACATCATCAGCGCACTTTGCGTGCAGTTGCTGCTTTTTGCATATCTTATTTGACTCGGTAGCGTTTGCTGCACTAACATACTTTTCCCCCTCCAATGACAGGAACTCATGACCACCCGATTCGAGATATCAAAAATGGAGTAGTGAGTTGAGAAGGTATGTCATTAAATGTCGATATTTGTCAGACACCGATTCCCTAGGATAAACAATCTTGCTACGATATGTTTGTTGCGAGCATTGCTCTTGTTTACATCTTTGCCAAGTTAGCCTCGTTTTCGCTTATGATAATGTAACCTAATCAAGAAGGGTGTATACTCATTCTCGTTGCAATTTTTGTAAAAGGACGTTTGCCGTCTAAGAATTTGTATATAAACGTTTAGACTACGAACGCCGTTAAGACAACCGTGGCGAGTTCCGATAGCGCGGACTAAGTTTGCAGTGAGATACTCCCCTTCGGTTATACAAAAACAAAATATTTCGAAACTACTCAATGCATTGTTAACAGTGGCTCACAGTGATAGCTATCAGAAGAGTACCGTGCTTTTTGAGAATCGCATGGAAACGCTGTGTTTCTCGAGGGACGCAAAGAAGCACTGGTCGCAGAGGTTGTTAACGTGTGGTTCATAGAATTATCAATTTTCGTTTTAGTGAAAGAGTTTTCATGTTGATAGTATCTCTTGAGCATTTGCTCATTGATTATTTTAAATTAAAACATTTTATCAGGTTAGTAATACAAGTAAGGCCTTATGCAGTTTAAGCCTCGATATTGTCAATTAGGTTCTGCCCTTGCACCTCTACGAGACAAGAACGGTGCTGATTGTGACATTTCTTGCGAGTACAGCTAAGATAAACTTTTCCCCTTTAAAAAAAATCGGGGTGAGCGTGGGTTCAGAATTTTCGGTCTCTCTAGTAATACCCCTCTGATTATTTTCAGAACGGTCGTTTCAGAGGGCTATATTGCAGAATCCATAACGCCCCAAGGAAAGGAGCGGGTGCAAAGAAATGACAGCAGTGAAAGCCTTTATTGTGTGTTAACTACTCTGATGCATTTTCGCTTTTTCACTCCAATTTTACCTAAAATCCAATTCTCAACCCTTCAAGTTTTATAAATTCAAATCTTTTATAGTAGGTTTTACCGTCCCTAAATCGATGTTGCAAAAGGAGTTGGTAAACTACTACGACTTCTTTTACACACCACATCCGAATTGTAGGAGTTTGATCGCCTCCAGCTTAAAGATATCCGTCAAGCACCAACCGCATACATATTTTGGCGTATTTGTGCATAGTAAGGCATATGAGGTAACTGAGGTGATTCGCTGTCCAGGATAGCTCTTTCGGAAAGGAAAATGCCTGACTTTCCATACTGTGTTGAACCCGTAATACTCCTAGAGGCTATTCTGAACGGCTAAATTATACGATATAGAGCGTTTGAGATTGCCTGCCGATTTGTGTAATTCGCTTTTGGCAATGGTAGGGTTTAGTGTATGTTCCCAAGCTACCTATCATTTATAATTTTATTAAACCGTGTACAAATGGGCTTGACTTTCAACTAGACTTCACTCGACTTTATACACCGATGTCTAGCCGAGTCTAACCAAGTAAAGCAACAGCGAGCATTGGGTGCACAATAGGGCTTGATTTTTCCCTCGACTTTTCACTAGACCTTCAACCCCTTCCCAGGACGTAACCTTCTTTTCTTGTCTGGCGAGGAAACGTAATTTTGAATCGATTTATTTAGCATGCTTAAGTAGTTTTAATAGAATTATCAGGATATATTGAGATAGCTGTGATCGAGCGAGTTCTTAAATAAACTAAATGAACATGCGTGTGCTCGACATTTGCCGAGTGGGCTGGACAAAGTTGTATAAGACCTAGAACAATAGATTTGTCGAGAGGACCTGCTCGACAAATTTGAACCTGTGCAGACTTTACTTGCCGTCACTGTACAAGGCTCGACAACCCTCGACTTCTCTTTTACAAGTGTACAAACGGGCTCGACTTTTGATTCTACAAAAGTCGAGTGAAGTCTAGGAATAAGTCAAGCCCGTTTTTACAGGGCTTTAGGTGTACAGGCAACTATGTCCTTGCGGCCAGCTTCCTTTTAAGGGCAGCTTTGAAATGCGGGCACAAAATCAAAGTCCTAGCAAAAATTTGTAGTAAACTCTGCATTTAACGGGCAACTTTGAATTGCGAACTATGGGCAGCGATCGGTAGTCCGTCGCCCTTAAAAACACTGTGTGATACGGGCAAACAATGGCATTCTCGCCGGACTAGACGTGTCATCAACATGACGCAACGAGCGATGCTCCCGTGTATCGCACCTTTGATAGACTGACAGCAATGAGTTGCTTAAAACCTATTCACCGGATAATGATTTGCTACACTCTTGATTTTGATTTGCCAGCTTAAGTTCTTTGCTTTAGAAAAGAATGATGGACATTTTATGAACCACTGTACCGAGGGAGTCGACCATTTAACTGAACGCCTATGGCCATACAAATTGTGTTGGCCTCATTTGCATTCAATTTGAAGGAATACAAAAATTAGAAGTGAACAGGCGTTAATAAAGTTAACATCAGATCGGATGATTTGGCGAGTCATGATAGCTAACGTCTCTGACGACATTGCACCCTGGCGACAGTGACGACGATGACGATGACGATGACGACGAAGAAGAGCGTAGTACATTTTCTAATCACTTTATTGTTTAAGGTTTGTTTCAGCAAGATATAATACCGGAAGCTCCCCTAAAGTATACCTTTGTCCCCCCCACCACCTGAAGTGCTGGCTATGGGCCCGGTCCTGACAGTAAAACGGAGTTATGAAGGCTCATAAGCATATGCAATAGATAAATTTTGTAATATTTAAGGAAATTAATCCTTTTAGGACAGTTAAGTTCTGTTCTTGTATTCCATGATGATGATGTACTTCCTTCTGTTTCCTCATAGGATCCAGAAGTACCCCTCGATTTTCCAACTCTATTATTTGTAAAATGCTCGTTTCTCAGTGGAGAACTTTATCAAACCGTATTCACACAACATCGAATTCAATGAGCTCTGAGTCAAGGCACTTTATTTCTGGAACAATTCGGTGTTGTTCCCATTTCAGGAACTGCTGCACCGCTTAAGTGACTTTAAACCTTAACTTCTCAAAATGTGTTTCTTTAAATATGTGTAAAATGAAATTACATAAGCAATATAGTGTATTATCGATTATCCGGACGGTCAAAACCAAACAGCCAAATAATTTTCCGGAAAATCGAAAAGTACGGATAATAGAAAAAAATACATCTCATTAGTAATTCAGTATTTTTTGCAACATGGGCTCCTTAGTATGAAAGAACAGGAGCCGAAGTTAAGTATTGAAATTTTGGTTGATACGGCTTTGAATGAAAGAGGACTTAAACTCGGCGCTCATGTCAAAGGGGCGACTGCTGTTTGGCTGTGACAGTGGTGGATGTGTGATTGAAAGCATAAAATTTTGTTTTGAACAGCGGAATTTGACAATATAAAAGCACCGCTCCACACGAATCTTCGTAAATTTGCGGACGCACAAGCAAACATTTAAAATTTTTACGACGTCCGGATAATCAACGTCCGGATAATCGACGTCCGGATAATCGACGTCCGGATAATCGATGTTCAGATAATCGATATTCGGATAATCGACGATGCACTATATGAAATTTCTTCTTGCGTCTGCTGTCAGTGAGAAATACTCCTGATCACTTTTGGCAGACAGTGAATACAGTGGGGAAATGCAAGCACCGCTGCTGAGATGATCAATTGATTGATGTATTTACGATAGTAAAAAAGCAGAAACAACAATTTTTAACATAGTTTAATACTTCTATGATCCTGTCTGCATAGATTGTTCCCTAATGATTTTGTTCCCTTTGTACAAAATGTAGGACGTCGAAGCTAAACTTGAAGTGACTTTCATGTGGTACCACGTGATATTGTCGGACCAATGATTGTTTGGATTTCCAGCGCGCCTGACAGTATTAGCTGCTGCCATTTTTTCTTCTGTTGCCGAATTCAGTAGTTGTCAGTAGGCTCGAATGAATCTGATAATAGCTAGACTGGCGATTTGATGGTGTTTTTCTCAAGGTATTGCATTCCACCTTTACGTTTCTCTTATTTGGAGATATGTACTTTGGATTAATGGAGTATGACTTCCTGCAGAACAGAAGTTGATGGAGACTGTCTCGGGGAGTGTACAACCAACGTGTTTGTACTGGTACGGTACTTTTCTGTATTCTTTCTTCTTGTGTTTTGAAACTGCGAAGATCTTTGTATTTTTATGTGAAACTCTTTTTTAGGATGTGATTCACTAATATTGGTATACGATTACGTTTAATTTGTATGGTTTTAGCAACCAAGGGGTTTGTGAACAGTGGTTTGAAAATCAACTGTTTAGACACGATAATGTTTGCTCGACTTGTATTCTTGTTATTTGTGTTCTAGAGGACTCGCTCGTTGCTCAATACCACTAAAGCTAAATATCACTTTAGCCCACTCTTAGCTTCTAAGCATGGGTCTGATATTCACAGTTCAGGCCGCCATCATTTGAAGCGACCAGAACGTTTCGCAATCTCGTCATACGTATTTTGGCTTCGTGTTAGAATTCGTGATTTCGAATTTGGCACCATAAACATGAAGTTGATGAAATCTTCACGAATTGTCTCCACTTCAGATATGGAACTATGTGCTTAGATCTGAATTATTTCAAGCAGTGATAAGATTTAAGGATATGTAAGTTGAAATGAGACAGGAAATAGACCCCGTCTATTGCACTTCTGCCCCTTCGCAGTTGATGTACGTCGGCCGAGATGCACAAAGCTGGCCTAGATGTATACGGAGACGGTCTAATGCATCAGGCATGTCGGACAAGGCACAACTGTGTCAACCCCTAATCACTGCTCGAATTACATGTTGAAATAGGGAAGGCATGAAGACTTTAAGTTGCTGCATTTATACTCGACTCTGTAGATTTCCAATCTATTGTCGCACAATGTTGATGATTACCACAAAGTCCAAGTTCCCACATGTGTGAAACAGCAACCTTTCCCATTATGGATCACTTAGTTTGAGATTAAAGTTGCAACAGAACGAAGGCTCATATGATCCAAGAAGAACCTTTAAAACCTAACTTTCCTGAGCAAACACGACAAAGAGTTTGCACATCATGCTAACCCTTCTGATGTCATCTCTACGTAAGCGCTCCGAGTGGACAAAAAATGATCAATTTTGGTTATGATCCGCTCGGTGTCGTTGAAAGGTTCAAAATGGTCGTCACACAACACGAAAAGTCAAGTGGCTTTTCACTAGAGGAGTCAAGAGTTCCCAGGGCTTGTAAAGTTGCTTTTCATAGCGATTATTTTGAAAAGGAAATACGAGTTAGTTTCAAAATCAGCCTTATCGTATTGACAGACGATTCTTAAACTTGGACTGCAACCTTATGCTCGAGCAATAGATAATTTTTGGCTGTAAACCGAAATGAACAGTGATGACTGATTAACACAGTGATATCGACAGACATTCTTCATTATGCGCCCTCTGAGTTTAGGTTGTTCGACGACGTTGGAGCTGGGTAGGCATATTACCGTTTAGGATGTAAAAACTAAAATTTCCCTAAGTTTTTTTAAAAATAATTGGATTCATCTAAAATTACCTTGAGCAAGTAAATCGTCACATTATTCCTGTGTGCTCATAATTTAAGACCAAATTTTTGTCCTTTGTTGTGGCTCATCAAATACAGTTCGTTTTCCTTCTTTATTACGATGTAGTTGAGAGATTCC
>JAAAKM020006971.1:96697078-96710263 GCA_010016025.2 Alatinidae sp. Z8VKAUB7J3
ACTCTACTCTTGTACTCTACTCTTGTACTCTACTCTTGTACTCTACTCTTGTACTCTACTCTTGTACTCTACTCTTGTACTCTACGAGACGAAAAGTACAAGGAAGTTGTACTCTTGTACTCTGCTCTTGTACTCAACGAGGCGAGCAGTACGAGGAAGTTGTACTCCTGTACTCTACTCTTGTACTCTAATCTTTACAAACTCATAAAGTCAACTATCCCTTTAAGCTGGGGCCATGCTATCACAGTGCAGACCATAAACAACATCCTTACACAAGATGAAGCCGCAGAACATTTTAGAAACAGACTTAAAATAGAATTTTAAAAGTTGGCACATAAGCCGTTTGCTTGTAGATGAGGATGGTCGTTGCCTACCAAGACCTCACGGTGACAGTGTGGATTAAAACTATGCTTGACCCAATTAGCACAGTGTAGAGTATGACCTCTTGAATAATTATGAACAAGGTGGATCTAATTTTGTAGTAATAACGACAATGACACATGTTACAGGTGTGTCCACGCTTCTCGTAAAGAAATGGTCATGGCTAGGTTCCCACTGCAATCTTAGAGTTACGTAACACAAAAACATAAAACACAAATCTCCCTGAAAATGAACCGTTCTTTAAGAATAGCCAGCCTCAAAATCCGTGCAAACTTAAAAATCTCTCAGCGTCCTACACAATCCCATTTTTATTACAAGCGAAATTTTGTAGGTATAATATCTTCTTTCTTATACTTTATCGCCTTAAAAAGGTTTATGCAGGTGTAGCTTTTGTAGATTCTGAACACGAGAATTCCTTTTTCTATAACAATCAATATATCTTCACATTTTTTCGAATTTTAACTAAAATCCTTTCTTACAATCCGTATTTAAGAATCAAGTGATATGAACTAATCTCTTTTAGATCAAGAGCTTTCAAACTTACGTAAGCAGAAAACATGCGTTTACCTATCTTCTCCTTAGAAAGTTAGAAAAGTAGATGGACAGATAGATAGATAGATAGATAGATAGATAGATAGATAGATAGATAGATAGATTGACAGACAGACAGACAGACACACAGACACGCAGACACACAGATATCTAGATAGATAAATAGATAAATAGATAGATCCTCTAACCTGTATGTTTTTAGCCCAAAGCAAAAATGGTGTGTGAAAATGTGAACATGCATACATTCATTCTGAACCCAGTAGCCCTTACAGGATTCTTGGTACTCCCTAACATACTAGTCAGTTTGACAAACTAAAGCTTTCTCTTATTGCATTCTCACAGACATGCTTCTAACGACTTTCCCTTGTTCATTTCTTATACCGTCATATTTTCCATTACGGGCTAATTACGTTTGCCTCCTTTCTTATATGTCAAAGTATTTAAGAGAGATCTTAAGCCACTACTCACGTCGCATTGCTTTCTAAAGGGATTCTTACGGACGGTTGCAAAGTTGTTAAAGGTACTTTAGACAGTACGTCATTTCTGTCCTGTTATATCGATTAAATTTCTTGCTACATCCATGCATATAGTTGTAGAAACATTAACTTTTCCCTCTTGACGAGGGAATTCAATAATCTAATGACGATGAACTTGGGAACTCATAACATGCTAGGTAACAGTGCGTAGGATTTTGTTTTCCATCTCCATCAAATCTAACTTATTGAAACCGAGACAAAGCGAGATTTGATCATTTGTATGAGTGCAAAAGCGTTGCTATGTATAAAACACTTGGCGTTCCATTGCATACCAAAAATCTACGATAAATATGGGATCAGTTACGTTTCACTTATGTCGGTTTCCCTTTATCAAAGTAATGCAAGAAATTTGCAGATTCCATGACCTTCGGCTTTGCTTGTCAACATTAAATATTAATCAATGCCTTACAATCACCCAAAGCAGAGAATTCAACTCGGATGCTAAGCAACATAGACAAAATCACTGTACTGCGCATGCCTAAGATATTCTTGTTTTTCCGCAAGCTTCTGACACACCATTGCAAGCTATTTGTTATTTTGAATTCACCATAGGAACTTATAATTATTCAAAGAAACAATTTGTCGTGAAAAAAGTTAGTATTCTAACAAGATCAATGGTTTCAGTCTATATTAGAAACCACAAGAATAGCTCTCGTCTCAATCTACTTGTGAGTCAGGGCGTTCGCAGTCACATAACGCGATAATTTATCAGCCGCAGTTATGTTTCCATTGACAGGTCAGTCACTTCATAAGTTGTAAAAATAGCTGCGTTTATAGCATTTTGTAAAAGTTTAACCTGTCTTGGAAATGCATCAACAGGTATTTAGCAAATATGGCATTTAAGAATAAGCATTTAATTCATATCGGGTATTGAAGTTATCCCATGTTGTATTAAAACGAATTCGCGTTACCAGCATCTATGAAAAGAAAGGTATCGACACCACCAGAAACAGCGTTGTTGTTTGTTCATCAAGAAGTAAGAATTGTGCTTTAGCTATTCCATTCTGAGTTAGTTGGCAATCGCCCTGAACCAAGGCCTGGTAGCGAATCTGATTTTTTGAAACAGAGTATCTCATTCGATAGAAGTTTCTATGGCGATGAAGTGGTGCATTAAATCAAGTGGTTTCTGTCACGTAAACGAGAGTTTTGGATTGTAATCTAAGATTGATATAGGCTCCTATCACTCGCCGCGGCCACAACTCTGCTGTATATACAGATATTCGTGCTTTTTCAAACAGCCATAACTGCAGAATCATAAAACCTCGACTTATACACATATATGCCTACCTTTGCAATTAACATCAAACATTGATGCAAAACCACTCAAAGATTTTACAATGACAACTTTCCTTAGATCCCTAAAAGGTTTACGGTTACTTGCTAATGGTTGACATTGGTAAAGAAAGAGCCATTAAAGGTAATGTAAAGAGTCATGAAAGAAAACGTAAAGAGAAGAACAATTAAAGAGAATGTCAAGAGCTATACAAGTTTATGGCAAGAGCCATTAAAGGTAATGCAACGAGCCATGAAAGCAGGGTGGCATAAAACCGGGGAAAGCGGGTACGCCGTTTCCTCGAAGCGAGCCCAAGTCAAGCGAAGCACGACCTCGATTGCACAGCGTCGGTAAGAGTTTCTGTCGAAAGCCTCGTCTCAAGTAACTAATAACAATAAGGAGTGGAACCAGTAACAACTCCCTGAATTTTCATGTCATTTTAGGTACAATTCTCTTAATAATGCAACAATACAAATTCATTACCTCACAGGAAATTTTGCCCGTTATTTTATGCGCTCCCTTGAAGTTTTCATTTTTCTGCCGCCGTGCATGAAAGGAAACTTAAAGAGCCATAAAAGGTAATGTAAGAAGCCATAAAAGGAAATTTCAAGAGCCATATAACGGAATGTAAAGAGTTATAAAAGGAAATAAAAGGGGTTATAAAATGTAATGTAAGAGGCCGTAAATGGAAAGTCAAGAGCCATAGAAGCTAAACAATTAACCAACTAACAAGGATTTAATAGAGGTAGACTTGGAAGTAGAAGTAGAGATTGCGTAGATGGGTTAAGTATATGATGTTTTTAATGCGGTTATATGTATATATAGGTATATGTATATGTAGGTATATGTATATATAGATATAGAAATAAATACCATAGGTACCATTGAAAGCGTGTTCTATACAACATGGTAGGGCCTGATACCAATACGTAATGGTCGAAAAGGAAAGCGCAGTTGCCCTAAATTTGACGTCCGCAATCTAACGAATGTCGCAGGAAATGCAATAATCTGCTTTTCCTTTGAATTAGAATTGCTTATTAGTACATATACGTATGTAAATGGGCTCATTTAAGTGTTGAGATATCGGTATATGTGAAAGCTCTTGGACAGGGATGGAGTGAGCCCAGGGCAACGGCTCGGGAACAACTCTAAAAGAGAGTGACCATACCGTCAGAACCAATTACACTGCAATACAGTAAAAAAAGGAAATAAGATAAATATTGCACGAAATATATGGAAACGTACATAAAAAGAGACAACTTGCTTTAAACATACGAGAAAGGGGCCATGTCAACAAATAAAGAAACAAAAGGCTACTATAATTCGTTGGATAGGCCAAGAGAAACTGGTAATTACTATTTAGCATTATTACCCTGTTCTTCTTGTTCATAACACTTATATCATATATTGCATTATTTAATTATCTTTTTAATTTGCTTATTATATTTATCTTATTGTCCTGTTTACGATGCTTATCATATTTATCTTATTATCTTGTTTATCATGCTTATCATATTTATCTTATTATCTTGTTTATCATGCTTATTTTATTCATCTTATTATCTTGTTTATCATGTTTATTGTATTTATCTTATTATCTTGTTTATTATGCTTATCGTATTTATCTTATTGTCTTGTTTATCATGTTTATTGTATTTATCTTATTATCTTGTTTATTATGCTTATCGTATTTATCTTATTGTCTTGTTTATCATGTTTATTGTATTTATCTTATTATCTTGTTTATTATGCTTATCGTATTTATCTTATTGTCTTGTTTCAAGCGTCGAGTCTCGAGCCTATTTGGCCTTGAACTTTCTAGAACCTTTGAAACTCTTGTGAAGTCCTTAAGACACGTCATCTCAGACTCATTTGTACAAGTACATAAATAGTCAATGTACCGAAACCAAGAATATATTCCCTTCTCTGGAATTCTTTGTCTTCTTCTTGCTTCCTTTTGACTATAGCCTTAATATTTTCATGGCCCTTAGTGACAGGTTTCTTGCGGCAAGGTTTTCCACTGAAATAGCACATATACGTCCTCCTTCCCAGAGCCTGTAACTCTTCAGTAGTATTTTAAGCCTGGTTATCAGCGATGTCATTAGAAAAGAAGCAAATTTTGAGAAACACCAATATCACAATCTGCCGCACCATCTGTTTTATGTCCTTGACCGCCCCTTTCTTCTTTGTGGGCATCTTTAAAAGGTTCGTAGATTTTTCAGACCTTCCAACCTTCACATATTTTGCGTGTTTTTCACACATTTTTCACAAATCAAGCATCACTCGCGTATGAAACTTTGCAGTTTATTTTCACGCATTTTAGGGAAAAGTAAGTAAATAAATTGTAAATAAGTAGATGTCTTTTTCAGTTCGATTTAAGCAAACGAACTTTAAAAAAACGCACATAGTGACATTTGATAGCTACGACAGTGATTTTGCTTTGCTACGTGGCAAGTTTTGACAAAATGATTCGGAGGCATTTTCCAACTTTCTCTGCATGACTTCTGACTGCTTTGATGCTCGGTTTGCATATGAGTAAGGGAGTTAATGGTACCTTTGCCGTGATGGAACATTGTGAAACAATGATGAAAGCAATATCAATGCAAGACTTTATCACCAGTAATGTTAGGATTGTGGAAGTTAGTAGTGAAGCCATTTCTAGGTACCTTCCAGTTTCGAGCTTGGTCGCGGTGTTCTAGTGTGATATGTTAAGTTCTATATTGCAAATGAGAAATCTTGGTAAAAGCACTAACAAATTTTAAAAATTGACTTGCAGCTTTGTTTGGGAAACCAAGAACCTTCCAAAGTTTACATAAAAAAAGTGTATGAGTATAAAAGAGACGCCAAACAGCTCTTGATCACAAACATGGACAAATTCAAAAGTTGGTCACCAACATAGATAGTATTGCTTTGAATTATTGATGAAATTATTGGTAACTAATAGTTGTATATCAACAAGATGTGGTTAGAGGGCACCGTCTTGATTTTAGAACTTTTAAAAAATAAAGACTTTCTTTATGAGGACAGTTCAATCGAAAGATAAAACGAAACTTAATTTAATTTATGTCTTTCTGCATACGTGGCCAAACCACTTCAGGAGTTTTTCTTTTAAGACTCCTACGGTTGTCGTATTAATTCCTGTGGCTGAATGAATGTTAGGGATCTCGTATTCTGTCGAGTCTTGTAACACCTATCGAGGATCTTAAACACCGCATTCCGAATGTCAGCAGCTTGCTCTCTCCCTCTTTGGTTAGGGTCCAGATTTCGGAGGAATATATTGCGGTTTTGGAGAAGCAAGGATTTGTAGAGCCGCGCTTTTAAATTTATTGAGATGTCTCTGTTAAAGAAGATGGTCTTTCTTAGTCTTCCAAATGCAGATAGGGCAAGCCCTAATTTTCTTCCTACATCCTTGCTGCTGTTGGTTACTATGCCAAGAAGACAAAGTTATCAATCTTTTCGAGTTGCTCTCTTTGCAGCTGGATTTTGCATTCGGATGTTGTTAGGACTTTGCATTTCACCCGCATTAATCTTGAACAGGCTTGTTGGAGTTCTGAGGTGTCCATCTGCAGTTTATGGGGTTTTATGGGTAGTAAAGTATCGTCAGCATACGTAATGCTCATGGACAGATTTGCGTCTTTCATGTCAATGTTTTAAGATGAGCTTTTAAGCTCGTTCATGACGAATTCCAGAAAGACATTGAAAAAGGTTGGTAATAGGAAGCTGCCTTGTCTCACAACAATTAGAACACTAAGCCACTTCATAAGCTTCCAATCAATTGTAATTGCGCACATAGAATTGTCAGAAAGCTTCCTCAGGATGTTGATGGTTTTTTGCTAACCTCGATACTCGCAAGCATTTTCCAAAGAGGATCTCTCTCTATTGTATCGAACGCGGACTTGAAGTCCACGAAGTAGAAATGTATTTCAATTTTATGTTATTTTGTCTTTTCGATGATTTGGCGTACAATAAATATTGCTTCAATGGTTCCTCAGTTCTGGCGAAAAGCAAACTGGTTATCTGCCTTAAAATCTTCATTATGTTTGTTTAATCTCTAGAGAAGTATATCACTAAATACTTTTCCTGGTATGGAAAGGAGTGAAATAGCTCTGTGGTTTGACGGATATAGTTTGTGTTCTTATTTGTAAATCGGGTTCACAATCATTTTGGACCATTCCAGAAGTGGTTTTTTCTTCTCTCTAAACCTTATTAAAAGTAAGATCAGGAACTTGACCATTCCCTCACCTCCTCCTGTAAGTACTTTGGCAGATATTAAATCATTACCTATGACCTTGCGGTTTTTCATAAGAGGTAATACCTTTATGTATTTCCTCTCTGGTTCATCGTTTTGATTTGTCTGGTTGGTTTCCAATATTTCATATATTTCATCCTCTTGACGGAAAAATTCATTGTTGAGATGGTCTTGAAAGTAATCTTTCCAGCATTTAAGGACTTTATTAATTTTCGTTTTGTTTGTTTTTTTCGGTTTTCCCTCCAATTCGCTTACTGTCTTAAATACGTTATAGCTCCTATTTTTTCTAACATCATTTTCCATTTGTTGGGTCTTTTGTGCCAGCTGTGCTTTTTGAACAGTTTGATTTCCTGTTCCACAGATTTGTTAAGTGGTCTATGCGTTTCCCTCACTTCGACTTTTTCTCAGTGCCTAATAAAGCCAACCTTCTTTTCCTAGTCATTGTGTTTTGGGGTTTTGCTTTAGGCCCAATGTTTCATCTGTTGCTCTGTTGGTTGATGTTTGGAATTTCCGAAAAGCTCGTCTATTTCTAGGTCTTCCAACTGCATCAATGGCTCAAAAGCTCCTCCAATGGCCACCTCGAAGTTTACGGCAAGCTGTTTGTTATTAGTCAGTTTTCCTACGTCAAAAGTCTTGCGTTTCCCTGTGGTCTTTTTGGCAGGTTTTCTTGATGTACTATTTTTTGCCATTACTAATGAGTGGTCAGACCCAATATCTCCTGAGTGGTATGAACGACTTTTTTTTTAGTTCTTTTTCTGATGATGTAGTCAATCTCACTTTTAGTAGCATTATCTGGAGAGATCTATGTAAACCTTCTGTTTGGTTTGTGTTTGAATATAGTATTTGTTAGAACAAGCTTGTTTATGGCGCAAAACTGGAGAAACTAAACCCGCTCTCGTTTGTTCTACCGACGTTATATTTTCCAACTACCTCTGGCATTATGTCTGCAAAGTCTGTCCTAGTTTTTACATTCAAGTCACCAAGGAGTATAAGAATTGTTGGGAGGGATTGTATCGATTTTTTGTTGGGGCACATCGTAGAAAAGATCGACATCTTCATCACTATAGTTAAGATCTGGTACATATACCTGAAAGATTACCACTTTTCCTACGCTAGTGCCAAAGGTTGTTCCTATAATCCTTTCTGAGAATTGTTCATATGATTCCACGCAGGCTGAGAATTCCTTTTCAATAATGATGGCCCCTGACTATGTTGGCCATCTTGTCTTGTTGAATGTATGATGATAAACCCACTTTGTTCAAAGGCATCCTCAATTTCATTGTTCCAGTGGGTTTCTGCGACTTCAAGGATTTTCATATCAAACTTTTTCATGTTTTTATGTAGCATGTTGGGATTTCCATCGTTTTTCAATTTTCTGACATTCCATGTAGCGATGTTTATAGTATTTTAGGAACATTTTTATTCATATTTACCAGGAGATCCGTCTATTTTGATTTATTTGCATATTTGTTTTGAGATTAATAAGCAATTTATACTTGGACTCTTGCTTAAGGGCATTCCAAGCGCGGTGCTCTGCTAACTCGAGCGGTTTAATAACATAGGAGGATATTGCCAGATATAAAGGTTATGGTTTCATTTGAAAGTATCTTCATCCGTCACCTTGCTGCCAGTGACTTCTTCGTTACCCCGGTATGTACGGCAAATGGATACTATGCCTTACCGTAGGGCAACACGTGATTTTGTCTGGAACTGCTTATTCGATGTATCCGCAGCTAACCTCTACGTCGACCCCCCTATACGCAACCTTAGGACCCAGTGGATGGGAGCTGTCATCTCCACACCACAAGAGAAAAACAGTACTAAGAAAACACCTTTTTTTAATGAAAAAGAGGTGGGAATAAGTTTGCTATAGCCCCTGCCCCAATATTGTAGCGCTTTCAATCTAAGATAGTTTCCAACGCCCTTGTCGCAATTTATCAAATGCATTTTAGAATTTTGTTGCTCCACCCAAAGAAGATCGAACGTTTGCATATCATGTAGATTTTTTTAGTACATAATCTTAAAGATGTCATGAATGGAAAAGTATCAAAGTCAGGTATCACGAGGCAGTGTTCGTATGCTATCTGCCGTACCTTTTTATTCTAGCAAAATATCCCTGCACCACAAAAATTAACAGTCTGTAAATTCTGGTCTAGCGACGAGTAATTGCAAAACTACAGATATTTTTCTAACCATCATTTGGTTAGCCTCATTAAAAGCTTTGACGTAGACAACTCCATATATAATGTGGGGCCCATCAACTGTTGTCCGAAAGGACACCATTTGTAGATAATCGTTACAAATTATTGCATTTTTAAAACTCTTAATATACCCACAAACTCTTTAGAATAAAAAATTCTTGCACGGCATTTTTTCAGTATAATGAGTTTCTAGCTTATGGAGGCTTATAAGTCTCTATCATGAAAATTCTTCACAATGTTCTTGTAGCTCGCAGTTAGTGAGTATCACCGATTATGTCCGCATACTTTGTACGTTGAACATACGAAGAAATTCTACATTTCACAAAACGTTCTACTTATAGCTTGAGATATACTAAACAATTAACTGGTATTGTGTCAGAAATGAAGCTTCCAGTTCTAATGGTATTTGTAGCACTTCTGCTTTTCAACACCGACACAGAAGCAGCGTTTAAGAGGCGACGGCGGATGCGCAGAATCTCCGTCAAGTCACCAAAGGGACAAATTAGACAAACATATGACGATGCTTTACGTAAGTCCATGTTTTGCTAGTTATACTACATTTTTGTTCTGTCACTCAGCCTGCAATTTCCAATGACTTCTGCAATTGTCTTATTTTCTTCCTTATTCTCCACTTTTTGCAGCACGTGCAGCTGAGGGTCTGATGGATGCAGGCGAGGAATTATCCGATGGAAGCGAGAATGGAAATAAAAAAAGAGAAACACGGAGTCCGTTATCATATCCTGGGGCTGCTTAATTGGACACTCAATATTTTGAGGAAGGTTTGTCACCTTCTTTTTGCACTTTCCACTTGCACTATCTGTACTGTGAACTGTAAAGGTGGGCTAATCTCAAAAATTAGTTTTGAATAGGGTTTTATTACATCCTCTTATATGTATAATGCATGCGCCATATGATAAAGCAGGAGTGGCTCTTGAATTGGCATTGCATGTACGACATTAGCTTTAAACGTAGAAGATGATTTAAATTATTACGCTATTAAACTCGTGAGGGCAGGAGCGGCTGGTAGGTAGTGTGTATGTATGCCCGGTACACACTTCTAGCTCTGTTCACAAGTTGATTGCCTTAACCCTTTTGTGCTGTCGTTTCTGTCTGTATGTTCTTTCTACCTTGGAATAAGCTGAGCCCGCGGCTCTTCCACTCTTCCACAAATTCCCGGGGCTCGTTTTACACAAATTGTCTCCTGGATAAATTGAACTTCTCCCTATTTGCCGCCATCACCCCTCACAACAAGAGAACTATATGCGATTGCAGCAGCACAACAAAGAAAGCAAGAGCGGAAGCATTGCTAGGACAGAAGCGCTTTGTTTTCATTGCCTACTGAACAGCTAGAAAGAATTCAAACAATAACTGTGTGCATCACCTCATCCGACACAAGCCGGATATTCGTACATGTGCAAGAAGCAGACCGCAGGCAGTCAAGCAAGGAAGCAAGTCACGTGGTATTAATCCTTCGGCTGATGGTCAAACCCTTAGAAGATGAAGTGCCTGACCAAAACTTGTGGCACGCAATTATTATTGTGTTGTTTTCTGCTTGGTGATCGAGCATCGCACAGCAAGGCACAGCAGGATAATGTTTGTGACATGTGCATGTTCAGTGCAGGCAAGCCTGGAGTAATCGATAGTATTCGATAGTTATGAGAGAAGCAAGAATCTGTGAATCAAAGAGATAACTTTGCAATAACTGATTAGATTGCCAGGCTTTTGAGTTTATCGATATTTTATCATGACGAATACTCTGTCGACAAAATGGAAAACTACAAGATTGCAAGGAAATCCATAATGTTAGTCCTTGTTTTGGGAAATAGCTAGTGAAACAAGCGACTGGAAAACCTAAATGGATTATATTTTTCATAGCGAGTTGCAGATAAATCATCGTTAGGATTGCTGTACAGTCAGAACAGTGATTGGTTAATCTTGATATTTGCAATTGTATAAGAGCAGCAGACCCGTAGTCCTAAATCATTACGGTTAACAAATGTCAAATCGGGAACGGCCTTTGCCAATATTCTTACTGAGGGGCTCAATGTTATCCGAGGGGTATGGCCTTCTAATGCCTTCTTGGCTGCGGGCTTGATAAGCAGAAATATTATGACTCCTTTTCCTACTGTACTATACCTATAACGCCACCAGTATGATTCATACTGCAGAAATTTCGATCTGTCTTTAGTCTATGATGAGGCAGCAAAGCAATGCATACACCAATAAATAAATAAACGCCTTTCAGTTTCATTTTGATTCGCCTTCTGCTTAGGCATTAAATAAACAACAAACAGTGCTTTTACTTACACACTATCTGTAAAAAGATTGATTTTAAAATTATTCTAAAGGTTAAAGCCCCCTTACACAACTCTTGCACCGAAAACCTTACTCGTCTATACTTGCATACGCTTCCTTCTTTTCACGTTCCCATAACCAACCACGATGTGGACCGCCAGGGCGTCTGGTACCAGGTTCATCGTCAAATTCGCACTCGTTAAACTCTGTCAGCACAGACACGATGACAATCCTTGGTTTCCACAGCGTTAACAGAACCAGAGATCACGATGTTTTAATTAGTTTGCAGCGTGTTCTGGACAGGCAAAACATCTGTTGGCAGATGTTTAAGTCCTCAGTTTCCCCACCCGAAATCAATGTCCGTGAGTAATGGGGAAACCTGCCCAACAAGATGTTTGCGCAGATGCTTTCTAGTTTTCCCCGGCCTTAAACCGAAGACTCATGTTGGACTATTACGTCCTTGGTTACGTGGTTACGTGGTGGCAACGACATGTTATACATAGTTTTCTTAATGCCGCTTCAAAGCATGTTGGACTATTACGTCCTTGGTTACGTGGTGGCAACAACATGTTATACATAGCTTTCTTAATGGCGCTTCAAAGCATGTTGGACTATTACGTCGTTGGTTACGTGGTGGCAACAACATGTTATACATAGTTTTCTTAATGCCGCTTCAAAGCATGTTGGACTATTACATTCTTGGTTTCGTGGTGGCAACGACATGCATAATACAGTGTTATCTTAATGCCACTTCAAAGCATGTTGGACTATTACGTCCTTGGTTACGTGGTGGCAACGACATGTTATACATCGTTTTACTAATGCCGCTTCAAAGGATGTTGGACTATTACGTCCCTGGTTTCGTGGTGGCAACGACATGCATAATACAGTGTTATCTTAATGCCGCTTCAAACTGTCTATGCTATTAGAGGTATCACGCAACACGTGTTAAAGACTTTCTTCTTCTTAATTAATGTATAGTATGTAGAAAATATAAAATTTGTAAAGTATATATGGTCAACGGAATCGTTTCATCCGTATTAACTCAAATCCTGTAGAAATATATCTGGCATTTGGTAGATTATACTGTTCTGACGATGTCGTTGCCACCACGTAACCAAGGCCGTTCTAGCTTCAAGTTTAGTTGCGTATAACTTTAATGTTACCAAACAACAAATTGGAACGGTCTTGGTTGCGCGGTAGCAACGATACGCTCTGCAAAGTATTGTTTACAAAATGCTTATAATATTCCTACATGTTTCATGTTATCACCGAATGAAAGGACTCAGTGTTCCAATACCAATTTAATCTATCAAAACTCTTAAACACATCTTGCCTAATACTTCATGTAGACACTTTTACAACCTTACTGAGAAAACAAAGTAATAAGAATGTCACTGCCACCACGCAACCAAGGTCGTTATAGTCTAACGAGCATTTCCGGTTTAGTAGCGTATATCTCCGTTCTTCCTATTCGATCTAGCTGTTAATCGCAGGCGCTTCTCCAGTCCAAAAAATAATGATGATGATATGATGTTGAGTTTTAATGCTGCCAACACTGAAAATATTGATTTTAATTTGACGAGAATAATGATAATGAAGATAATGTACCTGTCGATGATGATCACAATAATAATGATGATGATAATGATGCCTGTGAAAATAGTGAAAATGATGACAATGATGATAATTGCGATA
>JAAAKM020006971.1:96721064-96763164 GCA_010016025.2 Alatinidae sp. Z8VKAUB7J3
TAAGTCAGTTGGTAGAGCACACCCCGAGAAAGCATGGGTCAAGGCTTTAATCCCCAGTGGTGACATTTCCTATTTCACTAGTGTTCTTTTCAAACCTGATATTACTGTATGGTTACTGTTCCTCCTGATATCAAGTGCTGATTGTTATTGCTGATGCTGATCCATTTCCCAATGTAACTCTTACTTCACTGTCTTCATTTTAGTTGGAGAAGGTTCTCTGGATCCATCAGTAGTACAGAGCCACATTCTTTCAACAATGAACACAGTGTTATTTAACGAAATGGGTTTCCATGGTAACAGTGATCGCTACTATGATATCAACAACTCGTACATTCATAAGGTAAGTCTTAAAACGCAAATCAAAATGCATCCATCATTATTGTTTTCTTTTTTGATTTTGTCATTAGGAATAGAGTCTGTATGGCATTCTTTTCAATGGTCCATAAGTTTGGAGTAGGCGTTCGAATAACATAAAATTGAACAGCTTTAAGTGTCTCAGATGAAATCAGTGCCCTGGAAAAATTATTCTTTAAATGCGGTAAAGTTGTGAAGGGTGATGAAAGGAGGACAGAAAGACCAAGAGACGATG
This sequence comes from Alatinidae sp. Z8VKAUB7J3, assembly GCA_010016025.2. NCBI lineage: Eukaryota > Metazoa > Cnidaria > Cubozoa > Carybdeida > Alatinidae > Alatinidae sp. Z8VKAUB7J3. The sequence continues at coordinate 96,721,654 of JAAAKM020006971.1, forward strand.
AATATCGAAAGTTTTTAAAAGCATGAAAATTTGAATAGAAAAAAGGAGAGCAAGAAATATCAGAGGAAATAGATTATTAAGTATCTGAATAAAGTGAAGTTTGTTTTTAATTACATAATTTTCAAACGAGCCACGAATCTTTTATATTTCATTGCCATTGTTCCATCTTATTTCAATACAGCAACCATTTTTAGAGAATTATTTCATGAAAGTTCTGTAAGATTGTGTTGGTTGTTTGTCTTTATGATATTTCCGAAAGTTTTTGTACCTTTTATATTGAGCAGTACAAATTTTGATATAATGCATTGACCTCACATGACTCCAAAATGTGTACGTCAACTTGTTCTCAAGTCAGTTTGATAGACGCATTACCACTACATTAAGTTATGATGCCATTCTTAGTTATGGGGCGTGGCTATTATTTTGGTGCAAATAGCGTCATTGTGACTGGGTGTCGAAAATCTCTATGTTCGTTTATCGATGGAACTCCTTGGTTCATGATGCAAGGGCCACGCCTCCGATTCCCAAGGGCGCAATGTAACATTGTTCCTATATGCAGTTCACTTCAGAGTCTCCGCCTGTAAGAGTGAGAACTTCCAGTGGTGCTGGTAATTACTCCAGTTGACTACGTTTAATGTCCGTGGACAGCTGGGGTAATTTTTACAACTGACATGAAAGTAAACGATCCGTGCAACGGATGAGCTGGATTTTGAAGAAGAGCAATCTTGAATCTAATAATGCCAGGATAATTGATAGAAAGAAGAATAAAAAGGCCGCTGATGTGCCACATATTAATGATTCTATGAAATACTTGTATTTCTATCTTTGCAGGTTCTCGAACAGCGAACAGGCATCCCGATAACACTGTCTTTGGTCTACTTAGCAATTGCAAGAAGACTTGGTGTTCATCTGGAACCGGTAATTGCTTATATATACTATGTGACGGATTGCATTCCTACCTACCTGGACGCTGCTCACATAGGCCGTGGGCTGAGAGCTCTTCCCCTCGAACAAAATTCATGTATGGACCTGTAGATGTTAAATGGTATTACGTTTCTAGCTTCACAATGCCGAAAAACATTTCGGTCATTCTGACGTTAGTACTCTGAGGAGTGTCAGACGAAAAAAGCTTTTAAGTACACAATGTTTCGCTATATCGTGCAATAGTCCAAACTATCTTTCTTATCTCTAGCGCAACGTTCCATATTTATGAAACCTCGGCCTCCTCTTTCCGCTTTATGTACAACTTATGCACAACTTCACAGCACTCCTCAAATATAACGCTCCATTCATTGTCATTATTTTCCTTGACTTTCTGTCTACATTTTTCGATGCACTCACTTTCCACTGTATTACTTTTGTTTCGTACCTGAATATAGCCACGGCTCATACATTTGATGCTATTGTTTGTTTTTCTCATGTAATTTTGTTTTTAGAAGCAATCAAAGCCTTCTTTTATATTCCATTACTGTTTTTTCTCTTATTTCATTCTGTTTTATCTTATCCAACTCAACGATACCCAAATATGTGTTTCCCTCATATCGGACTCGTTTCATTACCCCACTATGTTGGACCTTTATCTAATAAAATCTAACTTCATTACCTTCCGTCATGTCAAGAATTCCACACTTTCGCAATCCAACTGTATTCCAGTATCAGTGCTGAAGACACAAACAGTTCTTACAAATGTATCAACTTGTTCCTCACTCTTTGAACACAGCTTTAAATCATACATGAACTTGACGTAATTCGGCAATGTATTTGTTTTGCCCATTTATAGCTTGCTTATACCTATCTGAGTATCAAGCACAAAGGTGCCATACTTTAAAAAAAAGAGTGCTGAAATGCTGCCTCCCTGAAATGCCCTTCTCTTTACATCAATGTCCCCAAGATCTTCTCCATTCGACGTTAGTGATAACTTCCACTGCTCCAAAATAATTTCACCTTATCAGCAATTTCAAATAATTCCGTACACTCATTAATCAAGCTATGCGTACCATGTCATATGCTTTCTTGAAGTCTACATCTAGAAAATATAAAATTAGTCTTCCTTTTCTTGCAATTGGGAAGTTAAATTGGGGCATGGTTATGATGACACGCTGTTTGTTCCTGTATGTCTATATTCTAAAGCAAAAGGAGAAGAAAAATTAACATCAGGGCTGTACCTGGCGGAGAAAGGACGCTCTATAAATGCTCAATTTTTAATATAATTTTTCTCTGTATATTTTTTACAATTTATCTGTATCATTAAAGAACTTGTTTACTTTTGCTTTTCATAGATCCAGCCTGATCGAGCTACAGGAAATTATATTCGCTAGATGTGAAGAACCTTCCCTCGAACAATTTGAAGATAAAGTGAACGGTTTTGGAATCCGCCTTTTCCTAAGTCAAATACGGTCTCTTATTGAATATTACGACTCGCAACTTCGTTTGCTACGAATTTACCTCACATCTCCTCCTCCACCTGCGCCTTCGCAACCATCTAATTCTTCGACAGATGAAAGCGAAGGACCCAAGTTGTCGTAAATTTATGTACAAACTCTATTGTAAATAATGTAGGTCTTGTATTTTTAACTTTGATTACCTATTGTTTATTATTTTCACATATTTACGTTAGGTGTAATTTTAAATAAGTTTTTGGTGGCACAAAATTTGAAAATACCCCAGTACGAGAGTTCTTTTCCGGAGTACTACAATTTAATAAATTTCTCACTTCGAATAATTTTTGATAATGGCAGCCGAATCCGTAAAAAAGTACGAGTTTCTTGCCCTTTTTGCGTCAACATAAATATAGTTACCGCGATAATGCCTCATCAAATACGGTCTTAACAAAAGTAGTTCTTTAATGTAGTATGCAAAAAGATACCCCGAGGACTCTTGTATGACTGGATAGACTTTTTGGCATCTGGAGTTACAAGAATGTAAGCCTTGGCTTAACTGATTATGCCAAACATACCTCAGGCAGTATATATTGCCTTTAACATCAATATCTTGCATTCCCATTTCCTTCATGATTAATTTTCTGGAAACATTTAATAACTGTTTTATAACGACACCGGACTTAGCACAGAAGGTTCATGGGCTTTTCGAAATAAAGTGACTTTCCTAATGGAAACAACACTGTTGGATACGACTGGAATTAAAACCCTCGAACATTGGGTCAAAATTCCAACTACCTGGTAACTATGTCAGAGTGGGGCTACAAAGTAAAACTGCTTACGAAAAGCTATCACAAAGCTATATGTACAGCCTCTCAAACAGACAAACGAAGTTTTCATCTGTCTGCTTTGGAGGCTGTACATAAAGCTTTGCGTAAGCCTTCTCTTTGTAAGCAAAAGGAATTTTTTATTTAGATTAGCAGTTTTCGTTAAGGTTATCCCAAGCGCTAAAATTTTGTTTACTTGTTTTACGTGACGTCCGCATTTTTCCACTTATCGTGTCTCACCTATTATAAATTTCGATCCTTTTCAATGTCTATAAATTCTTTTGTAACGATGTATTATGAACCAATGTACTTAGTCTGAAGAAAATCGGCGAAAAGCTTCTTTATCACTATGAGAGTTCTTTTTCGGAGTATTTTCAAATTCAGTACCACTAACAACTTATTCAACTTTGTTATTACGCGATAAAAAATCACCGTCACTGGAAAAGAAATCGGTATAGATGCATACGTGATTCCTGGTAACTACTTTCAACGCTTGTATGTCTTTTGCTGCCCTAATTCTGCTATTATCGATGTCTGGCATAGTTGCCCCTGACTGATTTAAAGCGGAAAATTCTTATTCTTGATGTTGTATCTATCTGTTCGAAAGCGAAGCTCATAATCCAAGCTTTATGTAATACGCATGAATTTTAATACGCTTGTGTATCAGAAAAACTTTAAACTCCGTCGACCCCATACTGCAGCAAATTGGAGCCCCATATTACCTGAGTTATAGTAATAAAGCCTTTACCGTGATTAATTATCTGTCATTTACAATGATTATTTGTTGAGGCATTTAGTGGTTACCAGATGCTGTTACTGGCGAGGTAAATTTTTATGAAAGTCTGTGCGCGTCATGCACTTATTTGGTTTTGATGGCTTAATTTAATGCTCTGTTTAATGACCGCTTGTAAGTAGTGGATATGTAACACATTGAGATAAAGGTAGCTCACCAAAGGGTGGTGGAAAATTTAGCTATATGTAGCAAAGAACTGGTAAACAGGAGGGAAATGGTTCCTCCTGACACACTTCATTGTAAAGCCCCAAAATGTAATTATGTTAGTTCTAAATTTATGTTTTTAGCAAAGTTTTTAGACCATATGTAGCTGACCGATGCCAAACAGGTGGACACTGGGACTTCATCACGCTCCGCAAAGCCGTGGAACCGCACCAAAGATTTAACATTTGTTCTGTTAAGTTACCCGTATTTGCTTGAACGTGCGCCTTGGCGATTATTAATTTTTTGCGACATACATGCGACGTTTATTCGAGACCCATGTTTATTCGTTGATGGATTTATTTAAACATCCATAAGTATGCTTGTTTTATTTTCTGGCTTTGCCATTTCGTGATAACAGTATTTAAGTTTCATCATTCTGTTATTTTGTAGTTCTGATTCCACCCCCCTGTCAATAGAACAAACATACTCACTAAATGTAGTCATTGTCATTTTCCTTATTTTACCATTGTAATGTACTCAGCTTCGATGTCACTGTCCGCCTCTTGGTCAGAGTCTACATTATCCATCGCGGGAGGATGCGAATCTCCCTCGTCTTGGTCTGTATATTTCCCACCATACCAAGAATTTTAAAGTAATAATTAAACACATAAATAGGATGCTGGCGATTAATCGAGGGCAAAGCATATAAAATATTTCTTTAAAACGCAGTACTTATTTGACCTAGTACGGTATTCTAAAACTGCTTCATTCACATTTTAAAACTGTCAATTCTTACTTCTTTCTTTCATTGACGACGCCTTTGGCGGTCTCAATCCCAAAATGTCTGTGCAATAGTTCATCTGTATAGCTTATTAAGGCTCTGACTTTAATTTCGTGAGACTAACTAATCGACTACATGGTCATTTGACTTGGATTTTTTACTTAAGGAGATGATCAAGGAGAATTATTCAAACGAGTAAATTCTGATACATTTTTTTCATTCAAGCTGATACAGTTGCCTCATCGCTGCTCCAGATCATGTTTCAAATAATACTATCGATTAGAATAAATCTAGGGTCCAAATAGTTGATATCCTGTGATATTTTCTTTGTAACTAAGTATCCTTTTATGTACGAACATATCCATTCAATGGACAATTATATTATTATATTAGGAGTGATACTTTGAGGGTAGAGTTGACTGGCCTGGATTTAATAGGGTTCCTCTTATGTGGACGTCTAGGATGGTTACAAACGGGAAGTTCTCGTTCTTTTTATGATTCATGCAAGGGAGGAGACGAGAGACAGATAACTCAAAACAATCTCGTACATTGTTTGAATCGTCTCAACCTAATTTTCTAACATTTTAATAATAATGTAAAGTCAAATAATCTTTAATAATCTAATAATTTAATAATCAAAAAGTTTTAAAGCGGGTGTCTTTATGTTGCAAAGCAACGCAGACTCCAGAAGTGCCGTACTAAAAAGTTAAAAAGGGGAGGCTGTGTGATGAGCATCAAATGCCATGACCACTATTATTCTCCTCTACGCCGCTACGCAAGATACAATTTTATATTAAGTGCAAATATTCACGCAGCTGAAAATTTCCAACCAAATATTATAATAACCTTTATCAAAAAATTCACAAAAAGAATAAAATTTCTACTAATATTAACCAAAAGCCAAATGTAGAAAAGGGGACTCAGCCCCCCAACATTTTTCAAATTTTCAAGAAGGGGACTCTACCTCCCAGAGCCCCTCCTCCACGGCTTCTTTTTCAGACACCAGATATTAAAACCCGAGTATGAAATGGAACCTTGTCGGCGTCACTTACTTACTTCTTATGCGCAGGCCTAGAGACGGAAAAAATCGATTCGCGCTAACAAATTCGTCTGGTGAAAATTCGGCTTTAGTGTTTGCGTTCGCGAAAAGAAAGCTGAACTAGGAATAAAACGCTCACTTTAAAAGAAAAGTAGGCCTGACGTGGGCGACTGATGATATGGAATGAAAAGCTCAATGGTGAAGACGTAGGACGACTAGGAATCGAACCGTGTCCTTCAGCATTGCAACGTGATGTGCTACCATTACACCATGGTTCCTACCATTGAGATATAGAAATTTGGGATGTCATTTGTTTCGATTGACGTCGCTACACAGCCCCCTGATAGAGGTGAAGGCATGAGGCTCGATTGTTGTGTTGTTTCTGTTAGCTAACCCGACTCCAGTGAAATGTGAGTTAAGTTGACTTGCGATGCTGGCGTCTTGGGTGAGAGAGAGTGTGAGTTGCTGAGCCGATGCTGGTCGCTGTAGGTTGAGGAGCGTGTTCAAATTTCGGGCCATTTGACGTGGGTGACTGATGATATAGTATGAAAGCTCAATAGTGAAAACGTAGGACCACGAAGAATCGAGCCCCGTCCCGCTACCATTGCACTATGGTCCCTTACCATTGAGGTATAGAAATTTGGGATGTCATTTGTTTCGACTGATGTCACTACACGCCCATAGAACTAATATTGTTATAATTATAAGATTTCTATGGGTAGGCCTACAAGTCCGAGCTCGCATTTCAGCAACGATTAGCTAAACACACTTCATTTTCAATATGTTCTTTAGAGAAGGATATTGACGCTTATTGTGATCGAATCGGAACGAAATGTGTTGGAATCATCCAACAACAATTTCCAGCAACGAAAGTGCTGCACTTTTTACAAGTCACTTACAGACGTATTGCTGAGGTATTAGAGAGATATTGCATGCTGATATTCCACAAAAAGTGGTACTCGTTTTACTAGTCCCTAGAGACGTACTAGATCGATTTCATAAATATTCTGCGCATTTCACAAACCATTATAGAAGTATTCCACATTGAAATCTATTTATCAGCATAAGTAATTGTAACTAAAGTGTGCAACCAACCATGTAAAGTAGATTCATCGAAAGTTTCGGAAATTTTACTGACCACTACAAAGCTTTTTTCACCTTCTTATATGTAATCCTGCGTCTATTTTGAGATAAATGTCCTTACTCTCCTGTTTCCACAGACAATAAACGCTTTAGAGCATTGTAAAGTTTAACTGAATAGACAGTAGGCTATGTAAATGCAACATGGGGAAAAGAGTGTCATAAAGAGGTCGTAAATAGATTCAAACGATATGTGGCTAAACGGGAACGGAAATGTGTACTTTAACAGTGGACGGTAAATGAATAAAGTTCCTTATTTAAGATTTACAGTGCTGAAGACGTCTATTGGAACCATTTGGATTTCCGTTTACGGAGGCCTCTAACAGTGCAATTTCGTCCCTACAGTAGCCTGCGTTGCAGACCGAAGGCTTTTGTGTACCTAGTCGCTACGTCCTGAGCAACGTTAAATCTCTATAGCGCGAGCACTCGACTTTGTGCCATAAAAGCAAAAAAGGAAATCTAAAGAATCTAAAAAAAATCAAATTTCTAGGAATCTAGAGTTGCGTTTATCAACAGCTTCGATAGTCACAAACAGCTATTATATTATATTAGGTTCCAGCAGCTGTTGGGAATCTCCGTGAGCTGTAGAGAATTCCCTGCAGCTCAGTGATTATTAATACGTACCATGGAAATAACCAGAGAAATAAAAATCGATGGAGACTCTGGTGCCTAAGTTTTACGCTATCGTACAAACCTAAAAAGATAACGTAACTAAATATTGAAATAAAACTACGAAACCAACGCAAAAACAACGATATCACCACCACAACCCGAACTACAACTAAGAGCTTAAATCACGTAAAGTTTAATAAATCTTGATAGATATCTATAGCTAAAAATCATGCAAGATAGACACCTAGTGTAGGGACGGGTCTACCATTCTTTGGTGTCGCTCGATGTCTGCCCCTTTCCTCGTAACAACAGAGAGGTACCGTAAACTCCCGTGCATAAGCTCCCCACGTATAAGCCCCCCAAGTATACGTATTTGTCAGAGTCCTACTTAAAAATACATCAATTACGCTTTTTCTTGTGTCCAAAAGATTCAACAGTTGGGATGCCAATAGGACTTTGCAAGGAATCTGGAAGAGAAAATTGGGGCATCTGCATTATATTGATCCAAATTTTTAATAGGGGTATAAATAGGTATGTTAGAAGTGTCACCCCTACCTATATTGGTGAAACATCTGAATTAGCGTAATGCAAGTTTTTAACAGAGGCATTGAGAGAAAACTTGGAAGATAAGCCTACTCACACTAGCAAGGCCTTCTAAGCACTTTTACTACAATGCATGAAGATAATGTTTGTCTGCTAAGGCCGTTCAAATATTTCATATATAAGGATATCGTTGAGATCAGGAATGGACTATTGCCATTATCCTATGTCAAATTCTTTTATCCTTTAATTTATAGTTACCTGTAGCTGCTGCCGCAGATTAGCCTTCAGCATTTAATTGTGCAAGTTATTAACTACACCATTATATCTTACACATTATAATAAAGGCATTTAAACACGGACAGGAACAAGGACTGAAAATCTGCATCATCTTTGAAAGTAATATTTATAAAAATAAAAAAAGGATAGCAGTTACGAATTTGGATTTTCAAAGGGCTATAACTCAAGATTTTGTCATGATTCTAGCTATCTTTTGATAGAATTTTCTGAAGTCAAGTCCTAAATAAATATAATGTGCATTCATGTTAATTAATTGATACTTAAGACTAATTAGAGATAATTATAACTTTCGATGACACCGTATTCCGAATCTTACTTTTAGATTTATTTGTACCTGAAATTCAAGCACAACTTAATGAAATCATTCCCAAATATATTAATAGGCTAAAAGGCATTCAAAAGGCATTCAAAAGGCATTCAAAGGGCATTCAAAAGGCATTCATTCGGAACAACGATATCTAGTTTTCAAACAGTAATTCATTTCTTCAGACATTGTAAACATATGTTCTTTGAAGTTGTTCGGCTTAGACCGTTGAGATTTCTCATATGTACTTATTGGTTCCGATATTTGTCACAAATACTTGTGTGCCTCAAGGTTTTGCAGAGTTATACTATTCTGAGGATCAAAGCAGCTTTAGAGGTAAATATTGTCGTCTTTATCACATTGCAGGAGAGGTAACAACTCATATTCCATTCCGATAGGACTTACATCTGTCCAATATATTTGACTTTACTAACCTACCTTATCCTACCAATTTAAACGACTCATTAACGAAACATTTCCTCTAAAAGCCTTTAATTTAACGTTATAGGCCTTAAAGCATTTAACACTTTGATATCAAGGCATATAACCACGTATTATAGCATTTATAAACTTTAAAATAGCCGTGGACCTATTAGTCCAGCCCCGCCCCTTTGTGCTGGCTCAAAGGTCTCAAAAGTCAGTGCTAGGTAGAGTTAAAAAATATGTAAGAATGATTCTTATAATAGAATACGGTTCTCGTACCATGCATCATAACTTACGATTGGTTAAATCAAAAGTTACCTATAATCATGCCAAGTCTATAAATTGCTAAACGTAATTCTTATAAGGGAATACGGTTTACGTACCATGCATCATAACTTACGATTGGCTAAATCAAAAGTTACCTTTAATCATGCCAAGTCCAAAATCTCTAAACCTATAGGTCATAATTTTAATAATGAATATTCCAGTTTTAAAAGTTTGGAGAAATAAGCAAACCCTCTTAGCCAAAGCAAAGACGGCGCCCTAGATGTATGGGAATGGGTCACTTTGTTCGAGTACCCTTTTCATTTCAGAGCTCACCCCTTTAACTCCACTGTGACCTGAAACGGTAATTTTAAAGAAAAAGACAGACGTTGAGTAAACACTTACAAGTAAAGCACTTTCTAAGGTTATAAGACTTCTTCCTTTCTGTTGTGTTAAGAAGTTAAGACTAGGGGTCACATTACTTTCTGCCGTTTATGACACTATTGCTTGTAAATTTAGTCTTCTGTTACAGTGTTTCCAAACATGGCGACTTCTCCTGCAGCCCTACTCCCTACAGAAAAATGTCTTGCAATTTTTCACTTTTTTTCTTATCTTAATACACAAAATTTACGTTGAACATTAATTAACGTTTTTGGAATTAAAAAGCGTTAATTAAATCCACGTTAATTAGATGCGTTAATTAAATCCACGTTAATTTTTGAAACGTCAATTTTAACATAGAGCTAATTTTTGAAACGTTGATTTATGCCAAAATTTTATACAAATATGCGCCCTATAATATTTTCCTTGGCGACAATATGTTGAAATCGCAAAAGGAAACATTTGGTTATTTTGCAGCGTCTATAGATTGTGTTCATAAATTTGATTTGTACTCCCTGAATTCTTTACCAACCGAACTAATTTCTGTAGACTAACATTCCCTACTACAAATCTGGAAAATAAATATTGTCGTTCAAACATTTATTTCAGCAAATCATTTCTGTGTGTTTGGCGATGAATGTTTGGTAATGTTGCCCTTTAAGCGCATTTTGAGTAAGTATCACGTAAATTTTAGGGAAAGAGAAAACACTTTGGCGAAAAAAAATTTTTTATGGCACTTGATGTTTGTCATTTATAAGGAGACGCATTGATTAACGATGGCACTAATTAACGTTTATCGTTTGAAAACGTTAACTAATGTCGTTCAAACATTAAATTGCTGATAAAACGTTAATTAATGTCCATCAAAAAGCATTTTAGTCTTAAAAAATGTTAATTAGATCAACGTTAATAAAAGCCACGATAATTCGTGTACACGTTAATTTTGTGTATTAACGTATTCGTGTTTCACCAAATTTTGCTTAATTTGGTAATGAATATCAATATACAGCAGACTCTTGGTTTAACGACCCTTATCGACCCCTTTCTTCATCGTTTTCATCAGTTTAAACACTGGAAACAAGCAAAAGGATGAGTAAAGTTTCTTGCTGCATTTCTCTCATGTTGCACACATTTTTGTTTGCACCTTTTACGAAATTGGGAGTCGTTATTAACAGCTTATTCAACAACAGCTTTCAATATATCGATGGCTTTCAATATATCGATGGAGAGAAAGAGCTCGATTCCCCTTGACGTAGGAGGCACGTGAAAATTTTGGTAGCACTAAGGGTGGGTTATATACTCCCGGAGATTGATAAACCCTGTTTTAAAGTACATTTGCGGAGGTATATTTCTAATACTATAGTAAAGATCAGTGAAGTCTCTTGTCAGCTTTACTGATTTAAAGTTACTTTTGATAACTCAGTTTAAAATCATTTCTACTGCATAGCAAAAGGTTCAATATTATAATCATAAAATCGGTTTGAAAGAATGTGGTCTAAGTACTCAAGGGCGGAACGCATGACAATAACTAAAGAGACCCCCTCCGTACTGCCTACCATCTTTAAGTGGCACACCAGGTCTATTAGTGGATATCGGATTCTGTGGTATGTTTAGTACAGTGTAGCCTCTTTACAGTATAGCCTTTTTTTGAGGACTTCCCTTACGTGACAGGACATTGCCTAATTATACTCAGGGGTCGCGGAGAGAGGTAGCTAAAGAACTATAACCCTACCTATGAATTCGAAATCATGTATTTTATGATGTGAGTTTACAACATCGTGGGATTGAGTAGAAACTGAAGCAATACACAAGGCCTATACACAAGGAAGAGAAGCCTGTTCAGCCAAAGAGGAGCTACATGTAACTGCTTGCAGCCATTTTCCCAATTTTGAATCCCACTTGTTGCGATTTTAAGTGTCAACATTATCTGCTAATAGTAATTTAAAGTCCCGACATCTACAATAATAATTCTTTGATAGTATTAGCAAAATCAGCACCTGTGTAGATGTGTTAATTTTTTAATCTGACGTAACTTGTTACTTTCTGTATTCTTTCAAATGCTTTGCCTTTTAGGAAATTGCTGCCTTCTGATAAAACATAATTTATAAGTTTAATATACAAACAAGACATTCATTTTTGTAGACCCTTTAAAAAGATAATCTACTACAGTCTCTTTACTTATTTTTTCCTCGCCATTACGAAATGAACACAATAAACCATATTTTATTATGGTATTGCTGTAATAACGCTTGAAAAAGTAAGCCTTTAATACCAATTCCAATCCCACAAAATGTTTTGAGCTCTTTAAAATTTACCTTCCATTCCTCACACAAAGGTAAGTTATAGACTAAAGTGTTGTTTCCTCTGAAATTAGTCATTCACATAGTTGAAAATAAATATCTTCTTACTATTTCATAAATTGCCCGTTGTTTTACATTATCAACCTAAAATAACAGTTACCTCTTCTGTAATAAACACCACTGTATCACCACTTCACTTGTAATTGGATTTCCAAGTATCTTTCACTTCTTTTCATCCTAAGGTAGCTCTACCAATATGCTAGTCACCTTCTTTCAAATCGCATATAACTAGACTATAAAATTCCATCTCTGTTTTTAATCGGAAACTGCCCTTTAATAATATTGCTGGTCACTGACAATATATATCACACGGTGATGTAGGAAACTTGAAAAAAATAATAAGCCAGCTACGAAAACATTTCAGTTCTACCATATACATACCTATATACATAAAGTCTACTAAACTTGTAAAGTTATTACGAAAAACCATGGTCTCTGGTGGGAAGTCGTCGCAGTTATATCAATATCAAAACTAGCTATTATATTATAAAGCATAAATCTTTTTTTTACAATGGTCCATTAGTTTCAAGTATTGTAAAATGCTTGAGCCACTTACCGATTCATCCTATTGAAACATTAGGGAGAATGAAAAATAAAACAAAGCCTAATGGAAGCAACAACCTATCGTTGTTATATTTACCAAATTTAGTCTTAAAATAGATCCTGAAAACTTTTAGCCAGTTCTAGGGCAATTCCCTTAATACATTTGCTAGTGTGCATTCTCACTAGCAAATGTACTAAGCTATACAAAGCAATCAAAGCGCCAACTCCCTCCCGATCGGAGACTTTTCCAACGGACACTCTTACGAGTAGACGCCTCTCTGGTAGGCACTTCACACCGATTAACGCATTTGATCACCAAAGGTTTCCTAACCGAAAGTTTCCTATTCCCATAATATTTCATTTTTTTAATTCTTTAAATTATTATTTACATTTTCATATAACCACTACTCTGTGAAGATGAAGTTCGTCATAGGGTAATTGCAAACTTAATTCAAAAATGTTCATCGTTTAAGGTGTCAAGGGACAGTGAAAGTTTACCACTTTGACCATGACATCATATTTTTCAACCATCCCTCTTACTTCTGTAAACCATTCCTCTTATTTCTGCTCATTTGCATTTAGGAAATGTCTTAGAATTTCATGTGCCATCAGGACAGCCTCGATCATCGTCACAAAACCTTTTAAGTGTCCCCGAAGGAAAATTAAAGTCCTACGGGTCGAGAGCCTTTAAAATAGCTGCTCCGTTACTTCGGAATAGCCTTCCGTTAGAACTACGTTCTTGTAGATCAATAGAAACTTTTAAGAGTACAGTTAACATATACTTATTTTGTCAGGGATACGGCACTTAGAAAAAGGTTTTGATGTTAATATTTCTTCAATATACCAAACGAATAAATTTTAAATTAAATTGTGAAGCGCTTAGAGACATTGACTTGTATAAGCCGCTATATAAGAAAGATATATTATTAAAGACATATTATTAAAGATATATTATCAAAGCATTAGGTACTTCTTCATGTATACTGTTGGTCTGAGAGGTTCGTTTTGCCTACATGTTGAGTTGGTATGAGGGTCTTTGTCGCCAAATGTCAGATGTTTAAACTTTTCAAAAGAACGAGTCTAGAAAAGATTTCTTTTACTTTTAACTGAAACTTAAATTAAATTTTGTGCTTTTTCAGATTTCGAACGCAAAACAAATGTATGAAGGGGAAACAAAGAACACCAAATTCGTATTGATGGTGTTGAACTAGCTATCTTTAATTATTAAAGTCTGTTGTTCTCTGTTTTCTTTTCAAGTTTAGTAAAATCAGGCTTCTTTTTGGAAAGTATTCTAGCCTCAAATTCCGGACGTGAGCTACCAACCCTGCTGACATGTTTAAGCGATTCGAGGAAAACTAGCGCACTCAAAAGCATACTGACGTACCGGACACCGGTATTGCAGCCACAAACCTCTGGCTTTACATAAGTGCTTTATGCGATAGGCCATTTTGTTACCATTCACATTCTCCCTATCAATAGAGAGGAAGCGCAAGAGACAGTATTCCTTATAGCGCTATACCTAAGTGAAAATGCTCGTTCAAGTAGTGATACGAAACAGACACCGCGCGTTTCCTCCTGATAGAGAGCAACCAATTTGAGGTCATTGGGAGTTAGGTGGGGGAGTCACCTGCTGTAGTAGGTGGAACGAATGCTAGTTTGTTTTTATGGGACAGGCCAGGACGTAGAATAAAGAATAATTACTTGAAAATGTGTATTTGTTTCTATAATTTTATTTGCTGTTTTGAAGAGTTGCTTCAGGTCGCAAGCTCGTAAAACGTAATAGACTTTAGAGGATTTGTGTTAGTCGTAACACATCATTTGTCCTCTCCGGAAAGAAAAACAGAGTTAGTCATCTAGAATAATCGTTCCGAACGCCCCAGAAAATTCCCAGAGAAGACTCTTCATTCTATTATCTAGCACAGGGTCATGCAGGAGACAGTAAAAAAGGAACTAACCGCTGATAGGCTCAAAGTACAACAACCTATCTGAAATTAAACTAAGGCACGTACCTGATGGCAGAACGGAGTACCTAACTATCAGAACCAAAGTAGTGACTTATTGATGAAAATACAATTATGCCACGTCTGCACAGTAGGTTTTTTTTGAGATTTTTCAAGGCATCCCAAACAATCGTCAGTGCCCCTTTCACTGGCAACTTCTCTATTTGTCATACACAGTGATATCCTATAGTAAACAGGGAATCTCGGGATAACACGCTGTTATCGTTATGGGAAAGTGAGGGGTCAGTACCCTTGCCCTCTTTGGTTAAAAAGTATTACTCTTCTTACTGTATTTGTGCCCTTTACCAATTGACTTTGATTTGCATCTCAGACGTGTGGTCCGGTCCACATCGAGCTGCCCCTGGACGTGATCACCGCCGACGGCGACGGCCTTTCCCTTGAGTCCCATCGCACCCGCGCGCGTCCCGGGCCCGATCCCCGGGCGATCGAGCGGGCGGCGGCCTTGCTGAAGGCGGCGGAGAGCCCCTTCGTGGTGCTGGGCGGCGGCACGCAGGATGCGCCCGAGGCCGCTCTGGCGCTGGTCGAGCGCCTGGGCGCCAGGACCGTCGTGACGGTCAATGCCAAGGGTGTTCTGCCGAAGGGTCATCCGCTGTCGCTCGGCAGCAGCCTGCCGATGAAACCGGTGCTGGAGGCGCTGGAGAGCGCCGATGTGGTGCTGGCCATCGGCACCGAGCTGAGCGAGACCGATACGCTGCTGTTCTACAGCCAACTGAAGCTGAGCGGAAAGGTGATCCGCATCGACGTGGAGCCGGAGCAGCTGACCCGCAACGCTCTGCCCGAGGTGGCGGTCTGCTCCGATGCCGGCCTCGCCATGGCGGCCTTGCACCATGCGCTGGACGGCCATGCCCCCGACCGGGTTGTGACCGAATCCCAGGTCGCGGCGCTGCGCGGCGAACTGTCGGAGCTCGTGTTGCCCGCCTACCGCACACATGGGCGGTTTCTGGACCAGGTCGCCGAAGCGCTGCCCGGGGTGATCGTCGCCGGCGACTCGACCCAGCCGGTCTACGGCGGCAACCTGACCTACGAGCCGGAGGGGCCCCGGGCCTATTTCAACTCCTCGACGGGCTACGGCACGCTCGGCTTCGGGCTGCCTGCGGCACTCGGCGCCAAGCTGGCCTGCCCCGAGCGGCCGGTCGTCGCCCTGATCGGCGACGGCGGCCTGCAGTTCACCATCGGCGAGCTGGCCACCGCGGTGGAGCTGGGATTGCCGGTGCCGATCCTGCTGTGGAACAACCGGGGCTACGGCGAGATCAAGCACTACATGGTCGAGCGCGGGATCCCGCAGATCGGCGTGGACATCTACACCCCCGATTTCCAGACCATCGCGCGCGGCTTCGGCTGCGCCGCGCTCCGCGCGACCGGCTACGATCACCTGAAGGCCGAGCTGCATAAGGCGACGGAGGCCAAGGGCCCGACCGTGATCGAGATCGACGAGGCGGCGATCCAGAATTGGTGAGTTCCGGCCACATAACGATCGACGGGTCACCCGCTGGCTACCGTCTGGACACGTCAGGAGAGGGTGGCCCCAATGTATGACCTCGATAATCCAGCCGCCCCCACGGGAGGTGTCGAGACACAGATCACCGGTGCCCTCTTCAAACGTTGGATGACCTCCTGGAAGGAAAGAATCGACGACCGGAACGCGGGCCAGATCGTCGCTATTCTCCACGAGGGTAAGGAGGAGACCCTTGGCAAGGGCCTGGTCACGCCCAATTGGCACCTCACCATGATGGGCAACCGAGCCTGCACGGTCTCGAGAAACTTCCACTTCAAGGTCGAGATCGGCAAACCCTTCTCGCACTATTGGCACTACGTGCTCCATCGGATTGCCGCATCGCAAACCTGGCACTGGGTGGGCCATCCAAACCCCTTGATACCGGCGACCAATCAGGGCGGTGGCGGCGCCGGCCGCGATCATGCGCTTCTCAAGGCGAACCTCAGTCTTGTGACCGTCCAGGCGCGCGTGCGTAAGCTGGACAAGAGCATGAGCAAGTCGCTTCAGAACAGGATGGTCGCGAAACTGAGCAAGTGGGACCAGGCGGGCATCATCAGGGCCAACGCCCGCGGCGTCTTCGACGGAGGGACGAGCGCTTGACGCTCAGCGACGGCCAGAGCGGTCGCTTGAGAGGTGGTTGATGGGACCGGGACTGAGCGAACAGCAAGTGGCGTCGTTTCATGACAACGGCTACCTGGTCCTCCATGACCTGCTCGACGGTTCCGACCTCGCCCCGATTCGTGCCGAGTACGAAACCCTCTTGGACGAGGTTGCGGCCAGGCTCTTTGCCGCAGACCGGATCTCCTCCACCTTCGCGGATTTGCCCTTCGACCAGCGCTACCCGAAGCTGGTCCGCGAATCCGCCGAGGTGTTTCAGCACTTGGACATCACCTATCCCGTCGTTCGGGCGCTGCCGGAGAACCCGCCCATCCATCTGGGGTCGGCGGTGTTCGCTCTCCTGACCCATCCGAGAATCCTGGACGTGGTCGAATCGGTCCTCGGCCCGGAGATCTTTTCCAATCCGACCCAGCACCTTCGGCTCAAGCCGCCCGAGAAGCATCTGGGATCGAACCTCTCGAAGGGCTACGTGGGGCGGACGGCCTGGCATCAGGACCTGGCGGGGCTTCTCGACGAAGCGTTGGACACGGATCTGCTGACCGTCTGGATCGCGATCAGCGATGCCTCCGAAGCACAGGGCTGCCTGGTTGCGA
The DNA here is from genome assembly GCA_010016025.2 of Alatinidae sp. Z8VKAUB7J3. Taxonomy (NCBI): domain Eukaryota; kingdom Metazoa; phylum Cnidaria; class Cubozoa; order Carybdeida; family Alatinidae; species Alatinidae sp. Z8VKAUB7J3. The sequence continues at coordinate 96,739,210 of JAAAKM020006971.1, forward strand.
TCCCCGGCAGTCACAAACACCACCGCGGAAAGCTCGCAGAGCACTGCCCGGAAGGCGGCAGATCGCCCGCGAACTACATTGCCGGGCGCAGGCTTGCTCCGGGGCCGAGGGTGCCGCTTCCGGTCCGCCGCGGCGGTGTGGTTCTGCTGCATAAGCTGGCCCAGCACGCCTCGCTTCCGAACCGTTCGGACGAGCTGCGCTTCGCCTTCGATCTTCGCTATCAGCCTACGGGACAGGCGACCGGCCGTCCGGCGTTTCCAGGTTTTGTCGCGCGCAGCGCCACGAGCCCGGACCGCGTCTTGAAGAGCCCGCGTGGGTGGCGGGACCTGTGGCAGCAGTCCCTGGATGCGATTGTGAGTGGCGCCTACAGCGGCCCCATCTATGAAACCCAACGCTGGGAGCCTTTCGGCGGCCGCCCGCCTTGCTGATCACCGCGTACGGATTAGGCTGCCGCCCGCGCCGCTCGCCGGACCGCCGCGGAAAGACCCGCCATTGCGGCTTCCAAATCGGGCATCGACAGCAGCCCGAAGCCCAAGCGAAAGACCCGGGCGCTCTCGCCGAACCAGAGTCCGTTGGCGACCCTGACGCCCTGACCGGCCAGCAGCTCGTAGAAACGCTCGACCGCGCCGTCGTCGAAGTGCTCCGGCTTCAAGCGCAGGCAGCAAAGCGCGCCTGCATGAGGTCGGACCCAATCGATCAAGTCGTCATGGGCCGACACCCAGTCCGCCGTGCGAGCCAGACCGTCCGCCAGGCGCCGGCGCCGCTCGCCGACGATGCGCTCGCATTGCTGCAGCGCCTTCAGGGCCAGGGCCTCGTCCACGGCCGAGCAGGAGATCACGGTGCTGAACTTGCCGGTCACCAGCTGCTCGCGCAGCTCGGGATCGCGGGTGACCGCCCAGCCCAGCCGTAGGCCGGGGGCGCCGTGGCATTTGGAGAGCGAGGCACAGGAAATCACTTTGGGGCCCAGGCCGACGGCGCTGGACAAGACCGGATCGTCGCCATAGGCGGCCTCCCGGTAGGTCTCGTCCACCAGGAGATAGGCCTGCGGGCACCTTTCCGCCATCACGGCGATCACCCGGCGCAGCGTCTCCGGCGCGAGCGAGACCCCGGAGGGGTTTTGCGGGGAAGCCAGGCTGACCAGCTTGGTCCGCGCGGAGAGCGCGCCCGCCAGCTCGTTCGGGTCGAGGCGGTATCCGCGGTCGAAGGATAGCGGCAGCGTTCGCACCCGCGCGCCCACCACCTCCAGGGCATTGCGTGCCAAGGGGAACAGGGGCGAGGTGGTCACCGCCTCGTCGCCCCGCTCGCAGAGGATGAAGGCGATCAGGAACAGGGCCTGCATGCCGCCGACCGTGATCACCACATCGTCGGGCTCTACTCCATGCAGCTCGGCGAGGATGGTCCGCAGCCTCGGATCGCCCTGCGCCGTGCCGTAGCCGAGCGCCAGCTCCTCGAGGCCCGCCTCCGCCGAGGCCTCGAGAAGGTCGCCCAGCCTCAGATCGGGACCGATGCTCTCGGCCAGATCGTAGCGTGGCATCTCGCCGATCAAGGACATGATGTCGTTCTTGAGAAATCTCGCCATTGAAGGTCTCCATTGCCGCTGTGCGAAGCCAAAGCTAGCAAGCCGCATTCGATGATAACAGTCACAACAATGAAAAATTGTACCCAGAACAGTTAAGTGATGTTACAAGGTCTCTGGACAAGCCCAGGAGACGTCATCGATGCGTGCGGAGCCCACCTATCGCTACGAGGAACTGGCGCACTTCGTCACCGGCCTGGTGGAGAACGGCACCTTGCTGCCCGGGGCCCGGGCGCCCTCGCTGCGGCAGATCAGCAAACAGCGGAACGCCAGCCTCTCGACCGCCTTGCAGGCCTACCGCCTGCTGGAAGACCGCGGCATCCTCGAGGCCCGGCCCCAGTCCGGCTTCTACGTTGCCAAGGGTCGCCCGGTCTCTCTGTCCGCGCCGGCCATGAGTGCGCCGCCAGGCAAGGCAACCACGGTTGCCGTGTCCGATCTCGTCCTCAAGCTTCTGGAGTATGCCGCCGATCCCAGGCTGGTACCCCTGGGCTGTGCCATTCCCAGTGCCGAGCTGCTGGCGGCGGGCCGGCTCGACCGTTTCCTGGCCCGGGCCGCCCGGGTCAGGGGTGCGGACTACAACGTCTATACGCATCCCAAGGGTGACGCGGCCCTGCGCCGTGAAATCGCCCGCCGGGCTTTGCGCTGGGGACAGGGACTGTCGCCCGAGGACATCGTCATTACCTGCGGCTGCACCGAGGCGCTGACCCTGGCCTTGAAAGCCGTGACCCGGCCCGGCGATACGGTCGCCATCGAATCGCCCACCTATTTTGGGCTGCTTCAGGTGATCGAGGCGCTCGGATTGAAGGCGCTGGAGCTGCCGACGGAACCCGCCAGCGGCATCGACTTGGCCGCGCTGGAACGGGCCCTGAAAACCGAGTCCGTTGCCGCGTGCCTCTTCGCCTCGAGCTTCAACAACCCGCTCGGCTGTACCCTGCCGGAGGAGAAGAAGCTGGCCGTGCTGGATCTCCTCGCCAAGCATGTGGTGCCTCTGATCGAGGATGATATCTATGGCGACATCTATTTCGGCGGGGCGCGCCCCAAGCCTTTCATGGCGCTGGATCGGCACGACAACACGCTCTATTGCAGCTCCTTTTCCAAGACCGTTGCGCCGGGCTACCGTATCGGCTGGATCGCCACCGGTCGGCACCTGCGGCGGGTGCTGGAGAACAAGTTTGCGCTGACGCTCTGCGGTCCGGCATTGCCGCAAGCCGCGCTGGCGGACTTTCTCGGCTCCGGCGGCTACGACAGTCATCTGCGGCGCATGCGCCGCACCTTTGCCGCCAACATCGAGCGCATGATTCGGGCGGTCGAGCGGGTCTTCCCAAAGGACACCAGGGTGACCCGGCCGGCCGGCGGCTTCGTCCTCTGGCTCGAGCTGCCCAAGCCGCTGAACAGCCGCGCCCTGTTCGACCAGGCCCTGCGGCAGGGCATCTGCTTTGCGCCGGGAGATGTTTTTTCCGCCGGCGGCCGCTACGCCCATTGCCTCAGGCTGAGCTGCGGTCACCCTTGGGACGGGCGCATCGAGCAAGGCGTCGAGGCGCTCGGTGCCTTGGTGAGCGAGGCCTCAGCGCGCGCCTAGAGGCACCGTAAAGAGGAAATGACACTTTCACTACACGCTTTGGTCACCCGCCGGTTCGCCCGGCGGGTCCATTGCGAGCAACAGTGGATTCGCCGGTCAGGCCGGCGAATGACCTTGGGGTGGGTGCTAGAGGCGCCACGCGCATTTCGTGGCATCAGCCAGCCTCGGTCTCGGCCATCAGCCACGCGCGAAAGCGTTTCACCACCGGCCGCTGCTCGTGACCCTCGGGACAGACGAAGTAGAAGGCCTGCCGCACGTCCAACTCCAGGTCGAAGGGGGCGACCAGGCGGCCGGATTGCAGATCCCGTTGCGCCAGGACCCTGCGTGCCAGCAGGACCCCCGCCCCTTCGACCGCGGCGTCGATGGCGTGATCGGCAAGGTTGAAGCGTAGGCCTCGGTCCAAGTCGATGGCCTCCACGCCCGCCGCCGCCAACCAATCCTGCCAAGCGGGTGCGTCATGCGACACCGCGGAGAGGGACTCGTCGTGGATCAGGGTGAAGCGCGCCAGGTCGCCGGGCGCGCGCAGGCCTTCCGGGCCGCCGATCAGCGCTGGGCTGCACATGGGCGTCACGGCTTCCTCGAGCAGCAACTCCCGGTAGCATCCGGGGTAGGTGCCCTGGCCGAAGCGGATCGCCGCATCGACGCCGTCGGCGGCGAAATCGGTCAGCGCCAGGTTCGCCGCGATCCGCAGGTCGATTTTGGGATGGGCCTGGGCGAAACGATTCAGCCGCGGCGCCAGCCACTTGGCGGTGAAGGCCGGGCCGGCGGAGATGACGATGACATCCTCGCTCCGCCGCTGGTTCAGGCGTCCGAGCGCGCGCCGCAGGCTGTCGAAGCCTTCGCTGATCTCGGGCTGGATCAGCCGGCCGGCATCGCTCAGTTCCACCTGACGCGTGCGGCGGTGGAACAACTTCACCTCAAGAACGGCTTCCAGGCCCCTGATCTGATGGGACAGCGCGGCCGGGGTCACGTTCAATTCCTCGGCAGCCTTGCTGAAGCTCAGCACGCGCGCCGCGGCATCGAAGGCGCGAAGGGCATTCAGGGACGGCATGGGGTGTTTCATGACAGATTAGGTTTTCTCACTTGTTTGGTGAGATATCATCGTTTGTAGAAAGCTATAGGCAAGAATATTTTGAATCAGTCGCTGAATGAAGAGCAAACGTTTAGGTGGAGAAATCGCTATGACCCCGATCCATGAAAGGGACTATGCCAGCCTGACCAGCCGCGAGCTGGAGCAAATCTTGGCCCATGGCCGCGCGCTGCGCGCCGCGGAACTGCGGACGCTGATGGGGCGGATCGTCAAGCTCTGGCGTGGGGATCGGGCGCCGTCCGGGGCCGCGTTGGCCGCCGGAAAGGTCGGTTAGGCCGCGGTCCGCTTCCTGAAGGCCGCCTCGAGGAGCCAGTCGCGCACGCGGCGCACGGGCCTGGAAAGGGCCGTTGTATCGGGAACCAGGAGGCAGTAGTGATCCCGGCCCGGCAACGCCGGGCCCGGGAGTCTGTGTAAGGGATCCAACACCCAATACATTCTTCCACAATTCGCCACTTCAGAATCGTCTACGTCGCCTATATGTTGATATTGACAAAACTTAAGCACCTTGCTCTTACCTTTCATTCGACACATTGTGTGTACAAGAATCATCTACCATATGCCGCTGTTGTGGTCTGCATACAATAAAAAAGCCGAAACGGCAAGAGACATATGCAGTCACAGGAAGCATAAGCGCATTTCAAGTTGTAACCTTTCCATTGATCTGCAACCGGTGTTGAATGACAATAAAATCGCAACGCTCGCACACGTTATTTCGCAAATGGTTACGTTAAAAAACAGACCAGGAACAAATACATTGAGTAGACGTACATTAGGGTTTGTTTATTCATCATGCAGAACAGATGTAAATTCCTCGAACATACGCGAGTCTATGCTATCTTCATTTTCAATGACGCGCTGGTTTGCCCCAAGAATTTAAAATAGCGCTTGTAAGCGGTTGGAAACACTATATCATTGTGCATCCCGTAAAATCATCCGTCCACGAATTTAGTTTCTAACATCTTGCGCGCCTGTATGGGTCTGATTGTATCTATGAATAATTGTCTATGGCACTGCTCCAGTACCTTAATACGAAAATACCTAGAAAACACATTGGATTAATGCCACAGCGGGCACGTCTATCGGACTTTGTTCTGTTGACGCATACTGATCTTCCGAGAAGGAGGCCGGAACAGGTCCTGACGTTGCGCAACCTATTCAACAAGCTTCTTTGTCAGCACCTATTTGATTGTCTTTACTACTGCCGCCTGCTAACTTTCGTCGTCGCCGCTTTCGTCACTTTCCACCGGACTGCGCGACTCCTTCTTCTTCTTACGAGTCTTTTCGTCAGCTGATGCGTCATCCTCAGTATCACTTTTCGATTTCTTATGCTTATGTTTCTTGTGTTTACTCTTTTTGTGCTTCTGCTTCTTATGCTTTTTATTCTTCGACTTCTTCTTCTTATCGGATTTCTTCTTTTCTGGGCGTTCTTCGTCTTCCACCTCCTCAGTGTCTGCACTCAAAACTACCCGACGTTGATCTGAGTTTGGTACAGCCCCACTTTTATTGTCGTCCGTGGCCACCACTCTAACTATGCGTGCTTTGCTATCATCAATGTCATCATCTGCAATTTTTCGTTTGCGCTGCGAAGCATCTTGTGTGCTGGGATCCTCCTTTACGCGCTTTCGCGCTCTTGAAGTCAGAACTTCCCTCACAGTTCCATCCTTGTCTTTGCTGATCTGAAGCCCCACATTCTGTTCGGTGCCTTCCTCTTTGTCCATTTTCAATTCCTTCTTTATGTCATCTTTCCTCTTCACAGACTCTTTTCGCGCCTTTTTATTTTCCGTTTTCGACGCCTTTTCTTTCTCCTCGTCCCCTCCTCTCTTTCTCGATGGCGATTTTGCTTTCTCCTTCTGCGTATCTTTCACCTTCTTCCTCTTCGAAGAATGACTACGCTCATTACTAACATCTCTCGCCTCTACCTTACTAACAACCACAGATTCTGCTTTTGATTTGACACTAACATCTTTATCTTTACTTTTTGTTTTGCTAGTAGTCCGTTTCTTTTCCTTCCCTTGACGGTCCCCTTCTGATTCCTTATTAACAGCCTTCTCCTTTTTATCCACTGACTTTTCTTTTCTTTCCTTGGTTTCTCTCTTGCTCTCTCGACTGCTAGCTTCCTTACTACGAACTGCCTTGGGTTTCGTCTCAGTTTTCTCTTCTGGTGTCTTTCCTCTCTTTTTTTCTCTCTCCTTCCCTTTCCCATTACTTGCAACTTTCTTTGTATGTCTTTTGCTTATATCGGACCCAGCATTCTCACATTCTTCGCCTGAAAAACCCACAGGGCTCGAGGGTGGTGATAACGAGATGGCATCATCAGGAGTTGGTGAACGATGTGATGCAACTTCTGGTGACGTTGACCATTTCGGCGGCGAAAGAGAAGCTACTGACCTTCCTGATTCTGATCTTTCTGAAAAACGAGAAAACGAGTCGTGTGATGGAGGTGGGTCTGACCTGTCTGAGAAAGACCTTACAGAAGACCCACCAGTACGTTCCGGTGATAGTGAGCTGTTAGAGCTCGATGATCTCGACCTTCTTATTGGTGATAATGATCTCGAGAGTGACCTGGACATCGATCGCGACAATGATCTCGATCTTGATCGAGACACAGACCTTGGCGAATCTCTGCCTCTCTTTCGCGTAGAATTGCTTTTGGCTGTTGATTTTTGTTTCCTTTCGTTACGAATTGAATGTCGAGAGGTATCTCTACTGCGTTTGCGTTTGCGTTCGGAGGGGGACTGGTCCCTGCTCCTATCCCTACCCCTGTCCCTACTTCTATCCCTGCTTCTGTCCCTGCTACGCTCTCGGCTTCTCTCCCGAATTTGGCGGACACGTGAATGTTCATGTCTTTTTTTACTTTCGTTAATTTCGCGCCGCTCGTTGTAATACCTGTTCCTGTTTTCACCACTATCATGCCCATGTCGTCGAATATTCTTCAATTTCTTTTGTTCGCGATAAAACTCCTCCTCGCTAAGAGGTCTTTGCTTATCTAGCGCCATCATCGGATCTATTGGTGCTCTGGGTACAAGAAGGGACCCAACACCATGCATGCGCAACCCTAAGCCTCCCATAAGTCCTTGGTCTGCTTTCATGCGTGGATGCAGCAGACCAAGAGCTGGAAAGCTAGAGCTTCTCGGCAGCCCAGATAGGCTGGCTACGGTACTCTGATTTAACACCGGTGCAGTTATACTAGCGGGCAGCCTTGGCTTTAAAATACTGCTGTGTAAATAGTTACTGTATAAAGCACTGGAAGTCATGATTCCAGGGGCAAGTGGTGCTGATGAATATGGTAAGCTGTGTGGCAAATAGCTTTGTGAAGATACACTATTCAAGAGAACCGATGCTTGTGCCGCGCTGAAACCTTTCACTGCTTGTTTACTTCTTTCAAGCTCTTCCTCTACCTTTTCCACTTTGACTATAGGCACAGTTGTATTAACACTCGTATCAGCAGACCCCGTCGAAGGAGTACTGTCTGAGAGCTCCTTCTTTTCTTCTTCAACCTGGGCATCTGGCTTGTCCTGATTCACAGTGTTGGAGTCGTCCTGCTCTTGGGAGGTTGTCAGCACTGTACCAACAGGTGATGCTTCGACATGTTCTGCTACTTGTGGCACCTCTACCCCAGGCGGCTCCACTTTTCGATTCTGTAATGAACCTGTCGTCTGATTCGTATCGTCACTTGTTGTCCGGACTGTTGTAACTCCTTTATTGATCCCTTCTAATTGATTTCTATATTTCTCCGCCGCTTTCCGTAACTGTACATTTGCAACCAGTTGATCTGGTGACGTGTGACTTTGACAACTGGGGCAAACAAACTCTTTTTCCATAAGATAACTCCGAACACAATCATCGCAAAAGCTTGCACCGCAACATGGTATCAATACTGCATCAACAAATAACTTCTTACACAACGGACACTGCAGTTCTGCAGGAACTTGATCATGATCGATGACGTCACTTCCTACAACTGGCCTATATGCGCCAATGGTCTGTCCAGCCTGTTCTAATATTGCAGTCCTCTTTTTCTCCTCCTCCTTCATCATTTGAATGACATGTTCTTTTGGTATGCCCGCATAATTTCGCCGCACAGTTCGTTGTAGATATTTTGCATCTGTAGCAGATACAGACGGGCAATTCCTAATAAAATGCCCCGCCTGTCCACATTTAAAACAGGTATAAGATCCCGAAGGAGTCGTACGTCTGCCATACGAAGGTAACGACCACTCCTCCCCGGCTTGAGTCATCATGGCCTTAATTTTATCCTCTTCTGAGGCATTGGCATTCGCCAAGTCACCAGTTTTCGATAATTTTGCCAACGACATCTTTGTAGACTGTACATCTTTGTCTGATAAAGGCGCATAACTGGCAATGCCGCCATGAGTGGTCGCTGGAACCCGCTTGACAATGACTGAGGAGTTTTTGGGTATCAATGTTCTGTCATCTACATAGACCTCCTTGGTTTGTGCATTTGTTATTTCCAGCGTATATGCCGACGTTTTACTTATCTTCTTCTGCGCCATAATTGCATCTCGAAGATCTGAGAGCGAAATATTCTGTCCATCTATCTTGAGGGTGTCATAGTCAAGACTGGATCGGAATTTGTAATGGATCGACATGACTAATGTTCTTATATCACAATGCACTTAACGATTAAAGAGGGGGGATCTCCATTTCAGGATATTTTACTAGTGCAGCTTCTATGTCATAGGGCAGGTCAGTGTCTTTGTTCTTTCAGGTCAAAAGCAACAAAGGTAGAAACCCTCAGTTTTGAGGTAAACAGCGAATCAATAAACGGTAGAATAAGAACCTATGTAGGTTTTATTCTAGCAAAACATACCTTCACCGGGAAAAGTGCTTTACCTCAATTCAAATTGGACTTCCTTACAGATCCCTGATAAGGAACCACAAATGTGCCAGACAAATGCGTCTATCGATAATTTAGAAGTTCTTAAACTAATAATATTTGAGTTCGTTGGGATAGAGTTCCTTCTCGATATCCAGATCGAATAATCAGCATAAAGTCCATGAAAGTACAATTAGAATCCAATCGAATTATAATATTCCTGAATGGAAAAAAACAGAAAAGGGAATCAACACACCTTCCGACGAGGGCAATACTAGTACTCTAGGACATTAGTGACAAAAACAGTAGTAAAATCCGGGAAATGAACAAGAAATTCCATTCCTCGCAAAAATGCATGCACTCCAAATTCGTAAGCCATTTATTATCTACATAAATCAAATAGCTTTGCATCCTTTACGGGGGGCATTGGTGCAAATAAATGAACTCGGTCTTTTTAACTTCTGAAGTTAAATGTCAGCATCTATATACAGTTTCCCATCACCAGTATTCCCGCCTTGTTTTCCATACGCCTATAACCGCGAAAGAATAGTAAATCAGTAACTGTTCTGGAGTAAACTTTCTCCTCGAAAACAGTCTGAATAAGCTTTACAAGTTAATTTGAAAGTATTGCTGCTGCAAATTACAAACTAACAATGTGCAAAATTATTGCTTCGTTGCATTTCTTTCAAAGTTACAATCTTTCCTGTGGAAATTGATAGCGGGAGTGTGCTTTCAAAGATTTTCCAGGTCATACATTTTAAATAAGTTTTAAGAAGACGCAAACGAGGAAGCCGCGAATGCTTAAATCATCCCTCGTTACAAAATTCTGGCATTATTGAACAGACGACAGTAGTTCAAAGTATTTTACGATATTTGAATATCAGTAAATAGAGAACACTTAAAATTCATATGATACATCTTTAATCACACTTTATAGTAATATTTGTCTTTCTACAACTCTTTGTTGGAATTTTGGAAAATTAGGGCAGTACAGTAGATCATCGATAAATGAAACCTACAGGTGAATCAAAAACAATTCTTTCTATAGAGCATTCGTTATACTGAGAAACCTCCCTTATCGTAAACCCATGTCGCATTGTTTGTCACGGTAACACTTCTTATTAACGTCTGGGGCGTCAATTAAGTTTTTGGTAGCCAGAGAGGGAAAGCTAATTTGACCGGCTCATAAAAGTTAGCAATATTTCGAAGTTTAGCGCCGTTGAACAAATTAACGGGGAGAAGGATGTTCATAAAAAGACCCCCGTATTACGTGGTAGTTTTATCATACCAACGTAAAGATATTCTCCAAAGAAAAGTTTTCGCTAGTGTTTTGTTAAATTACCTCGTACCTCGGAATGTTAATTAGAGAGGGTGCTGATATATTTTCAGGAGCTTAGCAGGAGAATGTATTAGAGCGGCGTTTAAATGAGCACGGACGTTAATTAAAAGTTTTATCTGGGGTTGTAATAATGAGTCTACTGTATCTTTGCTAGGCTTTTGCAACATCAACAAAAATGTCAGCCTTACATTATAAATGTTAAAATGTTAAGGAATGTTTTGTGCAATACACTACATTGCGCACTTTTTACGTATTTATTTCTAAGTTTGATTTATAAATATATCACCTTGCCAATTGACTAGCTGACTTTAAGAAGTCCAACTGAGAAAAGTGAAGTCGCAAAACCAGAGAGAATGGTTTCTGGGAGATGTCAGGAAATCTACAAAAATAAAAAACCAATACACATATTGACCACTTACAATCAATGTTAAAATTTTAACAAACAATAACAATATTATATCAAAGCAAGAAAAATAACAATTGGGATATCCATGGGTGGGAAATGAAGCTCCCGGAAACCAGTGTTTTCGAATTTCATGAGAACTTGTCCATATCACGCGTTATTTTTCACCATGCCTTTTTGGGGAAAACTCGCCGCTTAGTAGTTACAGGCTAGTAGCAACAGGCTATGATCAGAGAACTGCAGAAAAATCACTAAGACCTTTCCATCGATAGCAGAGTACTGTTATTAGCAACCCTTGTGGTGAAAGATCGCTAGAGAATGAGTTCAGAAATATACTAAATTACGATGCCCTCAACCTTAACGTGAATTTGCGGAACACGATCATGCATGCTAGATAGTGTAGATTATGTAACACAATATTATGGTGATTTCAGTGGATTGTCTACCTAGATTAATCACTAATCCCGTTTCCTGACTACACATTTGATATCATAACATAAGTCATGACCTTGACAAACTATGGCATAGTTGTACTATATCATACTTGCTCTCTTACTAACAAAAGTTGGAAGTACCTTCTTTGTAAGAATAATTACACGATCTAATCCAATTATAAAAAAACCCCAATTAAAACCGACATGTGCAGTCAGTAACTATAATGTTCTCAATCTGCAGACCCTTTGCTATCAACTGAACATGGCCGCTTCATGGGCTCGTGTAGCATCTAGTAGTCGCATCAGCCTAATATTAATGTGCGCGCAAAAGTGTTGAAGACTCGTGCTTTGTGTTTGTACCCATACAGAACATTTTGATGGTTAAGCATCTGGTAAAGTTTGGATGCTAAATACAACGACAATATAATTAATTACAACTTCACCGACAGCAGTGCTCATAGCCGTCACCGACAGCAGTGCTCATAGCCTTCACCGACAGCAGTGCTCATAGCCTTCACCGACAGCAGTGCTCATAGCCTTCACCGACAGCAGTGCTCATAGCCTTCACCGACAGCAGTGCTCATAACCTTCACCGACAGCAGTAATCATAGCCGTCACCGTCAGCAGTGCTCATAGCCTTCACCGACAGAAGTGCTCATAGCCTTCACCAACAGTAGATCCCATTTCATTTCCATATCATCTCGAAGATTCCACCCCTACTTCTGTATCCATGGAAACTGGGAGACGTGATAGAACATAATGGAAGCTTAGAAAATTCACAAACTACGTTTTTAAAAGTGATGGATAGTAGGATAGTAGGACAAGCTTCTTTTTAGATACCTGCAAGGTTTTGTTAACGAGGAATATCAATCACGCTAAACAATTTCGTGACCTTTCAAAGTGAATACCTAACGATGTAAGCACAGATAAAGCAAAACACGTACGTAACACAATTGACTTTGACAGCAGATTAATGCGGCTCACAGACGCTTAATAATATTGACAATAATATTGGCGATAATATTGGGGATAATATTGACGACAATATTGATGAATATTTACTGATGAAAAATCTCTCGTCCCCAAAAGACAGTTTACTTTTATTGACAATATTGGCTTATTACACTATTGGCCTTTTATCACGGACATAGCAACTATACTTCCTTTAGCCATTGCAACAAAACAAAACGAAGTAATAACGAACGAGACGGACTAAATGGGCCAAAGAATGGTTTAGAGCCTCGAAATCTATCCATGTGTATATTTGGTTAGTTTCAGCACATGATGTGGCTCAACCTATAGCTTTTTAAACTCCTTCCAAAAGGCCATTCGCAAGGTATTTGACTTCCTTTCATCCTTCCTTCTTGCTTCCCGGCTCTTAAACCGAACTCTTTACTTTGTATTTTCGAGTATGCTGGAATATAGTCTTATACACCACTTAAACTTTTTTCAGTTGCCATGTATGTTTTTGGAAATGGAAGGTTAGCTTAAAGTACTGGGCATAATATTGATCATGTTCAGAAAATAATATAAAATATTGACGGATCACCAATCAAAAATCTAGGGATTTTGATTTCGACAATATATCGTGCAATGTTTCAAGCATTGCCCAGAAACGATCAATAATTTTGTCAGCAAACTGTTTAATCAGTATTATTGTCAGTATTATTGAGTGACTATTGGCCATTTAAGACTAAATGAAATCAAGAAGTTAATATTTGCATGAAGTGAATTTGATTACAATTGGCAGAATGGTTACTATGCAGAACATCAGATATTTTACCAGGCAATATCTTACACTAACAATTAATAACCATTTACACTGTTTATTTATGTACTCTATTCTTTCAATCACTCCCGGATTTATTCATCGTTGAAAATCTTCACAAAATTTCGTCTAGTGCTCTGTAGGAACACGTTTCTGTCCTTACTAAGTTTAGTACGAAGCTACAAGAATCCTTACATATCACTACCAAAGATTTTTCTCCCTCTCTTTTATCTATCTCGTAGACACCTTCAATACCTCCGCAGGAATCTCTTAGATTATCCCCTACCCTCTCTAAAATTGGCCCTGATAAACCAGAGGTGCCGATGTCGATGTCCATTGGTGGATGATTTGGAGCTTATGAGATGACTAGAGAAATAGAGCATACTAACATCCGAGGTCACCTACAATCGAGGACTTTAATTTATATAAAGAGAGGTCCAATCTTATTAAGCCCAACCGCCAAATTTGAAAACAGCATTTTTCGAAAGATATATGCCATAGCACTGTGTTCAGGCACGCAGCCAAGGGCGTGGCCGTGTCCGTCCAATAGATAAAACTTGTCCACCTTTGCCCCCCTCCCCCCCGAAAGTTTCTTACAGGCATATAAAAGGTGGATCACTTGTGTATGTCAATTCACTTATGCAATGAGATAGGAAAGACGGGAAGTCTAAGTCTCTCAATTGAAACTTTGAGCCTTCTAGGAACTGTAAAATTTCAAAATTTACCCACCCAATAAAGCCATGGTGGGCTGGCTTGGAAGGAAGGAGGGGAGGGAAGAGATTTTTTATTTTGAATTTGACCCCTCCCCCCATCAAAATTTGACTGGCTACGTGGCTGACTATGTTGCTCCGAGACGGGCGGCAGAAACCAAGTAAAAAGCTGAAGTAAGTACCCCTGCCCTACAGCATGTGTTCTGAGCAGTTTAGGCAATATTTTGACGTTTTGGAGGAAACTGTACATTACTTTTGTCCACGATAGTAGCTCAGTTAGTAGAGCACACGCCACTATAGCGAGGGTCACGAATTCGACCCCTGGTGGTGACATATTTCTATTTCTCTAGTGTCTTTTCTAAATTAACAAGTATCAACAAATACAAAGTATGGACAAAGATACCAATACTGCTAAACGTAAGTATAAATATAGAATATTGTTAAAACACTTATTTCCAATCTTACTAGAATCGCCATAGAGAACGTTGATGTGTCATAGGCAGCTTTTCATACTCAAAAAGGAAGTAACTGCACCAGTCAAAACAGTATCTTAACAACTTGAAATCATGATGTTAAGCCACTATAATTGATTCGTACGCGTCATTTACGATGTATATACTGTGTGGAGGTAAACGATGAATTTTGCTAAAAATGAAGACTAGATTTCTCAACAAATCTCAACACTCTGAAATGAGATTTCCAAGTTTGCTTAACCTTTGTTGTCTTGGTTATAGCTCCCTTATTTGAAATTCTTAAGATACAGGCATATAGTACTTTACATTCTTCTCAATGAGACTTGCTGAAGCTTGCAATCATCCCTGTTTCTGAGTTGCAGTATATTCCTTATCTTTTTGTAGCGTTACTCCATGAATCAGAAATTTAAAATAATTTATGAATATTAATTGCCTATGATCTCAGAAATTTTAAAGAATATCGACTAGGCCTATTTAGGAAAATAGTACTGTTCTCTTGGAAAGAGAGGCAGCGCACTTAAATACCAAATGGAACTCATCTTAGCTTTCAAAAAGGCCTGTTGCCTCTAAGGTTCATATTAGGCACAACAACGTGGTTTTACAATAATTTACTTTGCCTCAAATGGTCTAAGAATTACCTTAAAGGTATATCAAGGTATTTTGCTTTCGTAAACATTGCACTTAAAAAAAAGCCTAATCTGAAAAGATCTATCGTTCAATAAGCGTGATATTTTATAATTTTAACAAACTTTAAAACTGCTGCTGTTTATTAAACTGTGGCTGGGGTAAGTCCAATTAGTTGTGAAACTTGCAACGGGGCAAGTGAATCAAAAGACAGATCTAACGTCTTGCGATGCAGCTTTTATGTGACATCCTATGCTACATAAAACCTCCTATGACCAACATTAGAGCACAAAATTGGCTTTGCTGCTCACTCTAAAGTTAAAAAGACACAAAACCTTAGTCCAAAAAGTGCTTCTGTTCTTCACAAGCGACTCAGTAACTTTCTCATAACTATTTAGCTGGAATGCAATATCCATTTAGCTGGCATTAGAGAATAACGCAGTGGAGATACAATTTTTTAATATTTTTAACTAAGATCTCTAACTTACCAAGTTGGTATTGAACGTTTTCCATTGAGGTTTGCAATTGAGAGGAAAAGAATGAAGGCCATAAAACGCTGTCTGATCACCAAAGCCATCTCCACAATGTTCGTCTGCGTAAATAGAACAAAATTCAGTCATTATGGAATCTGTCAGGATCAGGTTGAGTCTTTCACACTTGTCAGTGGGTCAAACAATGTTTTTATCTAGGTGTCAACATTAAATGAGTAACCGAACTATTAGGTTGCCTTAATGACAAAATTTGGACAGAGCATCAATAGAGCTGAGGCAATCTATTTGAAAAATGTGATTAGGTTTAGTCCATTGCTAATAGAACAGAGGGTATTTAAGACACAAAGAAACCATTTTAGCAAATGGGGATAGGTGTGATGGAGACGGGTAGGGAATATGAGCAGAATATCCGGAGAGCGACAAATACTAACTGACTAATAGAAAAGAACACATAAGTAGTGTACATAGACAATATCTCTTCTGTAGAATTTGCCACGTATGAGCGTGCTTGGTGTGCTTGATATTCCTAAAAGGCCCTTGCACGCTTTTAGAAATTTGTGGAATCACACCAGGTTCATATCGATAAACATTGGACCACCACTTTTAAGTAGACGAATTACGTCAGAGTAGACACTCCAGGAGGAAAGCATAGAATACTAGGAAATACACGTCCAGACTAAAGATGTCGAACATGTCCGAGCTCGCACTTGAGACAAATTTTAACAAAGCTTACAAATATATCCACGTAATTTTAAGTGTTTGAATCACCCAGTGTCTATTTCCAACACTGAAATGAGATGTTTAAAAAACCCACTTGCTAAAAGTATTGCATGTTCAGAAGCAAATAGGGAGGTATTGGACGCATTTCACCAAATGTGTTTTACGTTTTACTAGCCTCTAGAGTAGCACTGAATATCATCTCGTTTAAGGTTTAGTGCGTTTTACCAGCTTCGTCTGAGCTGTTCTGCTCTGGAAATAACCTTTCAATCTCAGTTATTACAGCTACTTGTGCGCATTCAATAATGTAAGCTAGATTTTAAGAAAGTGTTGTACATTTTACAAACCACTCCAGAAGTAGTTTCACCTTTGAATATATGACCATTAGTTAATTTTTCCCGAGCTGAGTGCTACAAAGTGACAGTACGTCTCTGGCAAGGATTGGATGTGGTATCTGTTCTCATTGATGACAGATGCTTTCTATAATCCGCGAGAGGCGGTTCTACCGGGCGGTTGAGCCTGCCTCATGGCTTGCACCCCTGCCCTGTAGCCTAATTTGAGGGTGTAGCCCATGGGCGCCCCAGCTGCCCTTTATTTATTAGTTAGCCTGTTTGGTGATTTTTCTGTTTATTTAGGGTGGTGTTAATGTCGGGCCCATCAGGGGTCTTTGATTGAGAGACTGCGAAGCGACAACACCAGCATGCGGAGAAGAACAATAAAGTTAGGATTTTGATTTTCCACCTTCTTTTATATACTTAAACCTTTAACAGCTAAACATGATAATTATTTAAATTTGATGTTAAAATTATAGACTATATGAAAGGGTATAACAACTACGTGCCGTGCTGAGACGACTTTAAAACATCCTCGCTGTCGAACCAAAACCTGATGACTGACTATGCCTGAAATTTCTAAACATATTATCATGGACGGGAGAGATGCATGACTAATGCTGCTGCTGCTGATAATAACAATAATTTTTAAACTCAATGCCTTTATTGGTGATCTCTTTACAAAAACTTTTCACGCTGTTGTCACCTGGCGTAGGACATGGGACAGCAGGATTGGTATACAGGAGTTTCTAGTCCGAAGAAATTTAAAAATAATGAAAACGATGATAAAAATATAAGCACACACATACGAAAAAAAAATTACATGAAGAGTAATAATAATAATAATAATAATAATAATAATAATTCTTTTAAACTCAATGCCTTTATTGGTAATAATGATAATAATAATGGACTAATAATGAAAAACTAATAATAATCATAATAATAATAATAATGAAGCCATGATGACAACTTTAATAATTCAGGGACACCTGAAAGTTGATGAGGCAAAGTGCCCTATGGTTTACATAGATATCAGACAGAAAGAACATGAACGTGAATGGCTCTCAAAGTAGGATACATGGGCAATAAAGAAAAAGATAACATAGATTGGGAGAGAAACTGGCTTTGGCTTAGAAAAAGGAATTCAAAGGGTTGTACAGAAGCTTTGTAATGTAGTGCCCAGGAGTAAGTGCCAAGAACTAATGACACTAAATTCTATATTGACAGAAGGTGTGAGTCTCCTTCTTGCAGAGAGAATGGCGAGAGTATAAATCATCTGGTGAGTGAATGTAGTAAGCTCGCTCAAAGGGAGTATAAGCATTGGCATGATAATGTGACTAGGTAAGTGCATTGGCAATTATTTGCTAGAGCAGGAATTGAAGGAGCTAGCTTTTGGTACGAACATACCACTGAGGGAGTAGTGGGAAATTCCGCATTCAGTGCGACCAAATAGTCGAAGCAAGAATGCCGGATGTTGTGTTCGTTGACATTACTGCACTCTTACTCTCTTTGCCGTTTAAGAACTAAAGGTAAAGTTCCCTCACGTACGATCGTGACGAAGAGGTGACATTGATCTATTCCGTAGCATTTAAATATTTTTAGCTAACATTGGAATGGTGTTGTAAGGCGAGCTTTAACCTCCATCTTGGTTGCGTGTCTGCATCTAAGACTTTAACAATAATTCGATATCGTGTCAGGTTTATTCTTGGTCACTTATGTAACATCGATTTAAAGTCTCTAAGGTGTTTTAACCAGAGTGAGAATGGGAGATCGGTTGTCAAAATGGAAGAGGTAACAGCAAATATTAAACCCAAATTAACACTCTGCAATACCGTCACTAAAAGTGGTACCATCAAAGTGGGAATTGGAGATCGGTTATCATTTTAGAAGAGGTACAAGTAAACATTAAACTAGATTACCACTTGACAATACCGAAGGTCTAATGTTATCAGAGACAGACATGTCGATGTTTATAATGGTCACACGATTTTGATTGCCTGCCCATGATTTTTCATAAACGATATCCAAAAGCAAGTTGATTTGTTGCATACCTACTTGCTCTCTCTTTCTAAAAAAGGTCATCCCTTCTGCTCCTTAATATCATAAACTTGAAAACTGATCACCCTGGCCACGTTTTGGAACGTCTATGGGCCTACCTGTTGTCGAATCCTATATCCAGAATTTTCCAAGCTATTCTCAAGCAATGCTTAAGTTTTATAGTTTAATACAATAATCATTAAGCTTCTATGAATATTGGACGAAATAGCGTAAACATATTGTCCTGAAACTTTTTTTCGGCTGACACTCCTCAGAGTACTAACGTCAGAATGACCGAAATGGAATGTGTGAAAGAGTATACCCAACGTACCAAGCTTAACTAACTAATTTATTGTTCCCCTGACAGGCGTGGCTAACTACGGGGCTGGGTTTGATGTTCTTGGGTCATATCTTGTTTTTGCATTGGTTCAGAGAGGTATGACGTTCGAGTTAGCATTGGTCAGCACCTTGACGGAACGCGAAAAAGCAGAAAATGATCGATTACAGCCGTACGAGATGTATATGTTCCTCGCTCGTTGTCTACCGCTAAAATTGTAGTAGGGTTGGTGCCATTTCCATCGTTTCTCACACTTTAATCGCTTACCCGAATCTATTTCACTTATTATGACCCTACCACTTTTCAGTTTGAGTTTCGGTTAAATCTCAGTGTCCTTTTAGTAGGGGTCTTAATAAGAACAGAGTTCTTGGGGCGGTCTTATCCCAAGTAGTTTGTCTGGCTTTTCTAATATCACATTTCAAGAACAGGTCGATAATTTTACCATAGGGGCCTATTGTTCAGATCGAAAATAGGAGTCGACTTTGTTATTCCTGTACTATTGATTATACATGACAATCAGAAATGTAATGGCTTTCAGATATACAACGTTCCCCAAGATGAAATTCTTTTGTATCACTTTAAGCTTCCCGCCTCCCTCACCACCCATCGCCAATAAGTAGCAATTTTCGAAAGCCCTGAAGCATAGATTTTTTTACAATGTTGTACCTGGAAAGGCATGATTAATAATTGCTTGCTTTGTAGGCTTCACTCGTTTCCAAACAGTAGAGATGTTGTGGTTTAGCGTTTTATTTTATGGATCAGACAAGTTTGAACTTTGGCCTTAATCGGTTCGATATGGTACTCGGTTTGGTGGTTTATCAGCCATTTCTTTACAGTTGAAATTCCTACTCTTGATGGGGATTTTCGCCCCTGCCATTTTTATCCAAAATCTTGCCTGTAGAATGCTCCCCATGTTTGTGCTTTCTCTACCACTATCATTACGGAAAATTCGAAACTGACATCTACTACGCCATGTTCTTTGTTCTTTAATTACTTTCTTTTCTTTTGTTAGTTCCTGTTCTTTATTAAACCCTTGTACTTTAGAGGCTTATTGTTAAAGTGATGGACCAAATGAACGGTTGAAACCGAAACAATAAGCAAACAGGAAAATTAAACTTTCACATGCGTGCAATATTTCAGTTTGCCTACTTTGAACGCCTTCCTTGATTCTTTCTGTAACTCCAAATTTAAAATACGATTTGTGGTCACTAAATTTGTATCCTAAGTAAACCACTTGAAAGCGCAAAAGTGCTGAACTAAAACTCCTTACTCACATTTCTGTGTGCCGTCAAGTCAATAAATTGGCGACCACTATTTTAGAAAACGTTGGCAGTTTCTTTATTCTGTGCAAGAAAATGTTAAGAGAGTCCACTTCAATGTCCCGACGTCAGTTTTTTTAATGTTCAATAGACAGACCAGTTGATTAATCTTGTTGAGTGCAAGAACATTTAGTTTCCGATGAATGCAGTTTAAGGATAATTCCAGTCGATTGTTTGGTACGAGGATAATTATGCACATCCTGTTGCTCATCGATACATCGTAGGTGGCACCGATTTTGTAAAACAGTAACTTCTGTGAAAGTATTTCTTGGAATTCATGCTGAAAGATAATACTGAGGTCGCATTGTGACGTATTGGGCTATTGTTTTGTATGACAAATGTAAATGTCTGGTTGATCATTGAATAGCTGCCAGAACAAACATCGGTTACTAAGATGTTCACTCAGTGATGACATGTCGCACTGTAACTTGAATGGATATGTTATTAAATTTATCATCAAAGGACTGTTTTGTTTTCAGGCCTTCCGAAAGATCACGGCCCCATGTAACTTTCGTCCTGGGCGACGTTCTGGTGGGCTGAAGACTAAGAGCAGGAAGATATACTGAGGTAAATCATAAATTTGTGTTTATGCTGAGACGATTCTTTGCTAGTACGTTGTTTTGTGTGACTTTGTATTATTGAATTACTGCCAGGTTTGTCTTTAGGCTTGTTTAGTCTTGAAATCTAGCCGAGTTTCCTAAAAGTTGAATGATGTTATCATCAAAATTGTGCGATAGAATGATCTACATTAATGTTCAGGTACGATTCGAAGAGAATAATATCTTCACAGTAATGTTGACTTCGGAAACGAATCTCTGCAGACTATCGTGTTTAATTAAATTTCTCGTGCTTTTCTGTTTCATTGTTTTCAACGATCGGAGTTTCCAATAGGCCTTATCTCTAACATTTGTAAGTATTGATCATATTCCTATGCATTGTTAACCAAAACATTCGAAAGCCAGCCCTACAAATGACATAAGAAGTTAACATGCTTTCTTATAAGGAAACTCTGAAAAGATCTTCAGTGAGATCAAATCAGTGCCTTTGAAGTGAGAAAAGAGTCGGAAATAGGAAATCTCGCCACTTCGCCTTTCTACTTAGTCGCCAGGTAGCGAAAATGTAACAAGGTATGCTATCGCAGCTGCCTTGAGATAAAATGGTCACCTAACCCGCTCAGAACCACTATTTTGTGTATGCTGTAAAGGGAGTTGAACTGATATCAATGGTTAATCTGTAGCGATCGTTTTGTGAATATCTTGTAGCACAGAATCGGTCAAAATTGTTATACCTGCCAACGATTGCAGAGCAAAGCACTTGTTTGGGTTCATGGGTAATTAAATATGCAATTGACTTAAATCACAGCATTGTCATCGGAGTCTCATAATGATAAATATGTCTATTCATAAATGATAACTAGTGCCTGCGAACTTGACTTGACACTGACTGCATTCACGTAAGGACATCCGTAAGCCTAATAATGTAAACACTGACTTCTGTTTAATCTTTGTTGAAAGTAGTGAAAACTCGTGAGAAAATGACTCTCATACCATTTGGGGGGAAGAAATATTTGCACTAGATTTAACAGTTGGGTATGATAACTAAAAGTTAACAATAAAACACAGCTTGGAATACGAATTTATTTCTTCATGTGTGGGAATAGATATTTTTAGAAACATAACTATGATAAACTTAGGAAGCTGTAAATGCTTCAAATTGTCAAGTATACGTACGTCAGGCATACCCCAACCTTCGTAATATTCACAAGTTAATTTTTTTAGCCAAATAAATAGAAACAGACAGGAAATGGAGGTATTATATATATAAATGCTTATGTTACTATTTACGAAACTATATTGCCGGACGTCGCTTATTCATTCGAGTATGCAATAGTGGAAAATGTGCTCAGAGGCAAAGTAAGCAGAATAGGCTAGGCCTACTGTATTCATAACTTTTCTGACTTTCAGCGAGATGAATCATACCCAAAGAGGTATGATAGTTTTCCTTATTGAGAGAGATATTTTCTCTCCATCCACTGAGTCATTTTGTGATGATACGAAACACATCACTAGCAGACTTTTCCTGACCAAAGATTTACAAGATGGCTCATTGTAGAGAAAGGTGTACTAAATTTGCTTCCATACACAGGGGTCCAATTTCAGTTTTATGCCTATGGTCAGTAGTGTGTTGTTGTTGCCTAAAATTATTTGTTATAATAATTACACTAGGAATAATATCAGAAGAATGTAAAATAATTGCAGATTAACAGCTGAGTCATAATTTTTATATATTATTATCCAAAGAGTTTGCTATGGATTTTTTTTGTCGATTGCTGATATGTTTTATTGGAGCTTACAGGCGATAATCGGTCCAAGGAAAGTACATACTTCCTGTTTATTTGAAGAGTAAGGGTTATGTCGAAACTTAATCTTTGCTTAGGTCTATATGAAATATAAAAATTCCCCATCTTCAGATGATTTTGATCGTGTGATGAAATAGGATCCTTTTAAATTACCCCCTCCCCCCTTACAATGAATGATTGGACCCGCCACATTTTGCGAGAAACCCATACCTCAAGATGCTTTAAGCACGTTTCTCAACTTCGAAAACGCTTGCTACAACAGGTTGAAAAACTATTCCCGGACTCATCAGCTTCCGACTTAATTTTCGAAAAATATCATAATGCAACTTGTAAAGCCCAAGAGCACCAACCCCTTGACATATCTTTAATTTTCTCGTAATCGGACCCGGGAGCCAATAGTTACTCGACTTAGAAAATGCTATCATGTGGCCAAGATCACACAAGTACAGTCAAGTAAAGACGATACTTAGGTTTGTTAAGATTGCCTTCTTGTTTGTACATATGAATGTCAAGGTTAGATCTTTGCGTGACAAACAGTAAGAAAAGTAATATCAATACCATCCTTAGAAGGTTTTCAGTTATTGGAGATATAAAATCTGACTCTTGTCTCAGTACAGTGCCCACTTCATAACGGCTGATGTTTGAAAAGAAATCTTTTTCTCTGTATATCAGCACCTTCATGTTATTCTGTTTCTATTGATTTCTTTGATTTGATAACACCTGCCTTAGAACGTAAACTTAGAGAAAGTATTCTCATTTCTAAATAACCCCCCTTGGTTTAATGTCTATTGAATGTTTAACAATTTGGTTCCACTTTCTTTGCTTGTATATCTTAACAATTCCCTTTCCTTCTGCTCTCGTTTCGTCGTCTTTTAGTCCTTGTTGTTGGTCATTTAGCTGAATGCTAATTATGTAGCACGACAGCTGCCTTTAATTAAAGTGATCAAGGGTTTGCAAAGGACGGACCTAAAAAATAAATCATTACAGTCCCCTTCGTTGTAGTTTCACAAACACCCCCATTCCCCACTTAGAGCAAATGTTGCCACTTCTAAGGCTTGTAGATACATAGGTACGAGTTCTAAAAGGTATGAGGCCACAGATTCATTGACTCAGAGCTTGACTGACGATTACTGTTCGCAAAAAATTGAGAACTTAGCCAACGTGTTTTTAATAGCATAGACAGCGGATTTTTCGAATAAGTTTTACATGTACTGGTTGTTATATTTGGATTCCTACATTTCACAACATAAATCACTGAGAAAGTATCACTTCTGAGGGTAATTACCTACGGTAAAGCACAATTTTCTTGTATTCTGTGAAATATTCACGGCTTCAAAGTCTTTTTAATCGATTTTTTCTTAATAGTGATTAAATATAGTGAAAGCGAGTCCGTTAATTAACACTTATTTCAAGTTTTATACCGCTAACTGGATATTAAGGTATGAGCTTTTTTGGTGTTTGACAATACTTACTTTTTAGTTTGGTAGGAAAAGGCTCGAAAAATATTTGATATAACTTCCACAAATG
>JAAAKM020006971.1:96767555-96791253 GCA_010016025.2 Alatinidae sp. Z8VKAUB7J3
CCGTTTTGAGTTTGACAAGAAACTCCAAGTGTATACTTGTTGTCTTGATGCAGAAGTATATATCCAGCAAGGAATTCGCTATATATGATTCTGTTGCATTGCAATTTTGTGAAAAGGCATTCGAAATAGGAATACCCATGTGTTATTGTTAAAAAATAATTCCTTTCTTCAGACATTGTGAACGTATTTTTTTGAAGTTGTGAAGCTGAAACATCACAATTTGTTCCAATATTTGTCACGCATACATGTGTATCTCAAGTTTGGAATAGTATATGATTCTAATGCTCAAAAGTACTGTAGAGGCAACTCTTTCTGTCCTAGGTACCTCGAGAAAAACCTTAAAAACTTGTATTCCATTCCGATAAGACATTTATGACTTGATTACTTTACCTTATCGTACTAATGAAAACACCTCCTTAACCAGAAAGTTCTCAGTAAAACCCTAAAATTCAACGTCGAAGGCCTCGAAGTACATAAAACGTCGACATCATGGCATATGACTGCGTTTTATGGCAGTGATAAACGTTAAAATAGTGGCGGGCCTGTTAGCCCCCTCCCCCCCTGCTGCTTTAAGTCTCAAAAGCCCGCGTTAGGGTTAACTTATATTGTGGGCGTTTAATTCTACGAAGATTAGATTATATTTTTAAATTCTTAATTTTTTCAGCAACCTTAGTTGGCTTTAAGACATTATGTAATGATGCCAATTTTTTCTTGAAAGGATTTCATGGATCTTCTGAATAGTAAGAATGATCATGAAAACAACACAACTTCCTTCTTAAGGTAAATATGTTTTTTAGCTCTACTCACCATTTCTGCATGCAGTGTAACCTGTCTTAGCGACCACCTCTAACGACCGGTCACCTGTCCGTAGTGATCATCAATGGACCATCCGTTTTTGGAAATTTACCTGTATAGAAACGGTGACTACTTTCATGAGGACCAAGTTAATATTTCCCCCTGAGTAAAGAGTTCCATATTTTAATTTACTCACCTAAATAACCAACAATTCATAGTTAGGAAGATCGAAAGTTATTTGTAATTGATTGAACAAGTCCTTGTTTACGCAAAATTACCACATGAGAACGCGACGTTGCATTGCAATCTTCGATGGGCACTTTGACCTCCCTGGGGAACCTCTCAGGACGTGAAAGTTAAATCTCATCCATACATAACTTTGGTAGAACGGCTATCCCCACCTATAACAGCCAAAATTGGTCAGTCCCTTTGGTGACCGTTACATGCAGATTATACTGTGTAATAATAACCGGAAGCAAGAGCGTAAAAAGAGCTCTTTCTTATTTCTACTTATTTCTCCGTATGTTATTAAAGTGGTGTGCTTATTTATCGTCTGATACATTTGCTATTCCAGATATATTTGATATCAATTCCTTTCATATAATAACTTTAAGTTTACAATGATAATGAGCATGGGCGCACGGCCAAAGGGCCTGAGGGGGGCTGCAGCCCCCCAGTTTGTTAAAACGTTATATTTTTCGGGCCCTTTTATAATTCCCTAATAAGAAATAAAAATTAAATAATTTTAAGTCTTACCAGCTCTCTGAATTAGCATCGGCATTCCTGCCGTACTGAAGTGAATTTAGTCGATTCAAGCATCATTTATGATAACTCGCAAACAAAGAAAGGTCTCTAAGATCGTTCAATCAGCGGTCGACAAGTTTTTTGCTTCGATCCCTCTCTAGTTAGCGAGCTATCATTAATGTTGCTTGAATGTTTGAACAACTCGTTCTTTGCACGAGCCATTCTGATGAGGGTGCAACCAAACCTGTCAATGGCATTTCACTAATGATTCTTTATTAAATATTACCTACAAATTTTATAGTACCAGTAATCTTTTCCGATAATCAAATGATATTTTTTCAAGTTTCCGGTAACATTTCTTGACTAGAACATGATATTCAATTGAACCAATTTGTCATTGTTAAGAAACTAATGAGACAAACTTTTTTAGATGTCTTTTACACATAATTTGGATCTTCTTTCTTACAGCTCCATTGATATATTTCGGACCTTTCCAGTTGAAGAACTGGCTGAGGACAGTGACTCTATCATAACAAAGTATTATCCGTAAGTACAAAAATTTTCTTTAGGAAGAAGGTAGAAGTTTCTTATAATTTGATTCTAGAATAGTCTAGAATGGTTCCCCTGTCGCCTCAGCTTCTTCTGTGGTCGCGCTATGGGCAAACATGATAATTATAATAAGCATTATGACTGTCTTAGTAACCCTACCGTTAGCGTTCAGCTCCACAAGTCGGGCTCTCATGTGAAAAGAAAAGGCCTCGCAGTAAAAAGCATTGCGATACACCTATTCCAACACCAACAGCAGTGCAGTGCGGTGCAATCGAGCTCTCGTTGTAGCTTCAGTGCGCTAGGCGATGAGGGGTCTCGTGACGACACTTGTCATTCGACTGACCAGGAAAATCTCAAATATTGCAAAATAACCAATCAAACAATTTTAAGTTCTGCGCATGTACAAACGATAAGAGGGAATGTCGCAAATTATCATACGCGTTATCGAAATCGCTAGTGTTTTTGGTGTATCTCCGGTACCCATTCAAGATGTAGCCTTGTATATAGAATAGTTAAAAAAATGCACAACCAATAAAAAATAAGTATGCTGTCACGTGGTCAATAGCTTTGAATAAGAGATATCAGTTTTATTTGGGATTTCTTTGTATTAACTAACATTTCAAATCCTCTCGTCTCGATGAAATTTTCTAACTTCAGTTGGCTTTGGATTGATGACGGGCCGGAGGGCAGTCCTTCCTTGGTCAAGTCACATGCCGCAGAGAGGCTGGTCTCCAATTGCGTTGAGCCGGATGTGGATGTCCACCGGTGGATGATTGGGAGCTAATGTGGGCACTAGAAAAATAGAGTATGTTAACCTGGGAGGTCACCTAGCTCAGTTAGTAGAGCGAACGCCGTGAAAGCGTGGGTCACGGGTTCGATTCTCGGTGGTGACACATTATCTACTTCTCTACTGTTCTTTTCAAAACTAGGATTGCTTTGTCTTTTATTGTAGGAAAGACGCCATTATTGTTTCAAACATGAAAGAATCAGAATACTTATACGTCATCAAAACGGTACGTGGATTTACTTAAACAAAGTAACTGTGCCAGAGGCATAAATGTTGTTTTTTGTGTAGATTTTGTGGTGCTAGAGGCATATATGACTTTCTTCTGTGTTTTTGTAGATTTCGTGTAGTGGACAATACGTTGTGCGTATGTAATGACAAAGCTTTTTTGAATATTGACCTTAAAGAATTGGTGAAAGTAGTTTTTTGAGTACTGACATAAAGTAGTTGGCGCAATTAAAGAAGTAGTGAGGACATAACACCCCGAGGAGCACCATATATTAATTTGCATTGAGGCTTGCAATCTTGGCTTTATGAATGTATTTTAGACTAGGTAACACTTCCTCGAGCCTAGTTTGTACACGAAATGCGAATGGCGATAGAGGGGCTAGGTTACTAGGCCCAAAGTAGGTCTAAGTAGTTGGTCTAAATAGTCGGTCTTGGGTAAATTACCATTGAAGGTCAAGTAACTCGTGATCAAAGTGTTGCAGTTGAGAGCAATGAATCCAATAATTTGTTTACTGGAGTAGCATTTAACCATCCCCCTTCCTTGTGGTCAGAGAAGCTGCCCAACTGATAACCTTACCACCCCTACCGAAATCAACACAAAGTATACATTAGTGTTGTCAAAAATAGACACTTTCCTTAATCGATTACTCGCTAGAAATTTTAACAATCTATCAATTAATCAGGAAGTTTTTTCCAGCGTGGGTGAATGAGTGGAACCACGCTCATCCTTGCAGGGATCGGTAGGGTCTGGTCCTAAATTTTTAATTTGGTCCCCAACTAAATCGGTATCGACAGCACTACTTAACCATACACCGATTCCTCGGGAATGTTTACAATGCACTTGGAATGGACTCAACCATGAACCGGTTTCTAAGGAATTTGATAGATGAAGCGCTATGAAATGGCTTTTATAACGATTCTTCGGTATGACTCATATGAGTCGACTCTTTCTCAAACCGGTTTGCAATCGATTAATCGAATAGGTATGGACAACAATAGTATGCATAAGGGATCAAGCAAATAGGATGTTCTATTATTTCTTGGCAACTTTGTACAACTTTGTACTACTTTGAACAACTTTGTACAACTTTGTACAACTTTGGATAACTTTATACAACTTTGTACAACTTTGTACGTCAAAACGAAACTATAACAATAGGTGTTGTATACTTAGTAAGATATCTAAGTGTTGATATTATAGCTTCAGATGTTTATACAAAATAGCAACTTAATATTAAGATTGATTCATTCTCGTTAGCACTAATATAAACGAATACTCTCCTACATTGCATTTTTAAGATTGATCTCAATTTTCTATTTATCAGGGGATATGCAAAGTTCTTCGGAAATTTTACGTGACGGACGACGGTCTACCAGTAAATATTAAATTATTCGACTCTAAAGAAAAATTGTAGAGAAAAATACCACAAATTATCAATACTTAAAACGTTACTTAGGGTGCCTTGCTATACAACATGTCAACTCTGAGCTAAATGGTTCCCGAGTGCTTCCTAAGCGGCTTGTACTCCAAGCCTTCATATTCAAAGGGAGCAAAATCTTCAAAGATTTTGTTCTGTATACGATTGAAATGTCATATATTTTACGGATTTGTGGATTAACTTACGATTTTAACATACTCTCGAGCCCTTTATTGCGTGCAACGATGGAGCAAGGAATCCCATTGAATCTCAGGTGTTTAAAGTTTGAAATATAGCAATGGTTTCAGAACTGTTCTTAAGCTATACAACCATGGTTATGGTATAAGGTTACTCATAGGAAGGTATGTACGATTAATTGATTTGGAAATTTTTAATACAGTTATAACTGCGAAGCATAAAAGTACCCGACTACTTGGTGCTATGTAGAGGTAGGTAACAGATGCGGATTAGTGTCTCATCTGCAGACACTGAATGATTACAGCATTGCACAACCACCCATTTATCTGTTTATTCATCCACTTATCAATCTCCCAAACCATGCATACGCAGCTGCCTACAAAAGATAACAACATACAGTAGTTTACACGCATAACCTCATCAATCGGTAAATCAATTGATATACTCACCAACACACCCACTCATCTACTGATCTACTCACCTACTCATCTACAACAACACTTCCGCTCATCCACCCAACCACTCGCCCACCCAAGCAGTCCGCGCCATCCAACCCATCAGCCCATCAGTGCATCAGTTCATCAGTCCATTAGTCCATCAGTTCTTCAGCCAATCAGCCAATCAGCCCACCACCCCACCACCCCATTAACCCTTCAACCTATTAAACCATCAAACCATCAAGCCTTAGACCTATCCATTAGTCCCTCTTACTGTTCATTCTCCGATCCATTTACCCAAGAAGAGAGCCGGTCAATCAACTATATGGGCAATCACCTAGCCACTTATTAAGGCAACGTTACAAACTCTACAGGTAAGTAAATACATCCTTGTCTTACACTGGTTTTCCTGGTCTATCTTTGGACGGAAAAGCTTTGGCGTATTTCTCCAAGACGGTCATGCTACCGTGTGGCTCTTTGGTCTACAAAAGTAAAGATGCAGGTGAGCCCAACTACTATGAGTTCGGTTACTATATAACGAAAACGCAAGATAATGATAGTCATATCTTCAACAACACTTTAACTTCATGATTTTAATGGAATATGAGACTACAGTATTTGAAATCCCTACTAAGAATTTTATAGGAATCATCAAATAGTGTTTCAACTTTAAGGATAGTTGCAAAAAGACATTGTTCAAAGCAGGCAAAGGCTATTAACGTTCATGATGCCAGTGGGACTGTCCGAATTTTTGAAAAAGATAAAATCTGAACGTCGATGAAATTGTGCATTTTATGAATTATATATATAATATTTAAATGCATAGGAGAATGCTGGCTATTTGAGTATCTTCGTATCTTTGAGTATATGTATATAGTTCTCAAGGAGTAGAGCCTTACCACAATAGCTTGCAATTTAACGGCGCTGACCGGACTCGAACCCACGATCTCATGGTTACTAAACCAAAGCCTTAACCATTGAGCCATCAGGCTCTTTGAGCACCAGGCCTTAAGCATCAGGCCTTAAGCATGTTAAACTGCAAGCTATTGTGGTAATGCTCCACTATTTGAGAATTATATATAATTGCAACGTGTCTGCTGAGAATATATTTAGATATATATGTATATATATATATGTTATATATATATAATATATATTAAACGGATGTTACAGCTCTTCATTTACAAATTTAGTAGAAGGCTATTATTTTGTTTGGAATGTAAGAGCTATGGTTTTCTCAATATGTTGTGGCTCTCTTCCACAGTTATAAATTCTAGCTAGCTCAGCTGAACCTTTAATCCCATTTAAAGAATCTAACTCGGTTACTTAGATTAACATAGCTTTAGGGACGTCATCGTTTGGCTACTGAGGCCCAGGCCACCGCAAGTTGTCTCCAAGCCTTTCTGTTCTGTGTCATCCCCTTTATTTTGCGAGCGATAGCCTGACGATAATTTAATGATAAGGCCTTGCATTACATTTATATGACATTGGTGATCACTACTTCGAAATTTTTGTCTCGTGGTAATACTTTGGAATCTAGTCTCCCCTCTTCTACAATATAAATAAAGAGGAGAAAACCCTATAGCCGGAGATCAATGGATGATCAAGTTTGTTACTCCCTCCCTTCCTACAGAGACAATGCTGTGGGCTAGGAAATTTCTTTACTTTAAATTAAAACAGCGTCTTGGAAGCACCACCGTTGCGTTAAGTTGCATATATTGCCTTTTCATATTTTTACTCTAATTGGGCTTTTCGTCAACTTTTGACGTGTTTCAAAATCCGTTCACTATACACACTTTCATGATTATGAAAGATGGAGTTTTGAAGTGAACGAGAAGCTCCTGACTTCGAAAACAACTTCAATTTTACCTACCTTCGAAGTGGCATGAAGAACTGTGTTGTACAACAAGGGACTTGCTGCAGATGAAAGGGTGTAGCTACCTGAAACGTAGAGGTTTAGAGGGACCTGTGATGTTGCTGATCTTAATAAGAGAGCAACTCAATAAAATACTAATGGAATGCGTTATACATAATCTTATACGTTCGTCTTCAATCTTCCAATCTGACCGCGTGCTCTACAATTCATAATACAGTATTTTCTGTGTCGACCAATGTCCGATTATACCTGCCTAGGCTATGCAAGAAGCACGATGAGACAATATTATTGGTGGGCTGATGCACATGATCATAACAGGAAATCAGTCTAAGGAAAATTGGAAAATTATTTGGGGGCTGCAAAACCCTTGGCATTTATCCTCCATGGCCCCCCGTCACATTCACATGAATTGATAATCAGTTCATCCTCAAAGGTTGGTCCTCTTTTATTGAAAACTGCTGGGCATCAAATTTGAACCAACCTCAAAAATGTAGAAAAACTAGTTGTAAAACCCCGAAATAAAGGACAATAGACAACATGAATTTGTAAACAATGTGTTGCTAGGTATCGCAAAATCTTGTACACCAAAACTGCTTAACGCATTTGCAGTATTACTACATGATATTTAAAGGATAATTTATGTTTTTTCATCTTACCTTTAATCAGGGAATCAATGTTGATATATGCAACTGCTCGGTCACCAAGTAGCTTCGCGTGTTGCTGCAAAGATGTAGAAAGTGACAGCGTTGTAGAAAAGTTTTCAAAGAAGAAAGAAGAACAGATGATTCTATATCGGTGAAGCAAGGGCGTACAATTTCCTGGGGTATGAATGAAGAAACATAACAAGAGCAATGTTGATGCGGACGTCTGGGGACACATCTCCCGGCCAAAATACGAGAATCGAAGATGTACCGATCGCGGACAATTAGCGTTGAGCATTAATGGCAATACACAGAAAGTAGACACATAGCCTGATGCAAAGTAGCAGCAATAATTTGAAAGCGAACAGAGCCAATTCTTTTACGTACGATACCATACTCCTGAGTCCTTCCAAGAACCCAATCGCTATATCATTGTATTTAATGTGATGACCCGTTGTATAGTTCAAATCGGATGATAAATGTTTCTAACTAAACAAAGATCATTTTTCAAAGTTGCTAAAGAAGCCTTATTAGAAATATCTTGATCAGGTTTTATTAAATAGTTTTATCAAAATATAATTATTATGCTATGATAATGTACTCTTTGAAACATGGCGTGAAGTCCCGATGAAGTTAGCCAAGAGCAATTTACCACTAACGTCGCTCTGTTGGCACACCATGCATCCAAGTGACCCCTGAGCTGGCTTTTACTGTGCTGAGCCTTCAACTTAGTGAGATGGAAGGTTGTGAGAGAAATGGTTGACAATGAGGCCTCCACAGCAAAAGATAAGTAAGACTTGGAGCGGAATAAATTGGATTGACCTTTTTGCAGTTTTCCTTTTTCCACTCTCGAATTTAAAAATTTTGAACATATCTTGACTTGAAAATATGATAACAAAATTGGATAATTCAAGTGAGACAAGTAAACCTCAAGGTATATTTTTTGCTATTGAATCTTATGTTTATCCTCGGTCAGTTCATCAACTATTTCCGGTGGTTGCCCAGTGCAGAGGTACTCCTACGATACCCTTCCTCAACCGTGCACCCCACCCAGGGTGACAACGATGGCTTAAATTGTAACCAGCTGCTGCATGGCAGGTTTTATCAAATAGTGCAAGATAGAGGAAAGTAACTTTTGAAAGCAAATCAACATGCTGCCTTGGATGAAGGCCTTAACGGACCAAAAGCTAAGACCCACTGCTGACAATCAGAGCTAGTATCAAGAAAATATCCGCTCCACAATTATATAAATGCCCTTCTGTCTAGGGTGTTTCCCGGAAGCGACGCATGTAGGCATTCCCCAGTAGGCATAAGACGTGTACAAGAGATAGTGCCGAGGCCATGCTCATAGATAAATAAATGATCTTTTAAACGTGCTCTCTTTGTCAAGTGGAACATTGAATTCATAATTTGCAAAGATAAAGAGCTCGAACATGCTTTCAAAGAGATCAGTCAAGAGAAGTGAGGGTGGGCTAAGGAGCTGTGAAATGATCCTTTACAGTGACGTTGAGAGACATGCAGAACGGTTCAAAACAGGAGGTCAGGCAATGAAAATAACATCGTTGCTGCCAGGCACACTTGGGGAATTTGAGTATGCTCCAAATGCTGGAAGTACCAAACTGAAGAAGGAGAAATGTTTTGAAAAACTTTAGCAGCTGATATGCCCATTACGGTAATCCCTAGTGATCGGGGCTAATTTCAACAAAATTCATACATGTAAAGAGTGTGTACATGGAATGAGGATGGAAGGACAACTGATAAGCTGTGGAAGCCTTGACTTGGCATTTACCAACAAATTTTACATTAAAAAAATGGAACGTTTTATTTCAAATAATAGGAGGAACTGGTAGATGCAGATTGATCATATCCTGACCAGAGAGACGGAACGAAATAAAGTTACGAGATGCCAACTGACCCCCTAAAGAAGACCTTTAAGGCATGGCAAATAATACGAGGCAAACTGAGCAGATAAAAGTATAGCAAAGCAGTGAATGAAGCCAAAACAACAATCCGAAGTACAATCATGAAGTAATGGATATGTTGTACAAACAGCCGAGAGACTTGAGAGCGAGAGAGGACACTAAGAATTGCGAAGTAGAGAGTAATCATACCGAAAAAGACTAGAAAAAGAGCAGAGGTCAAGGATAGTGAAATAAACGTCTTATTGGTGGCGAAGTTATCAAAGGGCTGTTATGATCAAGTTTTAGTATTAAAATGAGTGATAGGGGAATCATCAGCAGAAAACCGTATATAAAGGATAACTCATATAAGAAACTCCTGTTACCATAAGGGTAAATCAAGGATCATTAAATTAAACATGTAATAAGAAACTAACAAAACTGCCTGATATGGTAGTTTATACTGGAACGTTGCCGAATCAAAGTGTAAAAAGGTATCCCACGGGGAGTCAGTATAGCAAAGTTTAAAATGAAGTATCACATATTTTGTACCTGAAGGGGCTACTTCAACTCGTTACATTTACTTCTTTCAAATACATCTGGTAGATTAGACAAAAAATTCAATTATGGTAGTTCAATTAGGTGTAGTAAGAGCACTTCACAATACCTCGACCCATTCGGAAGAGCCGATGATGCCATGTTCCTCTCCATCCCAACTACAGAATATGATAGTGCGTCGAGGTCTCCAACCTTGAAAGAATCAAAATATGGGTAATTTGGTAATACTTGAGTAGACGAAGGTGCCTCTCATCTCTTCCAACATATAAATAATATTCAATATTGAATAGAAAAAGAAAATCGGGTGGTGCGCCACCAAGTTAAAAGTGGAGGCTGATCGAAGATTTGGGTTTTTGTTTCAATCGATAATCAGCGTATCTTTTGACACTATGACTTTACAAAGGGCTCTCAGTTCCTTTTTATCTGTTTTGTTTCAGTATTTTTTTATTCCCTGTGCTGGAAGAAAACATAAGATGGCAAAATTTGTAGCGACTAAACGTCCTTCTCCAGCGCCGTCACTTAAAAAAGTGCACTTTGCGCGCACACCGCTAATCCTGTCTGAATTTCTTATAATTAAGAAACTAACAGAGAGAGTAAAACAATTTAAGCTCTTAAAAAGACGGTGTTATCAACAGTCTCTGGTGGCACAAGTATATACCCGTTTTTATGCACTATCCTTTCTTTAAACAAATATCCTTCACTTTACCAAGATGACAGATCTGAAAAGACTACAGAGGCAAACCACAAAAGCCGCATGTGTGGCTGCCTGGTGCCAATCCTCTCAAACAAGTCGCTTGGAGCAGGATAACAACAAGATTCAGATGCTAGAGTAGTTACGATTAGGCAAATGCTTTTCTGCATCCATGTTAAAAGACAAGTGACCTGCAGGCACTTTCTTGTACTCTTGTGTATCTAGATGTATTCCTAACTTCATTCATTTTAAACCCTTTGAATCCTCCTCTCCTTTAAATTTTCTCCTACAACTATGTCACTGCGATCACCTCGCCGACTCTCGAAACTCCCTGATCAATTGAAATAAAACATTTTATAACCATTACTGATTTCATGACTTTTTAAAAGGAGAATACGCCACAAACATGATGCTCGCTAACCCGCTATCTAATGAAGACGCAGTCGAGAAACAGCTGCGTCATGTTCGTATTCGTGAAAACAGCAACACCTACAGACCTTGTAAAATAGTACACAACCTCTCCGATTATTCCAACTCCTCTGTTTTTAAGTACGTTTGAGTAAAGACAAGTTGTTTGTATATTCATGACAGTTAGACATAAGCACTTTTTTCGAGCAGTGACATTGATTCGACCACTGAACTATATATAAAAAGTCTGGAAGGATAACTCTATTGTTCTGCATGCGTAACCAAAAATGGCCGTCACACCAACTTGTGTTCAATGATCCGTTAACATTATAGAGGATAGAAACTTCTAGAGGATTCTACAGTTATGATATTCTCAAAATTTACTATTTTTCAGAACTCTCCTTTTTTTAAGAAAACAATGAATTAAACTAAAATACTGAGCAATATATTGACAAGAAGGCCACAAATGTCTCAATAATACTGACCAATAATAGTAAATAAATATCTACAGATTTTGATTTTGTCAATGTATATTGTGCAATGTTTTAATGGTTGCCTACAGATGATCAATAATGTTGTCAATATTTAGCCTCATCAGTATCATTGAGCATCTGTGGAAAAATATGTATAAGTATTAACCAACCATTTTTGTAGTTTAACATATCTGACATCTGATCGGATCTGGTTGGAGTTCAGGGATGCCTTGTCTCCCCTATTCTTTTTAACATTTTTTTAGAATTTTTCACGAAGGAAGTAGTTAATTTCAACAACACTGAATAATGACGTGTCCAATGGTATAAAGTACACTGATGAAACAACACTTATTGCCTGTGTCTTTGAGGTTATCAACAGAAAGTTTTGAATCTGCATGCAAATGATGGGGCATGAAGATCAATGCATCAAAATACAAGATGCTCTCCTCAGCTACTGAAGACATCACAATTGATGGCCAACTGGTGGAGCATGTTGACAGCTATGTCTTTCTTGGAAGCTCAGTCCCTGGCACAAGTACCAAAGCTGAAAGAAGAACCAGTATGGCCTCGGCATCCTTCAGTTGACTGAGAAATCTGTGGAATCAAAAGTCCATCTAAAATAGACTAAAGACAAAACTCTAAAGTGCTCAGATACTTCCAATTGCTATATGTACATCGGAGACATGGACACTTACTGTGGAAGACTCACACAAACTTAGCCCATTTGAAATTAGATGCCTCACAGCAATCCATGGTATTAACAGATACAATAAAATATCAAATGAGAAAATGAGGGAGAAGCTAGGTGTCAAACACATTCTTGACATCAAAACAAAGCAAGAAGATTGCATTGGTTTTGAACACGTAGCTAGACTGCCAGCAGAAATTTTTGTCAGAGCAGCAGTCAAACAAGATTTCTTTGGAGATTGTGGCAGAGGTAGACCACCCATTAGATGGCATGGCCAATTGAGGAAAGACACTTGGCAGCTGTTGGCAGCAGCATTCTGGGAAGCAAAAGACTGAGCAAAGTGGTTCAAGGTTGTGGAGGGAGATGATGATGATGACATACATGACATCTGCCTTGGGCTCTGCCCTGGACTCACTAATGTGGCAACAAAGCAACTTCTTGTTATTATGTAAAGTGTTAGTCCATCAATAATGCATATATGTAAATGGTTTAATTTAATTCCAAATTTTCTTGTTATTTAGCTCGGCTGCAGGCTACATATCATTACAACAACCATTCACATCAGGTGGAAGGCTGACAAAGACGCAGGTACCCTTTGCATGTCATTCCCATTTGATTCATTTACTTTAACTCAGTCATATTCCAATACCCTAGTTTCCATCACTTGTAAGCCACTCCACATTGGAAAATTTGTGTCAGGAGTTAGATTAATGAATGTATTTGTAGTTACAAGGTATATATACATAAACAATAGAGCGTCCAAAGTAGCACGTGAAGGCACCTTCAAAAAGAAAATAGGTGAGTTATGTGGATGTTAACATATGCAGATTAAGTTCTCTATGCACATTATTCCTTCAGAAATGTGTTATCAGTGATCCTAATAATCCGTATTGGTATCAATGCTTTATTTACATGAATTATACTATTATTTGTTTGCCTTCAACAGAACAAACATAAGAATATAAAGCAATAATTTTAAATTACTGAAGACAAGGTGTCATTAAAGCATAATTATATGACACTGAAAATATGTAAAAATTATATGTTTAGTATTGCGCTGTTTAGTGCATTTAGTAATCTGCCCAATTGTGCTTGCTTTGACAGTGGAAGACAATAATTTGCTTAGGACTTAGTTCTAGTTTGCTGAATTTGCTGTGGCTTGATGGATTGACACTTTGTGGTCCATTAAGGTAGGTACCTTTAGTAGCCTTGAGATTCTCAATAGTACCTGTAATACACATGAAATCTGTCAGTAGATAAGATCTCTCTTTGAATAATTTAATTTTCTTGCCTGTTTGTCATTTGCTATGACTTATCCTGCCTCCTTTTTTGTTTTTCTCTTTCTTTGTTATCATACTTGAAGCTGAAATCATACAAGGTTTTGCATCTTCTTTTTGATGCAGAGATGAAAGTTCCAGTTGATTTAAAGTGTAGTGTGGTATTGATGGAGCTTGATATGCTAACTGCTATGATGCTATTTGTCTCTAAATGTAATATAAATGGTTTTATTAATGTAATTGCATGTTATGGTAAGTAGTGTTAAATCTGATAAAGTGGAGAACTTCCCAATCCACTAGTATCCTTGCATGTATACAGTTTTCCACAAGTGTACATGCCCAAGATACTTTTGGTAGGAATGTTGTTATATACGTTTTTCAGTTACATTCATTACAATGACTAATAGAAAAAGCCTCACAACTACAGAGAGGAAGGAGTAGAATTCTTGACTTAATGACTGTTATTTCAAATATTCCTTTCTGTTATTAGGAGTAATGTTTTTACCGTAATTTAGAAAATACCAGGGCAATATACTAGTCAGTTTTTCATTAAAGGAGGTTGAAATGTCTTGCTGGGTATGGCTGTTACCATAGTGCAGGGTTGTGGGAGATGGAGAGTACTGATTGTAATTATAGATGCATTGTCCTGCTACTAGACTGCTGAGGAAATAGTCAGGAGTAGAGGAAATGTTTTTATAGATGAAAATTATGCCATTGTACAACTTTCTTTATCTGTAAAATGGCATTACCTCAGACTTGTGAAATATTGTGGAACAAAAGTTGTTTAATACTACACTGTTGTTTTTACTAAAGCTAATATTATTCAAATTGATTTTTAGGACTGCACTTTTAACGCAACATAGTGATGCAGCCATCTTATCAATATTTGGTGTACTCTTAAATAGATCTACAAGTTTTCCATCTAAGGTAAGCACATTTGAGTGATTAAGCCTCTTAAATTTTACTTATCTTACTCAAACAAATTTATCAATCCAAGAAGTTGTATGTTATGTATCTTAAAGTGTATGTTACGCAAATCAGGTAGACAAGCATAGGGTGTTTTGGACAGCTAAACTAGTGTCTTTGCAGCCACCATTACAATGGCTTTTGCACAAAGTATACTGCTTTGAAATCATATTTAAATCAGTCTTGCTCTAGGGTGCAAAACTTGGAATCTGAGCATTGAAAGTGAAAAGCGATTTAATAAATAAGAAAACTGAAACTATGTTAAGTCCTTAGAATAAGATACATTCATTTGATCACTAACCGGTAAGTTATGAGGAGATACATAGTAGTACATACTGTTTCAGTTGGCATCATAAAGAGTTACCTACACTTACCGGGCCATGTGATATGGAAGAACTTATCTGAGTCATGCAAAAGAAATTGATATCTCTGATTCCTCTTAGCTAGTTTTTACTTTGAGAAGAGATAGTAATTTTACGCAACAGATAACTTACCCATGTTTTCCTCATTTTACTTTGTAGGTTCGAGGCACATCATTTTTTGCAATTGGCCTTCTCTGCCTTCTGTTATTCGACAATGATGAAACATTCATATCTCACCGTATCCTTTTATTGATGTATAAACAAATTGATCAGGCCCCTTTCCTACCATTTTCCCCTTCATTTTTAAGGAAAAATTGAATGAGGAATATATAAACAGTATATAGTAGAAATTGAAAATCACATTGAGCACAAGTACATGTTATGTTTCAAAGTGGAAGTAAACAGGTATTATTCCATTATATGTTTTTGTTTAAAACCTTAATACATTTTGTAGCAGAAGGAGTGCACACAGGTGCCGTACTACATTATGTATATCAAGCTTTTTCTTGGCTAGGATTACCAGATCATAATGTGAGTATACCTGAAGAATGTGTACTTTGAGTAAAGCATATTAATTATGTCATTATTCAACAATTCCGTGTAAAAGATACAATGTGCTATCCGAGGAAATATCACAGAGGAACTAGGTATTGATAATGTGTCATTGTTAATCAAGACTTCCTTGGGGTTCTTTGGACAGGGAAAGACTCTAGTTATATGCAAAATGTTGTTTAGTTTTTTTTATTTACTATTTCCTTTGATCCCTTGCTGTTGTTTGAATCACCATAGTGTAAAATTAACAGGAGTATTGTTTTACAAATCTCAAATACTTGCTTGCAGGCATCATGGACAATCATGTACATGTAAATAGAATTGATGATGTCAAACATTTGTTAACTGATGATTCTAAATATGTTTACTTATAGGGTATGAAGGAATCATACACTGCAAAAATATTTTCAAAGGTCACTTTCATGTTGTGGGACCAATACAATTTTATGCACATTCGTACTTTTTTGAAAATCAATTTAAAGGTAGATGTCTGATGAGCCTAATCTTGATGCAAATGTCGATTGACAACATTACTGATAGAAATTCTTAGAGAAAAGAGTCCACTAATAACCTATGCCTTTTCTTTTTTAGGGAGGAATTATAGTCCTTCTTCTATTTATAACATTAAGAATATTTTATCATGGTGCTTTTAAACGTTGCTCTGTAGATATAGGAGGTAAGTATCAAGTTCCTAAAGTATATATCTATTTTCATTTCTGTAGTGTTTATAGCTTTTTTATATACTTGAACTGTGTGTTGTTAGAACCACACTCAAATGAGAACGGGACATTTAAGCTACTTGTCAACATTTTTGTAAGTTTACCACTACTTACTCCTAGTTAGTTGGTTCATTTGTTTATCTTCCGTGGTATTATATAATTTCATGGTCATAACATTTAATACCCTGTAAGCTTAGTCTTGTCTGCTTATTGTCTTTGTTTTAGCTATCTGTGGAGTGCCTCTTGATAAACAAACATACCAATATTTGTTATTTCCATCATTTGTCAGTTGGGTTATGATTCTCATTAAAGTAAACGACTTTGTTGCTATTGCACAATGCACCTTTTATTTTAAAAGACTATGGTTTGTGGTACTAACTGCAATTATAGATTGTTTAAAGATTCCAAGCTTGTTATCTCTATAGTTTTGAGCGTTAAAAGAGACACCTGTGTGTTTATAAAGTTGATTTGATATATTTGGCAAATTTCCGTAGTGTATCGTACTATTTCATGATTGTTGTTTAAGTTTCCATTGCTTAACTTGTTTGTGTGCCCTTCCAAATTTTACAGTTTTTCATTATGAGTATAAAATATGATATGGTAGAAAATATTTCCAAAATTGTGATGGTATTGTGGTGAAGTAGATAAAATTTTTAGCTTATGGCTGACTGTGTTCTATTAGAATCATGCAGAGTCAGCAAACTCTTGATAGAAGTCAGTATGAGTTAATTCTCATACTGTAGATATGCAGCTTTTCTTTTTATTTTTTACAAATACCCCATTACCCTTGATACTTGCAATAACTTGCCGGGCATAAGGATTGAACATGCCCCACGGTAACTGCTGTAGTTTCCATTGTTTCAGTGCAGTGTATATAAAAGTGGAATAGAAACAGGTATCCTTCTTGCGCACCATGTAGAACTTAAACAATGTTTGCATGATAGCCTCTCCTATGTTTGTACTTGCAACAGGTATGAAACGACTTCAAGCAATCACTACCACCATAGAAGCCTGTCTATTGTTTCCATGGGCTTTGCTTCAATATATTCAAGGGGTAAGTCAGTAATCTTGACATTTGTAACTGAAGGTATCTTGATCATCTAATCAAGTCCATATTTTTGTTTCCAAAAGTTTGTTTGTGGTACAAAACAAGAATATTGCACGAAATAGAGAAAACATTGTGTACTTAAAAGCTTATTGGCACTAATAGAATTTGATGCATTGTTAGTACTTTTAAATACACAATGTTTCCGCTATCTCATGCCATATATTTGTTTCTTGAGTGCTTTATATGTATAATTAACAGGTGGTCAGCATTTTACTGTGTGTCTGAAAGTACAACTATGATGATTTAAATGTTCAGTGTGAAATAAAATGGTCAATGCGTACATGTATCTTATTATCATGTAAATACAAGAGGTGTTAAATGAATCACTCCTACACACGTATACACTCATATTATCACAGTCCCCTGACTTCAAGTAAAAGAAATTTGCAAAACTACTTGGAGCACTCAGCAATGTCTTCTGACAGAGATGCAATTTTGTTATTTCATAATGCGTTGCACAATGGATATTTCTTTCAAGGGAGGCAGGGGGAGAGAGACTACTGGGAAGAATCTAGTGGATAATCTTCGTTTTGATCTTGGTGGTATATCTAAAAGATACTCCAAATTCTACTAAACCATTACTCGTTATAATGCAAGTAAAAAATTGGTCATCTTTGAATGCTCCAAGCTGCAAAGAATGTAATTTATTGCCTCTTTCATTTATGTGACTTCTTTTTCCATCATGGAATGCTAATCTACTAATTAATTCATTTTTATTCATCTGTTTTGTAGGAAAGCGACTTCTCTTTTCAATTTATTTTCGCAAGTGTTTTTATGATAACCATCTCTACATTCATTGGACATTTTTATATCGAATCCGTGTGTAGTAGTAAAATGGATTCCCATAAGGCCAACCAAGTTGGATCTTCATCTTCGTTCATTGCTGCATTACTATGGTCATTTGTATGGGATAATCTATTGAGGACAGGAAAGGAAGGGCACCATTACCAGGGACAGGAACACTGGACATCAGCTGGAGCTGCTTTGTGTGGATTATTCTTTATTATTGGTAAGGGCATCTATACCGATAGACTGCTAATAATGTTATATAGTAATCAAAATGCTTGATACAATGCACAAGTCGAAGGGTTAAAAGTACAATAAGAAATTAGAATATTACACGAAATAGCGAAAACATTGTGTACTGAAAAGCTTTTTTCGTCTGACACTCCTCAGAGTACTAACGTCAGAATGACAGTTTGAGCAAGGAAAGCAAAGGGAATAAATGGAAGGGATATTATGATAATGCAAGAAAGTTTATACCTGAATGGATAAAGAGAAATCCTTTGGTTAAAAGGGCTGTAGATGGTTCAGATCATGCATTTTGCTCCTTTTGCAAAGTTAATATCAATCCTAAACTGTACAGTCTTAAGCAGCATGAAGATTCTGTTGTTTTGGTTGGTATTAAAGACAGAAAATAAATAATTAGGTTTGAGCATGCTTCGAAGGCACATGATGCGCATCATGCCACGCCCATGCGTATTTCCACTTTCTGCGCATGTGCAATATTCTATTTGGGGCACTTTTTAGTTTGGCCATTTTTTGCGCATTTTGGCTTGATTTGTCACCTGTCTGGCCTTCTTCTGTAACTCCCACCTGGCAACCCTGGTTATAACTCAAAACTAGTGGAAATATTTCAGTATCTTGTGGAGAATACTATTCTGGGTATGTTGTTCCCACCACGTAACCAAGGGCGTCCCAGCATTGGGTTTAGTGGCGTATACTTCTATTTTTCATCACTTTCTAGGAACGTAAATGTTCCCCTTGACACCCCTAATAAAGCAATGGAGAAATTGACATAATAGGTACTTACAGGAGACAAAACTGTAAGTGAACGACGTTTGCAGAAGTCTTCAATGTGCTTTTTCGTAAGATTCTCATCCTCTGGAGGGAACCCGCTATTCATACCTTCAATGTACATTTTCATGTCCTCACATGTCCGACGACAAGCCTTATAGCTACGCTTTCGACTCCTGAAAGAGAAGAGAATATCTTATAAAGATATATCGTAGAAAGTGTTGTAAAATCATTTGATAAGGTTTTATTGCTTTGTTATGTAAATTAGGTATGACTTGCATTTGGCTTGTTCGTAGGGGAAACCCCAGAGTTCGTTGGTTATTGATTTTGAGAATGGCGGAGCATTTATCGATTAGTTCAAAGATTCACTTAAATACATTAAGGTTTTAGTTCTTCTTCTCTCAGAAACTTCCAACAGAAAAGATAGAC
This sequence comes from Alatinidae sp. Z8VKAUB7J3, assembly GCA_010016025.2. Lineage (NCBI taxonomy): Eukaryota > Metazoa > Cnidaria > Cubozoa > Carybdeida > Alatinidae > Alatinidae sp. Z8VKAUB7J3. Next base: position 96,787,152 of record JAAAKM020006971.1, read on the forward strand.
AGATATATCTATCTATTAACAAACTAAGACTTTGTAATCTAAATGAAAGCAACAAATAATTTTTCAGGACTACTTTGAACCAATTTATTTTTTTGCTAAAGATCTATTGCATGTTCTAAATAAATATTTTCCTGTAAAATACGTCTGAGAAATAAAGTAGAGTACCGAACTGTCTGAAATCAAGCAAATTGTTTCGTGTCACTCCTATTATCTATTACTTTAAAATGGAACGGGCCATTTATTTATAAGTTTCTTATTTTGGAATTACATAGATCAAAATTGTTAAAAGAATTCTTCTGCTTGGGGTCGGTTCAAAACAACTATTTTGAATCTTCCTTTAAAATGGAAATCACCACAAGGTAACCTCTTTAGTTTTACTGTTAGTTTCTATAATTGTTATATTTGAGGGATCAAAAATTTTGGGAAATCCATTTGATTTTTGTTGGTGAATACCACGTTTACCCCCGTTATGATTTAAAATCTGTACCAACAACTCGGTTCCTCGGCACGACTGTTTTGTGGGCCTATACGAATGGTTGTTTTCGTATATTAGCTAAAGCTAGATCAGCTTTCCATCTGAAAGTTTTAGAGCGGTTTTCATCAAAACCCGTGTTCCTTTACTCTGCCGACAAAAGGAGTTAGCCTTTTCTTTGAAATTGTTCTAACAATTTTGGCGCCTCCAAATTGTTGGTAGGTTTTACGATTGTCCAATCAGCAGTCGACAAAATTTTTACCTCGATCCCTTTCTTTGTTTGCGAGTTATCATAAATGGTGCTTCAATGTTTGAACAACTCGTTCTTTGCACGAGCCATTGTGATGAGGGTGCAACGAAAACGGTCGATGGCATTCACTAATGATTCCGTTATTAAATATTATCTACGAGACAGAAAATCTAAAGGTTTGAACCTCCTCCATAATGTCTGGAAACAACAAGGATTTTATTACCATTTCCCGTTATTACAGGGAAGAATAATTTGGGAGGAATTGGTCCACAGGAAACTCTCCATTACAAGTCCGTATTGGTAAACTAAAGTACGTGGCACTTTTCAGCGGTGGGGGATACTACTGTTTTATCACTAACAATTGTTTTGGGGTTAATTGAAATCGTCAAAAAATATCTTGCTGCTCAGGAACATAAGAGAATCGTTCGTGACAGTTGTCACCTGAGATACGACAAAACTTAGTCTGAGGGAGTATAGATACTACTGCAGTAATGGTTTGACTGTAAAGGAAAGGGCATTTGAGTGCTCACTCTCTAGCCCAAGAACCTGTTAAAAGATTGTATTTTTCTTTGCATGCTATTTTTGTTAGAACTGTTCATCGTGTGTTTTTTCACATGCTATTTCATTGATGTCAAAGGACAAGGATCAGTTGATTTCACTTTCACTGAAGCTGTGGACCCGAATTCGAATCCAGTCGTATACAAGAGAATGACTAGCAAGTATCATCGAGAAGAGAGGATTTGATATGTCAGTTTTTGGCAAAGAACACTAGAAAGATAGAAATATGTCACCACCGGGGATCGAACCTGTGACATGTTTTCTATTTTGCTAGTATTCTTTTCAAAAACTCACGATGACTAGAAGAAACAATATATCCATTTTTTGTCCTGGTACCAGATAGTGGATATTTTTCATATTTGAAAGCAAGGTAGGGGGCACTGCAAGGCAGCCCTCAGGTTTAGTGCCTCCCTCTAGCTACAAGCCTGATGTTCCCGGAACAGAGGTTTTTAATTTTGCCGCATCAAATGTATAAGTCAACAGTCTGGGTCAAAGTTTATAAAATCTCATAAGACAACATTGCCAAGTCACGACAGGACTCGAACTTTGATCTTATTTATCACTTTGACACGAAAACCATGTGATCGCAAAGCTCCACCAGCGCACTATCGTGCAACATAGAGATATCATTTTTGTCTTTCACTGATGTTGCCCTCTGCATATGACAGTAAGAACTCTGCTATGTGGCCTACAGCCGTGGTGTTCTTCGCCACGTAGTAAAATATACCATGCTGACAGATTGAAATAATAACAGGAAACTGTTCAACATTGTAACACTTTTAGACAGCGAAATAGATTGCTGTGGATCACGTTATCAAGAGAGAGGGAAAAATGAAAGGGATAAAGTTCAAATGAACTTAAAGTAAATCTGGTGAACCACGAAATAATTAAATACATCACAGATTAATCAATCGAGCACAGATTGTTTGAAGCAGTCACAATATGACTGAATTAATAACAGTTTAGTTAAATAAGTCGACGTCACAGAGTGATGAATTGAGAACCACAGATTAGTCAATGTCACAGAGTTTATTACACGAATCCTACTTCCTTGTCCAAATAAAATCGATTATTTTGTTAACCAAATCATATTTAATTATATTATACCAAAACATACAAGTGAACCGCAGATGCGATATTTTGGATAATTTAAATAAACATACACAATATACGGCCGGGGTACACTTTAAGGCATTATCACAATTAACTAACATTTGTTATTACTCTTATAAGCAGTTCAACGTCGTTTCTAGTGCAGGAATGACTCTAGCTACGCCAGTCAGTGTATGTACAAGAATCCTCATGTCTCACTGTTATCTGATAGACAGAGGTTCTCTTAAGAAGCTTAACCCAGTCTCTCGTTCTAATGGTAGTTTCTGCATATAGCAGGTTGACTCAGTCTATAAATAAAATCTTCCGGGGGGGAGGTGGGGGGGGGTAGGGATAGTGAAGTAGTCTGGGACCTACTTTCTTACTTTCATTCATTCTGTAAATATTAAGTATTGTGTCACGTTAGTCAAGTCAGTCGTGTGTAAGTGATATTTGAATACACATCTAAAGGGAATATTACTGACTTCTCTTTATTACTACGAACCCCACAGGGGGGCAGTAGTCTAGATGACAAGTAGATCAATCTCCATGATGATCCCCGCCCCAGGGTAACCACTTTCTCTTTCGGAGAGGAGGGCCCTGGGGAATGGCGCCACTGCTTATCAGGGTGCCAAACTGAGAGATTGCAGTAGTCTAGACCAGGATTTCTCAACCTCAGATAGTAACTTATTCTCTCGAGCTACCAAAATCCGAGAGAGGAGAGTCACCAACATCGCAGATTTCTATACATATTTACAGCTAAAGAGGACTATCTTTTCTTGAGCATTTGCATCAAATCAGGGAGTAGTTGTCTCAATCAGTAAACATTTCCATCATTGCTGGGAAAATTGCTAAACGCAAGAAACTACTTTGCGAGGGCGGGTTTGTGGAAGACGTTGAAACCAGCGCATAAAAAGTGTTAGACAATTAGGGACTATATAATTATTGTGGGAAACGTCAGTCAGCGAATGAAGGAAATGATATAATGCCTGCATTGGTGACAATTTGAATGTCAAATTTGAGCAAGTTTTCCTACTTTCCCATTGCACTGGACGAAGTCACAAATGCTCAATGACGAAGTATTACTGAGCACGTCTGTTTGACAGAAAATGTTGTCAATTTTGATATGAATTATTGGGAAACATAAAACGGTTTACAGATAGGTTTATACCAGGGGTAGATTTTATCTAGAGACTGTCATCACTTCATGACAATCAATTGCCCTGCTCATGAACATTAATACGGTCAGATGATATAAATGTAACCAATGGTTACATGTTTAAAAAGAGGAGGACAGTTGATTTGATGATTCTCTTGCTAACGAAGGACAAAGGAACATTTTGAGCGACCTTATGGCTTATAATGTGGAAAAGACTTTTTCGTATTGCAAATGGAATTGACTCAGCTAAAAATGATGAAACAAGAAAGGGGAGTGCAATGGCTTCCTAAGATAATTTTGTATTTTATGAAGAACTGGTATCTACCCAATTCTTTGTCATACCAGATGCGGGTTCTCTCTTTGGAAGCCCTTGTAACAAATGAAGGCAATTTTTGTTACAAATAAAGACGACTAAAATTTTTGAAAGAGCCAGGATAACCAATGTGCATATAGAGTAGAATATGAAAATTTTCCTCAACACTGCAAGCTAATATCAACTCACTTGTAAAGGAATTTCACGCATAAATTTCGAACTTATTTAAAGTTTACACATATTTTTCTTGTTCCCTTAAAT
>JAAAKM020006971.1:96791353-96817549 GCA_010016025.2 Alatinidae sp. Z8VKAUB7J3
CTCACTTGTAAAGGAATTTCACGCATAAATTTCGAACTTATTTAAAGTTTACACATATTTTTCTTGTTCCCTTAAATTGCTAGTGCAAAATGATGCATATTAATTTTGATATGACTGAAAATCAACTTTTGAAACTATTTACCCTCAGATCAGTAAGGAGTTACACCGATGTCATCTAATGTAAATATCTATGTGCCCCAGCGAGAGCTGATGCGATACAGATGTTGTCAGTATAAAATATAAGTCTCAAAATTTCGTCCGCGACTTCTTTGCCAGTTCCTGATCAGGTTCATTGCCTTGAAAAGGTTACCCACACCTGACCTATAATTATACTTAATTTTAGACATGATACATTTGCTCATAGCAGAAGCGTATTTATTTCAGTGACCCTGTTCAAGATAGGGAGGTTTATGGCCGGCAAATAACATCATTAGATCGGTATAGCGAGGTGTGTCCACACGTTGGGGGTTTTTTCAAGATATTTAGTGCAAAGTCGCCTAACACTGACAGGTTAAGAATTTGAATAGGGTGGCTTCAAATTTCGGTTTCTTTTAAAATATTTTGCTACCAAAGACAATGCCTCTAATTACTCATCGTTGTTGCTACGAATTGGTCAACTATCTGTCTGAGCTGTTGTTAGACAGTTGCCTAAAATTACTGTAGACGTTGGTTATTGCACCTGTAAGATGTAAACCAACACCCTTTTCGTAATATAAAGAAGATAACTTTTCTTAGACAAGGGGTCACAAACTTGTAGATAGCAATTTTTTATCAGGTAGAGATATTCGTGTTTCTCAAATGATCGGTAGTCCTCCAACAGTCAAGGTATGTAGGCCTAATCCTCATCAATATTTCAAGGGTTAAAGATCACGAAGGAAGTTAAAGTACTTTTTGAGACAGTTTTGCCCCATCTGAAATGGATCTTTAGTTATCTGGTATCAGTAGACTTTAAAATATGTCAATATTAACATTTGCAAACTTTTGTTCCCTTGCCTATGCTGATTAATCAAAATTTATGCCTTCATGACACTGATTATTTGACCAATGGCCATGCCAAACTGTTGGAATGTGCTTCTCCTGTCATTTATGACTTGATATGTAACCAAAGCATTCAAACTCGCTCGAGAGACTCACGCTATTGCAGTTCGGGACCTTTCTAAAGCAAAATTCTCAATTTAAACCTTGCATGAAATTTCTCATCATAAACATCAATAAGCATCACTTTGTGAGCAATAAAAAAGTATTAAGATGATCTAACGTGGAACATATGAACCTGTAACTAGCACAAAATTAACTACGATGGCTTAGATACGTTTCCCAAATGGAGAATGAATGACCAGCAGACCAAGTAGTTCCTACATAAGCTTCTAAGGCTGCCGTAAAAACATTCTAAAAACTTGGCAATGCCAAAAACAGATAGAGATACAAGAAATTAACCAAAGAAAAGTGCCAAATATGACAGGAAGAGGTCAGAGGATTAAAACAGAGTAAGAGAGAAGAGAAAAGTAATGAAAAATTGACCTTACTAGTACAATACCCCGTTGTGGGGTACAGGCGTGTGAAAATGTTATTTTAAAAATATTTTGATCACATTGAAACTAATCAACAAGTAAAAGTAAACGATGCATGCGTAGAAATAATTCTGTAGTGCTATGTAGTGTTAAAATGGCGAACATGAAACATCATCGAAAATCAAAGACTTTATAGTCATGGACATGATTTTGATCGGAACACACCAACAAACCTCACCATTTACATTCATGCTTCACAGTCCTTCAAAACAAGGTACAAAACGAAGAGACTACGTTTTTAACCCTAATCCTTGGGCATGATGTATCTCTCTTGTGCATTGACAATAAAATATATCTCCTGTATACCGTAGCCCCCGGTGTTAATGATTAACCCGCAAACCGCGGAGTCCCCGCTGCTTATCAGGGGGACTGGTATGAAACACCGGTGCAGGCATGGCTGGAGGACTATGGAACCGTCATTTCCATACACAAACCCCGCAGGAGGACGAGTCCCCCATCTACACAGGGGACAGAACAGCACGCATGGTCCTTCACAGTGACATCCCCCACCACTACACCTTGTTCGATTTTCCCTTCCCACATTCTGTACTAGACAACCAACATCGTGTAGTCAATGTTGCTCCGTGGGGCATGAAGCATAGGACTGCCCTAGCCCACCATGCCTTCTGTATGGCAGCCCATGCCACCCCATTCTTAGGTGCCTGGAATCAAAGGAGTTTTGCTACCTGCATTGGAAGGCAAACACATGCGAGCAACACTGGGCCTCCCTCCCCACTGTCCCATATGCCAACAGCTCGCCACCACAGCTCAACAACTCCTCCCCCCCTATTCCCACCTGCCTCACGGAGCCCTCTTCCTCTTCTTTTTTCACAGGCTGTCCAATCGCCATGACAGGAAGGCAATGACCCCTGCTCTCCCTTCGTCTCGCATCCAGCAACCCTCCCCTCCCCATCTACCTTGGCCCTCCACGCTACGCCCAACCACGGCCTCCACCCCTACACAACAGCAGGCATCCTACTTGCCCCCACGCCGTCCCCGGCCCTCCCCTCCACGCCCACAAACGTCCAGAGGCAAACAAATGCCTGGCTCACTCGATGACTTGGACCTCCTCCTTCCTTCCTCCCCTCTTGCTCCTTCTCCCACCCCATCCCACAGCTCACGCTCCCAGTCCTCACCGCCTTCCTAGCCTCCTACACCTTCAACCTGCCCTTTTTGTCAACGTGCTAGGTTATTTTCATCCCTTCTTCTCCCTTACTTATTTCCTCTATTCACAGTTTTTCTGTCTGTATTTTTCACCCAGTGTTTGCCTTTATTATTCAAACTCTTCACTCATTCACATGTTCTGGTTTTCTTAAGTTTCTTACTCTTAATCATACTCCTCATCACTTGTCTACCCCTGCCTTGACTTGGCCCTTGCTTTAATTTGCTAGGGTGTTTTACACCTTTTTTCTCTGTTACTTACTTTCCTGTCTTTAGTATTTTGTCTGGCTTACCTTTTATCATGGTCGTTGTTTTCATGTTTTGTTATTTTTAAACTCCTTTCTTAGCTTGATCTCAGGGAACTATAGGGCCTTACAGTACGCAAGTAGCCAGTTTCATATATTTATATTTCAAATCCTGTTTTTGTTTTTGTTTTTTCTCTCATTCTGTTGTTATGATATGGTAGCTTATTAGACTGTGTAAATAAATCATATTAGCTGGGGTCTTATACCACACAACTTGTAGGTGTTACTTTCAGGTTTTGTTAATTTAGTAGCTGCTTCCACATAGTTTTCCCTTACATTAAACAGGCTCCCCCTCGAGGGGAGGACAGGCTCGGTAGTAGCCAAGAGTGTGAACAACCTATTGGGCATGGCAGAAGCTGCACGCACATCTTCCCATAGTTTGCCAACCTCCTGGGCACCTCCAAAGTTTTTAGGGCACGCCAGTACTGCCTTAATTCCACAGATGTGGTACAGGCATTAGAGGCCATGGGGCCCCTACCAACACATGCTCTGGGGTATCCAGTACAAAGCTGGAGACTTTGTCATAACCTTCTTCACCAAGGCCTTCCTAGCCCAGGGAACCCTAAATGTCAAGGGCCACTCAGTCTTCATTGAGTCCATGATGAGCCCCACCACCTTCATTACAGTGAAGGATCTCCCCCTCCATCTCTCCAATGCCATCACCTGGCACTAGCTAAAAGCATACAGGGACGTCCTCAGTGCTCACTGTGCTTGCAGGGATGGAGGCAAGGGCCTCTTCACTGGTGATTGCATCGCATTTTTACTTGTCTATGCAACGCAACATCTCCTGCTCAAACCAGCACTTGGAATTCCCCTGCAGGTGGCTGTACCATGGCCAGCCAATGTCTTGCATTGAGTGTTGCCAGGTTCGCCATGAAGCACAGGATTGTCCACACACCCCCAACCCCCTTGCATCCATTGCAGCAGCACATCACACCCACTCCCCAGTTCTCCAAGGTAATATACTTATGCCACCTACAGGACAGGGACGATGACTGTACCAAATGATGGACGGCCCCCCCCCACACCCCTCACCACCGGCTCCATGCCCAGGGCTCTCATCCACCCGATCTGCATTCAAACCAGCCACAACAACACCACTGCCACTCACATTTGCAACTGCCACTGCCCAACAAACACCACAGACAACCTATACATCACACTCACCACCAACAACACAACCACCTCCGCCACACCACAGGTCATCTCCAGAGGAAAGCAAATGCCTGGTACTCTGGTGGAGGCCACAATATCACAGCCACCTCCTTCCCCCTCACCTTCAGCAGCATCACCATAACAACACCTTTCACCGCTTACTCCATCAGCATCATCACCAACACAACAGCCCCTGCCCCATCAGACTCCCTGCACTCACAAGAATCCCCCACCACCAACATACACGAATCATCTGATGACATCTCTGAATTCTTAAACAGCCCTGCCTCTCCACCACCCCTCCTCTGAAAATCAACAAGTTGTCATTGATTGTCAGACATAACTTGCTTCCCTCGGCAGAAAAGAGTTACAAGGGGTCCTGCAGCAATCAAGAGAAGCAATGAGCCTTCAATCAAACTACCCAACCCAGCATCACCCTATAATTGAAGGTAAGAATGAAACTAAAAATACAATTTCTGAACTTGTGGTAGGTGAACGTGAAGTCACTGATCAACGTCAAACCATGTATGAACTTGTTCAAACATATATACACTGCACAGTCTCTAAATTCAACTGACCAGGAGTGGTTACTAAATCAAATTTCGAATAAACTTACTTCTGAGCGATTAGAAGCACTAGATGCTGCTCTAATTCTCAATGAAATGGCTGCTTTGTTATCTTTTATGGAAAATGATCCAGATCCCCTCAAAATTTCTTAATATGCCGATGACACAACCCTATTTGCTTCAACACCGTCTGCCTTAATAGTGGCAATGTTTGCAGTAATTTATCACTATGAGGCAGGATCTAGGTGTAAATTTAACATCTTTAAAACTGTAGGTATGTGGCTTGGCCCCGTGAAATGGTGCACATCTGGCCCCCTTTTTATCAAATGGGCTACCTCAGTTAAAATCTTAGGAGTCACTTTTGGCTGCTCGAAAGAAACGTATCATGTTTGGCAGCGCCTTATCACCAAGACAAGGAATATCATCAAATACTTTAGATCACAATCCCTACAATTTTTGTGTAAATTGGATTTGGGTAACACTCTCGTCATTTTTCAAATTTTTTGTCAAGGTATCTCCCCCCCCCTCCCCCCCTCTATAAGCTAAACAGATGAAAAGACTACTTTTAAGTTTTATTTGGTCGCCAAAGACCAAATTGGTAGCATGTGACATTCTATATCTCCCTTCTTTAAAGGGAGGTCTAGGTGTTCCCCACCTCATTTTCAAGCTGATTTCCCAACTCGAGAGTATTCAAAACTAGAGAGTAAGAAGGAACAGCAAAACACAATTTCGAAATTATTAGTCGATGATAATGAAATAACTTGCTCCAAAGTAATAAAGAGTGAATTAGTTTCCTTTAACTCCAAATTTTACTCGACCGAGCCTCTTAACATGGCTCCTTGATCAAATTGATACTGAACTGCCCTCAAGAACAAACACAGGGACTTGATGTCCCTCGGCCCCACTTGTTTTTTCACAGGTGTAATACCAGGCTATCGCCCTTACCCTCTCTGCCAATTGCTAAGCAAATCGAACATTTAAGTTTTAGTTTCATTTAATTGTCAGTGACCTAACAAGTTACAAGCCCCACGCTGTATCTCCCCCTATCCAAAGGCAGGTTAGGGGTATCTCATCTACCAGCCAAGGCCCTTTCAACTTGGATCAATTTAGTCTGCCATGTGTTGTCTCCATCACCCGAGAAATAGACCTTTCTACTCTTGGGTGCCTAATAGAAAGGGCTTTGAAATAGATGAGGGGTTGGAAAATGACCTAAAATGTAATAGACAAGGGGGTGAGCTAAAAGTTAAAAAACTGAAGTCAGGAATCAATGTTTAGAATCAACTGCAACTTCCTAAATGTAGGGTAATACAACCTTCATCTTTTAAAGTGTGATTTTCATATTTTAACAAAGATATTTTCTAATTGCTTGCCAAAGTACCCCCTCAAATAGTTGTCATGGGTTGTAGGTTACTAAAAATTTAATAGACGGGGATGGGGTGGAATAGGAATGTCCTGGGTGGAAAATTTTTGAAAGATTAATTAGCGGGGGGGCGTCTATTAGGTACCCAAGACTATCTAGATATTGTTTAGCGGAAATATTGTGCTCTCTTTGGCCACAACTGTGGCTACAGAAGAATTCTTCGGTGTGCTAACACTGTCAATTTTATGATGATATCATCAAAGGAATAAAAAGGCTCCTTTATTTAAAAATCCTCCCAACCACCCCAAGAAAAAACATCTACCAAAACATTTTACAACCCCCTCTTATATCCTCATTATTTACAACTTTGGCCATTTGGTCCAATGAACACATGGACTATCATCTGGAACACAGGGTTTCTTTTTTCTCTCCTGATAAGGACAACAACATTCAGTTTCTTGCTTTCATCAGTAGGGTGAGAATCATCTTTACACGGAGTGCTTACCCCCGAAGGATTGGGAGCATACCTTGATTTCATGCCCTCATTCAGCAGGGTTTGTCAACTCTAAATCCTCTTCTCGCCGAGATGCATCCAGCATAGTTCTCTTACAACACCTCACCCTGATCCCAGCCAACTGCATGCCCCTTTACCATCATATCGTAAAATTACCTAATTGTACAATCTGGCATGACCCCTTGCAGTTTACTGTTTGATAACACCCGGTAAGTGCAACTGTTCTGCAAAAATTCATGCCATTTTAAGATCTTTAATCCGGTGTTCCCACAAGGCAAGCAGTCAAGTTTTAAGAAAACATTTCTCCACCTGGTCGTATGCTTCTCTACTTTGCAGAGAAGGGCCCGCTGGAGATCTGTTCTTTACATCTAAGTTTCTTATTAGATGACCGGCACCTTGATCTAATCTTGTATAGCTATTGCAAAACAGTCAAGTAAAGACTCCTGTATGTAAGACTTCCAAATCTAGTATTTACACTCAATGGAAATCAAACTCAATGGAGGTGTAGTCTCCACCCATCACAAGAACAATCCACGTCACTGACAGCCAACACAAAGAACATGACCTCTGAAGATTGGACGACATGATTATCCTAACCTTCTTATTTCGCACACCACTTTGGTGACTGTGGCAAAGATGGATGTAAGACGTTTTGAGTCACATGTGTAATCGTTAAAATGGTCATATTAGAGATGCATTACAAGAAGAACAGAGACTATGTTCTTGGCTCTTACTCCGCTGATCGGGCAGAGGATGTGCTTGCATCAATAGAAGACTTTCGATAGAGTAGATTGGAACGTTTGGCTGCAAGTAATGGCCAAATTAAACTTTGGTCCATTTTTCAGAAACTGGGTCAGTGTTTAAAGCGATTGTTCTTTTAGACTTTGTTCGACTTTTACACAGTTGGTCAAGTAAAGGATGTGCTGGCAACAGAGCAATTACTTATCAAAGAGAGTTAGTTGCTAACTGTTGCGGATAATCGCTTACGTAACCATCAAGGAGGCCCATGATAATTATACCTGGCCATGTTATCATTGCCTTGTTTTTCAAATGTCAAAACACACCTGTTCGTTCATTGAAGATGTTACCATTTTTATGGAGGATACATTTGTGAGGATGGCCTTCTGTACCCCCTATTTTTCCATTATTACTGCCCTCCACGCACATCACCATTGTCGCCATCATCATCATCTGCTGCTCCTCCTGTTGCTGTAGGAACCAAGCCCCCTTCCTAAAGGGCATATTTTCACTCAGGCCATATTGATCATTAATACCCATGCCTACGCTGAGGTATTCGCCACCATTGCTTGCCAGACTGTGCCTCCCTCAAGAGATGGTGCCCACGACATCAAGAGGAACAAATAGAATTTGCTAGTTCATGTGACCACCCACGTGTCTCTATGTTGGCGCCAGGCAGCTGCTCATTCCAGACCCAAAGTCCATCCCTGCAATCTCTCCCCCAGTCACACATGAATAAGCTGTTTCCTCAATAACTTCAACTTGATCGGGAAGTAATACAAACCAAGAGCCTCTACGACACAGGTGCTGAAGTGCCCAGAAAGTTTGAAACCAGAAAAAGAATGTTTCAAATCTCTGAAACATGTAAATTGCACTCAGTACTATGGATGATTCACTAGAATTTCAGATCCTTGCATCCGCTCCAGAAAGACTACCGTAGAAAGTAACTTTACTTACGATAACTGTACCCCAACCCACAGTTGTGTCCTTGCAGTCTGTTGGAAAGAGCATGCCAGACCAGATAGTCCACTTATCTATGGGACAAGTAAGAATGCTGTTGATCAATATGTTCTTGACTCTATCTTCAATAAAGTACATTTAATAGTTAAATTACATGGATATATATATACCTTAGTAGGTCAAAAAACTTGTCTTACCTTACTTGTCTTACATATCTATAGTGATTGTCTACCACCACCGTACACTTTATATATATACATATACTCTCAGCAGACACATTGCAATTATAAACAATTCTCAAAGAGTGGAGCGTTACCACAATAGCTTGTAATTTATGGGCGCTGACCGGACTCGGAACTCACGACCTCATGGTTACTAAACCAACGCCTTAACCATTGAGCCATCTAGGCTCAAAAGCTAAGGTGAAGATTTTAGTGTCAATCTTTAGCGAATTCTCCTCCAGTCAGTGGGTATGGGGAAATTAATTAATTAATATTTATTGTGTTTCGGCTTTGAGCCTTCATGATGTTTTACTGTCAATTCCACTATTAACAACCCAAAAATTACTTCATTCTTTATCAATAAAGTGAGATAAAGTAATAAGGAACGAAAAACACTTACTTAAAAGGCTCTTTGCATAGTTGAATACAGCGTACTACCCAACATCCCAAATCAAAACTAACGTTAATTACGTTTTCCACCCACTTCAACATTTTACCGTGATTTTTATCATTTGCAACCCCCTGAAAATAATTTTTACTCCCAATTGTTGCTTCTCGTTTGGTCTTTTTAAATTTAGAACGCTTAAATATAATTGTTTTAATATGGGCCAATTCTGCTCCTTCGAAATTCTATTTTGGTCACATAACAATTTTTACAAATTTGTATCGTTTTCCTAAAAATACCTTTTTTAGTGAATTAGTACCTCAATTTTGAACCTTCATAAAAAATTTCTGTTGAATATTTGGCTTAGGACTTTTTTATGGTGTAAGTGTATATAACAAACTTGCCGAAAATGCATTCAAACATTCTTTTGCAATTTCCCCGACTTTGACCCCTTTTTAAGCTAGTTTAACTGTACTAATATGGCAGGGAATCTGTTTTCCCTACATCTTCTGGTAATTCAGTTTTCACAACTTTTGCCATGCCCTGTTCTATTTGTGTTTTAATCAGATCGTCATACAGTTTCAAAATACCTGGAATTTTCTTCAATCTAGTTAAGAGTACTTGCAGTCTCTTTACACATTTCATATAATCATCTAGTAAAAGAGGGTGTTCCTCGTTAAAGGGGAGACTTACTGCATAATTTTCCTTAGAGAATGAAATGTTTTGATAAACTGTTCATATACTGGAGGCTCATTTTCAATTATTCCAAGAGCTTTATAGTCTTGAAAAGAACACTAGGGAAGTAGAAAATATGTCACTACCAGGGATCGAACCCGTGGCTCATCCTTTCGCGGTGTGCGCTCTACCAACTGAGCTAGGTGACCTTCGATCTTAACATACTTTTGCTTCTCTAGTCGCCACATTAGCTTCCAATCATCCACCGGTGGACGTCGACATCCCTCCGGCCCGTCATCAATCCAAAGCCCATTAAAGTTAGAAAGTATCATTGTCCTCGATCCCCTGTGGTGACATATTTTCTATTTCTCTAGTGTTCTTTTCAAAACTAACATTTCAAATCCTCTCTTCTCGATGATAGTTTCATAGTCCTAAAACTTGTGCACTACTTGGTTTAGTTCGTCATTGATGATGGTGGAACCAATTTCAATAACATGGGTCTCTGTTGACTTTGTAACAGTGTACTCAGATTTGGTACCTATTACTGGCCGAATCAAGACAAATCCCAACCTTGATGATACTGCTACTAGTTCACCAGGTTGGCCTTTTATAATAGCGGCCTTACAAAGTTTCTATATGAATAAAAGAAAATCAGTTATTAAGGATTTGAATTCCTTACTACAAAAATTGTAAAGAGAACAAATGAATACCCTCTAATCTTACCTGCAAAGTATATCATGTTTTTATGAAAAAGAGCAAGACAGCGTCGACCGTTACGCCCCTGCATCGAATTGCGAGCTCATGCGACAGTAAGGACAACGGCAATTGGAAATAATGAATCTAGGTCTTAGAATCTTTTAAGGACTTAAGAACTTAAGGGCTCTTAACCCTTCAGCTATCTATATGTGCCCCCTGACCTGGTTTTCACTTTTGACGTAATTATTTGTAAGTAATGCAAAAGCTTGGGAAAGGAAGCAAAGGCTTTGTTGGCATGCACCTTCATTCTATGCACTTCAAACTCACTCCTCAAATCGTAGTGAAAAATGGTACGACAACGGGCATTTAGTTTGCCCAAGATGGATCCAGCACTGAAAAATTGTGCTATTACAAAGTAAAGCTGTGGCTTTCAAGTCAAAGCGGACACTATCTACATCTTTGTAGAGAAAAATGCCGAAGCACACGGCCATGTAACAATGAGTTACCGAGAGTGTCACTATAACACCAACATCGCTGAGTACGACTATAACCAAGATAAAGCAAAGTGAAAGAAAACAGATTCTGTAAAAACAATACCTTCGTAGCTGTAACTTTTACTGGTAGTTTCATCCCGTTATTTTGGCGTCACTCTTACATCATCCATTGCAATATGATGTCACTATTGCACGATCAGGGTTTTCCCGCTCTGTCTGTTTTTAGCAATTCCCTAATTCTATGTTCTGTACTAATACATCAATATCGGATCTTTAAATTTATCAATACACACTTTCACTTCGACTTCAACAAGCTGTTGGTAATGATTTTAAGTTGTATACACTATTTTCGTCCATTGCACATAGAAGTCATGTAGGTTATGCATCGATCGCGTAACCTATAATTTCATCACATGAGTTAACCATTGAAGCAAAGTTTTGGTCCTTAAAATTTAAGTGGTATGTCGGTGCTTCAGTGCCTTTTCCGGGAGATACTTACTGCGTCAAGTACTCAGCATCACCTACACAGCCTATACGTGGTTTACTTTGTCTCGCATTTCAGCCAATCGGAGTTATCGAATAAGGCGTTAAAGTGTACCTCAAATGTTTTTTGTCGTTTGTTCAGTACACTTAACTGGTATGCCTCCGTCCATTTTTCTGTCGTGTGTTGCTTGTACTTGCCGGAAAGGCCCGTAAATGTCGTCAAAATTACAATACTGGCCGCCGACTTGATTGCCTCGATTTGACATTTGCCTCCGTCGTGTGACACAAAAAGAGAGTGCAAAAACACGCTTCATTGTTCACAGGCGTGCATATTTCAGCTTTGCGAGCCGTCACAAGTCATGCACATGAAACTTGAGAGTCCTTGAAGGTGTAGCACGAACCAATGTCGAACTGAAGCCAAAATTCAAATAAACGCGAGATAGGCCTGTAGTGACTCTAGTGCTATTAACAACTGTGACAATAGTTTTAAATTACAAGAAGGCCAGCTTCCGTTTGAACAAATGCAGTTACTCTCAGTTGATGCAGTCGCTCTCAATAATTAGACTGCCATTGCTGCAACGGAATCTCATTGCTGCAACAGGATATCTACAGCGGGTTACTCGTATGGTACAGTGAGCATTTTACTATTAGGTTAAACTGTTATTTGCAGTTACTAGGTAATTTTATTTAGTTCGGCATACCGTCAGCAAAGTTTTCAAGTCCTTGTTGGTTGTTGAGCTATGTACGCATAGGTCAATAACGCGTTTGTTTCGTAGGACGGTACACAGGTTAACTTCAGTACAACTTTGATCTCTGTCGTGTGTTAAATATTTCAGACGCTAATAGAGTTGACATAATTAGTTTCTTCATACTTTCAGGAACATTTTGTTTTCCTACCTCCTTTTTCGTGATTTGTTATACGGTGAATGAGCTATTTCATGGCAATTTCCTTAGGCTTACAATCTAGTTGTAACATAGGCGGCTTGCTCTTTATGTTAACAATTTTTGTTATCTTTTAAGATATATGAATTCTCTATCGAGATAACTAGCCTTGCTGACACATGATGACCTATAAAATTACTGATAAGCAGCTTCCAAAGAAAGTTTTTGTTTTCATGCCTTCATCAATATCGATAAAAAGGCTGGAATTTTGCAGTTCGATAATCACTGCCAAGCAATTATGACTTTGTGTTTTACAGGACCACAGTAAAATTGATGAAATTTAAAGCTGAGTGAGCGAAAATGTTAGAAAGTAAATCACCACCCCTTAAAATTATAGCCCTCTGTAGACACTCAAATTCAAATGAAAACGAATGACAGGGGAATTTTCATGTATTTGATGTTCCTTCTTGTAAATTATGATACCCCAATTTAAAAAGTGCCCGCAAGAAAATCCACCATTGTTGCTATCAATATCCCCTACATACACTAAAACGTAACTGAGATTTCAATACTGTATCAGAAGAGTCACTCAAGCATCTATCTGTCTTCTTACGGTTCTTGTAGACTTTCATCAATCCGTCCCCCAAAATTCTCGTCTCAAGATTCATCTATGTATGACTTTAAAAACTTTATTCAAACAATTACAATGTCAGGCTCCCCAAATTTCAAGAATAGCCCCTCCAACCTTCTAACTCACTTTGTTAACACAGCCATCGGTGGCTCCGTCTGCCATTTTGCTTTTTTTTGCCACGTACAATCACATTGTTCTTTGCACGGATATCATGGGCAACAGCAACAACAATAGTTAGCTGCCTTACCACTTATGACGTAAATTTTTTACTTTATGAAGTCCAAAAATGCCTGGTTCTGGGAGATCTTCGTTAAAGAATCACGTATATTGACTGGCAGGTGCGAGTACGTCGAAAACCAAAGTAACAGTTTGATTCCTTGAGACGAAACAAACAAAAGATCAAAAAATTTCTAACCACTGGAGGTACACTATAACCATAAGGTATATATATGACTGTATAGATTCGAAATATTAGTTGCCATGGGAATTTCTGCAAAGCTGTCAAGCTGTAAAGGTTCTGAAGGGTTCAATTGGAAAGCAAGCCATATTTTATGTATTTCTGTGACTTAGTTGTATTTATTTGATGTTACTTGATGATATTGTATGTAATGATGATTGTGTGCTCATTTGTTGATAGAATATGCGTCTCTTTTAAACCGTAGGCCGATCAGGATGATATATGGACTGACAGGAATATCGTTTGTCGTTATTGCCTTTGACACAAAACGTCTATACGTCTGCGCATATGAAGTGTTTAACCACTATGTTAGGGCCGAATTTCGGAACCTGAGCCTTATAAGGCATATACCGTTGCTGCATACATTAAATAATGTACAAAGAGTGCCGAATAGCCTTATAAGGCATCTTTGGCATCCTTTCTGTGATCGAGAAGCATACATTCCATAGTGCACAAAGCGTCCAAAACAATCTTACAAGGCATATTTGACAATCTTTTCATACGGTGAATGCTTGCATTTCAAAGTGCACAAAGTGTTCAAACTAGGCTTGTAAGGCATACTTGCCATGCTGTGCATTTAATAGATGCTTCACATTCTTAGTTCATTAAGCGTTCAGATTTAGTTTATAAGTCATCTTTGACATGCTTTAAGTGCAATAGATGCGTACAATCCATAGTAAACAAATTGCTCAAAGGAGGCGTATGTGGCATACTTGAGATGCTTTACATGCAATACATGCGTACGTTCCGTTGTTCAAAAGCGTTCAAAATAGTCTCAGAAGACATATTTGTGTTGGTTTGCATATGTGAACTATAAATAAAAAGTCTTTTGTTCTGTGTGCGTAACCAATAATGGCTGTCGCCTTGCTCGTATAACACGAAATAGCGGGAAATTAGAATAGCAAGCCTACGTCGAGTTTAGTTTGTACAATAAAGTAGAATAACAAGGCGCAATGTATGAACGGTGAGAGTGTCTATTCAGATGCTCAAGGAAACGAAATGAAGAACCGATTGGCCTTTAAAGATACATTTTCGTAACAACTTTCTTAGAATTACAGCAACAAAAGTGTGAGATATTGACGGTGTGTGACCTGGTGAGCCTCCTGTCACATGACCATAATCCGGTTTCATCTTTCATTTCCATTTTGATTAAAAAATTTCAGTGAACTTTTCGTGTTCCATTCAAGGTGCTTATTGGATATGGACTATCAAAGTATCTAAGTTGCCCTCCATCTCCAATCACCCCAACCAAAATGCTACTCGAGACTAACTCTGATTCACAGTACCGGTACCTGCTTTATTTATCTTCTCGAGGATTTGACTTGAGAAACGTTTAGATCTTTCAACAAAGTATTTGGTTCGGCCTGTAAATGTCAATAAATGCCACAGAAAATTTGTTTACCAAGGTACAGTAAGTTCGCGAATAATTGCCCTTACCCTTAGTTTGGACAGCCCACGCTTTATTAAATATCAGGGGACTCTAAAGGGTGAACTCTGCTCAGCACTTTTTGAGCCATTAATGTATCATGCATGTTTTCCTCCCGAAGCACATGCTTTTTAACTGCTATTTAATTTTCTTTTATAAGTCAGAACTGACAAATTCGGCCTCAATAATCTTTGGTCAAAACAGGCCCATAGAGCTAAACCCCTAAAATTTAGGATCACACCTTCCCCTTTTTACTATTTTTAATGTCAAGGGTATCTCAAGGTTAAAATGTAACCTTTTCTTAAGAACAAGTAATGTCAAGTCTTACAGCCACCCCTCCCCCAAAATCTAACCCAGGCTAAGGGTCCTGGTCAGAACTTTTCCTAATGTAAACCTAAGGACGCTAAAATATACGTCTGCAATTTACTAAAACGACTGCATACTATTTTTCGATTGATCGTATACATGCAGTAAAGACAGGTTGTGGTCCTTTTGGCTTCATTGCATAAAATCCTTCAGCATCTCTCCTCCGACCCAACTAGCGAAAATTGCTCATAAACCGCCTTAAAACTCTTTTCTCTACCTGAAGCACTTTCAGCGAATAACTAACTTTAAGAAAGCTTACAAACCCAAGCGGCATATTCGACATGGCATGTCACGTGGAATGTCACTTGGGAATAAACGTATACAAAAGCATTAAATCTTTCACACCGAGGTGGTACGCTACGTGGCATATGCCACGTGCCACTTCTGTGCCAAGAAACTCAAGAAACGGACCAAACTATTTTTCCAAATCATGCCATGTTGCACAGTTGCTTCTCAGCCAATCAGGATAGTCTTTGCTCGCATCACATGATCAGCTTGGTATTTGAGGACTAGGGCAAAGGCTCGCTTATCTGTTCCTGTTTGTTTGGGAGGGTAACTGTCAACACTTTCATGGAACAATGGGCAAGTCCAGTGTTTTTGATTAGGTCGTAGGTTACCGACTCAGACTAGAGTTCTCTAGTTAGAGAAACGAATACAGAACCATTTTGCCTCTTTCCTCGATGACCTTTCTTTTTATGAGTTGCACTTTCTGTTTGAATAGATGATATCATGTATTTCATTCAGTTGATACACGTTTTAAACTCAATGTAGGTTTGCTCGCGAATTATCATTCAAATGAAAACCACTTTATAATAAAGTAAATCTGATTTCTTCGACACGACGTTTCGGCAGGTGGTAAATATGTGGATGCTATTTATCCAAGGTGGTAAATATGTAGATGCTATTTATCCAAGGTGGTAAATATGTGGATGCTATTTATCCAAGGTGGTAAATATGTGGATGCTATTTATCCAAGGTGGTAAATATGAGAATGGTCAGTATGTGAGGTGGTTATTATGTGACGGTACATAGGAAGATCGTAATTTTGTCGTAAGTGCATTAGCCAACAGTTGTCCAAATAGTGTTCTGTTCGATAAATATCTGGATGACATCTGTCAGGTTACAAAGTAGTAGTACCAAACGAGGAATTAAGAAAACATAGAAAGCAGTAGTACTGTATATTTATCACCCACTTCATGTTGCCATCTATGTTGGTTGTTTGAATACCAGACCTCGTTTTGAAGATTTGACGTCTGAGTCTGACAGTACATGTTTATATTTCCTTCAACTCCCGGCATTTAATAGACAAGGGATGTTTGTGTTCTTTAACCCACCAGATTGATATAAGTATAAACTGTAAATATAACTAAAGGCTGGGAAATATGCGAGTTTCCATTGGTATTGTCGTTTGCCGTAGTTTGCAGCACAGGTGCATGATAAGAGATGACCTGTTGCGCAATCCTCTTGCCCTTTATATTATTGGCCAGAGCAGACGTCCACTGTCTTAGACTACAATGCAAGTTCAGTAGTCGCTGTTGGAGTCAGCAGATGGGTGGAAGTTGGGACAGCTGCTTCTCTTGGACAATTGTTCAACAGAGATCGAAATTTTGTATATCTCACAGATGTTCACCCCACAGAGGCATTTTCGTCTGTTTGAAGCCAAGCTTTATGTAGTCTAAATTAGCATACATAGTACCATCTGCCAAAATTGGCACTCCAAGGACCCTAGAAAAAGTGACAGACTGGTCCTGTACCCAAATGTACAAATACGACTATATGCCCCCCCCCCCTCCTTGTTCATAACTTCATATTTTCATAATTGTCATGAAGAAAACTTAAGTTTCCGCGTGTATGCGTTAAAGACTTGATAAGCATAATTACAAACATCAGCTTAGGCGTAACCCTAACAACATCAATAGAGACAAGGGCTATGGCGATGACTAGCAGTATGCAGTTGAAACGTCGCGTTCCTGAATAACGGTGACGGTATCGTGAGACCAATGATCATCTGTGTTGTTACTGTACATCATCACGATGAGCAATACTTTCAATGATTACAAATTTTTTTTACATGTTTAGTCGATTGTGACGGGTAAACGTCACTTTTGCGATCAGCCAATCAGCAACCAGTACACTTATTTGAAAGGATGAAATGGTTGAGTGAGGCAGTACTTGCGTTTGCATTATAGGCGGGGCTAGGTATATCTTTAATTCATAGCTCTTAAATAGATTCAAACCGAAGCGAAGTGATGTCATACTTCAGGGGCCAAATGGATTAGTCGCATAAAACGCGAGGTAGATTTTTCGAATTTATGCTTAACAGATTGCAGGCCCCAAGATGTATGATGTAATTTTGTTTTAGTTTAGTATTGAAATTCTTTGTACCCTGAGCTTCGTTCGAAAGAGATTCATCATTTTCTATAAGTGTGTAACTTCCTTACTGTCACGAATGAAAGTGAATGAAAACATCTAGGTCCCTTCCTTGGTCAAGTTACATGGCGCAGAGAGGCTGGATGTTGATGTTCATCGGTGGATGATTGGGAGCTAATGTGGCGACTAGAGAAATAAAGTATGTTAACATCGGAGGTCACCTAGCTCAGTTGGTAGAGCGCACGCCACGAAAGCGTGGGTCACGAGTTCGATCCCCGGCGATGACATATTTCTATTTCTCTAGCGTTTTTTTCGACACTAAAGTTAGTTCTCTTATAATGTCCCTTGGGCTAACTGGTTCTGTACGCAAAAGTAGGAATTTCATTGAGAAAGGCACAGTATTTCATTGCGAAACAACATTTGATAAACGTATTTAAAACAGAAGGTGCCACTTGTTAAAATATTAATTAAGCTATGGAATTTTCACTCTGGAACGTACCCCAGGCAATGTGTAATCTAGGATTGACCTACTGAGGTGTTGGTAGCAAAAGGGCAGAACGTAATCAAACATTTTCTTTGTTAGCTCTACTTCTTGGGTAGCTTATCGATGTTTTCCTCACCACATCATCAATGATGAACGATGTGTTAATCTTAGATTACGTCTAAAATCGTCCAGTAT
This sequence comes from Alatinidae sp. Z8VKAUB7J3, assembly GCA_010016025.2. Classification (NCBI taxonomy): domain Eukaryota; kingdom Metazoa; phylum Cnidaria; class Cubozoa; order Carybdeida; family Alatinidae; species Alatinidae sp. Z8VKAUB7J3. Next base: position 96,809,449 of record JAAAKM020006971.1, read on the forward strand.
ATCAGACTGACCTCCATGATTGCCTAGAAGTGCAGTCTCTTCACTCTGATGTCGCTGGTAACAAGGCAGACATCAGACATAAACATCTGTGCAATTAATATTCCACCCAGCCGCAAAGACCAAGGTTGCTTGCCAACAGAATTCCAGCGCAGTTTGAGATGCGCAACAATGGCGTCTGAAGATACGAGATTATGCAGTGAACAACTACGATATGACCAGCGACTGTGATCACTGTCAGTTGTTGCTGCTCGCCATAATCCATCTTGTCAGCCCCATGCAATTCGTTTTTGAATATTATTTCTTTGCTGTTGTTGAAGTCCATCATGTTCAACCCACATGCACTGAGTATGGTCGAGACCTCCAACAGTTCTTGTGTATTCATGCGCCTTGGCAGACGTAAAGTCGCGTAATATGATAATGACTCAAAGTCTTGCTTGTGCTCCAGGCCTTAAACTTGTAGAGAATCTTCCTTTTGAGTGACGAAATTCCCAGTAAAGAGGAAGTCAGTCGTCTGAAAAATTGCCTTGCCGTACAAAATGTTGCACCTACACATCATGAAGTAAGGCTAAACAGAACAATGCTGCCAAACCAGCCACTCTCTTTCTACCAATTTCTTCCTTGAAGTTAACCTCTGAAAGCTTAAGGATTTTATATTTCATGAATACCCTATTAGCGAACTATTCGTGCCAGTTTTCTTATAGCGAGAGGCGGGAAAGATCGATTTCACACCAACACTTGTCTAGAAGAACGTTCGCACTTACGCGCCGAACAATTGATAATAATGATCGATTAGGCTACGCTTTCGGTTAGTGTACATGATCGATTAGTCGACACGATTGCTGCATAGGTAAAACGCATGACAGGAGACAATGATTATGACAACATCTCGTCCTATTGCAAGACATCTTCAGATCTATATTGGGCTATAGACAAGGCTGCATTGTAGACCTGAACAAGCCTTGCATGAAACGTTGTCAAAATTATAATTTCCCTTTGGTTTTTAACTTGTAACTTTTCGATGTTGCATTCACCATTACGTTATCATATTTCTGTCCGATTGTAATTTTCGCTGCCGAGATTTGTTGAGCATTTGTATATAACAGGTAAGAGTTGTCCAATAGGCTAAAACAGCGTTTATCTGCCTAGGGTACGGTCGGAGATTGCGTAGGATACAAGTAGGATGTAAGCCAGGGGGAGGGGGAGCGAACGTTTTGTTCTTGAACACATAACAGCATTTGGAATATGTCGAATCTGGTGTTGGACTTTGTAATTTGTAAAACGCCTATGAGATCGTTTAGTCATACAAAAAGACAGGAGTTTCAATTTCATTTACCACGTCTTTGTTCGGGACTACAGGAATTTTTTATGGAAGCTCATGTGCTACGGGCACGTAAGAGAGCTACTGGTGTAGGCATCATTTCAAAAGCCGCCCGTTGAGATGGGTGTGGCAGAATACTTGTCTCATAATCTGCATGCTGGATATTGACATCTTGACTAATTCACTGCATACTCTATGATAAATCATATACACACCACGAACAACGTGCTTATTTTTCTAACTAAAGTAAGTGTTTAAGCATTTATTAGTGCAATACATAAATAATAAAGCTAGAGAGGAGAGCACTGGACAAGGCTTTATTGAGAAACATTGAAGAATTGTGAAAGGACCTAGCCTGGATTACGCACTAGATTTGCATAGGGTCGATTACAAGGCTACAATATAGACCTGGAAAGTCTTACAATAAGTGAAACATGGTCAGACTGTTAATACTGGATAAACAGGAGCCAATGAGCGCCTGTCAGATATAACTTCTAGGGTGGGAGCTAGTTTGAAATGGCTTTAAAAAATGGGAAACATGTAAAACGTTATTTAATTTTTTTTTAATGACTTAGTCGCCTACCCCTGCCTCCATGGTTTTAAAAATGGCAAGGAAAATACTAAAAAGACAACACGGCATCAAAGTAATCTACAGCTATCAATTGTCTGCATCAGTTATGAGCCTCTTTGTTTTCGCTTTTTCCGAACATTTCATAGTTTAATAGATTTTTTTCATAGTCACGAAAATCACGTAAGCCGCGTCTTTTTCTCGCATTTGTTTTTCAAAGAAAGATCCTTTTAGATTCTGTAATTTTTTCAAGTCCTCCATCTTTACATTTTGTGATATTTTTGAAGCCCCTGTAGGGTATGAATGTATTAGTGACACCCCCTTTTCGTTTGAGGTACAATATTTCTTTTCGATGCTTTAAATTGCACCATTTGTTTTTGTCTTCAGGCTTATTCTTCGTGTCGTATCAAGAGCTAATTGTAGAAACATTGTTTGAGTCTTTTATCCTCTCTGTTCAGTAATATTTTCAAACCCTCCATGTTTACATTTGGTGCTATTTTCGAAGCCCCTGTAGGGTATGAATGTATCAGTTAGACCCCTTTTCGATTGAGGTACAATATTTCTTTTCGATGCTTTAAATTCCATCATTTGTTTTTGTCTTCAGGCTTGTTCTTCGTGTCGTATCAAGAGCTAATTATAGAAACATTGATTGAATCTTTTATCCTCTCTCTATTTGCAGTCGTATTCTTTAGCAAAAAAGAAGATCGTCCATTACACATCATATGACAGTAGAAAGAGAGCCAATGCAGCTTATCTTATCGGAGCTTATGCTGTGAGTACAACACTTGATGACTTATTCTTGTTCATAATAAGTTATTTGATAAAACATCACAAAGACATTTCAATCGATTTCTGTTTAAAGGTCACGATCCATAACTCCTGTTTGTTTCGCGCAATTGCAGAGCAGAAATAGCTTGCAATAACACCTTTTTGTTTCCGTATTTCAGAAGGTCTTGCGAAAGCAAAAGCATCGCTCTTTAGCCGTTTCTGAGGCATTTGACTGACGCTTTACTCCTCAGATAACGGCTTCGGCACTTTTTTCGTTTAGGCTCCAAGATGCGACACTTATTTAAGTTACGTAAAAAATCAATTTGAACTAAATATTTGTTATTATTAACAATGCTTTGGAATTGTCCGCACCGTGCGACGACAGGCTCGTGGAAAGATAGTCGGGACGCCAGGGCGGGAATCGTTTGAAGTTGTGTTAAGAAATTTTACGACCAGACAAACAATTGAACTGCAAAAAATTCGTTTTATAACGTTTGCTCTGTACAGGGGCGGTTTTCAGACGTGTGGGGCCCTGGGCACTTTTCCAACGCGGGTCCCTATTAAGGAGATGTATATCTGTCAATATCTCATCCAATTTAGCTTACATAATATGGGACTTTCACTCTTGAGCGCGGGGCCCTGGGCTGCCGCCCTGTCCGCCAGACCCTAAAACCACCCCTGGCTTTGTAATATGTATTTGTTGTTGGTGATGATGTGCATGCAGTCAAATGCCTTAGGTAAGAATAAAATGTGCAATGGTTCGCGCCTGCGCATTGTCACATGGACAATATTCGCCTACACAGCCGAAGAAACTGAAGAAGCTACTGTAGAAAGGTCTTAGAATGTGCATCTCTAAGAAAGGTAACATATTTATATGCATAGGTGAACTCAGGCTAGAGTAGACAGGTAGGTAATTTATCGTTTTAAGCTTATGATATCAGACAACTAAGGTCCGTTTTCAAGTCACGAAAGACTCATTTTCGGCTTAAAACGACAAGGATTATTTACAACGTTACCACATGCGTATACTAAACGTCTTTGTACTCTTTGTCTTGTTAGGTAATATTTTTAAAGTGGACACCGGAAGAAGCCTACAGACCGTTGGTCAGCGGATGTAATCCCCCTTATCTTCCATTTAGGTAAGATTTTTCTATGCCCTTATTGTGAAAATGGCTTTAAGTGGGTTGTTAACGTCCGTGCACGTCTTTATTATGCAATTCTTTTTCACTGGTTTCAAAAAGAAACTGAACCGGGTGATCGTAGGACAGAACTTGAGAGCGCAGTTTTAGGCGCTGGTCATCTTGCATTAACCTACCTCATGGAATAGTAAAGGATCTTTAGTAGGAACCCCTAACCCCCTGCATTCAGGTATTAAAAATAGTTAACCCCCCTCTTTTAAGGACCGCCCCTACTAGTTACTGTAGCGGATTACTTAAAACGTCTTTGTAGTCATAATACCGTTAAATCTGGCAATACTTCATTCGAAACTCCCACCCCGAAATCCTTCACGTGGAATTATCTTGACGTAAAAGGTCTGATCAAACATTCGATCTTGAAGGATCTCTCGAAATACATGTGGCTCTACGTGGTGTAATTCAAGCGCAAATTTTCAATCCTTGCGGCTATGAAATGAATGATAACACTTATAGTTTGTCAGCAACTGTGTAACAGTTTTTACTACACTCTATATGGCTTTGCTGCAATAGTCACGGTTGATCCACGGTTTGAGACAAAAAGAAAGAATACCAATCCACGATCAGCAGCAGTCGTATTATTATTGTACACTTTTACTTTTAAATAGAACATTGGGAATGACCAAGGCCTAAAATGTTCTTAGATATTTGAAAAGTTATTGACATGTTTTAATTTTTCATCAAAAAAAGAGGATTTGAACCGTAAATTTAGAAAAGACTGTCAACCGAATCTGTTACTATGGCGACTGGAGAAACGGCACACGCCGTAATAGCGTGAACGTCACGGGTGCGATCCCTTGTGGTGGCATATTTTCTATTTCTCTAGTGCCTGTTCTAAATTTACAGATTTTAACTCCAAATAATAAAAGCCTTTGCGTTCATATTATTTTAGTTTTGAAATGCGGTATCTAGGACAAAAATTAAAAATGTAAAATCAAAGAACGGTAGCAGCAAAACCAAACGCCAAGACTAACATCCACAAACCATGTCGATCCTGATGGTGAAGTGATGGTGAAGTGATGGTGGTGACGGCAATAACATTTCTCATTAATATCATCATCATCATCATCATCATCATCATCATCATAATCACCATAATAATTGCCACCATCACAATGATTATGTGCACCTTTATCATTATTATTTATTTCATCGTTATTATCATAATTATCGTCATCAATATCGTCATCACCATAATGATTACCAAAGCACCTCTTATCTTTATTATTTGCATTAGTATTTTGGTTATATGTGGGAGTAAAGGGGGCATTCCCTTCTCACTTCTCAAAAAATTGATTTTCCAATTCCTTTAAAATTTCAATGAAAATCTTGCCTTTGGAGCTCTTCGTGAATGAGTATTGGACAGGGTATTACAATTAACATCTAGCTTGGCATTTTTCAGCCTAGAAAATATATTAAATATTTTTTTGGTTGAAACCCTAGCAAGACTAAGACACGGTTTCCATTACCGCTATGTTTGACTACTCTCTACCCTATTTCTAATCCTATTCCTATTATAACCCACTCTTTGCAATCTCTTAATTGAATCCCCCTGATGAGCAATCGGGCTCAATTTTGAAACAACCCAAAATATACAATGAAACTACCAAAGAGGCTAAATTATAAATAAAGTGTAGCTCGGCAACCAAAGGGCAAGCCCACCTCAGTTTAGGCCACGGGATAGAGAGGCAAGTCATGAGGCAGGCTCAACCACCGAGTACGACAGCCTCTGACGGATCATGGAAAAAATATATAACGAGTACAACAGCCCGACGGATTATGGAAAAAACCAGTCATCACTAAGAACAGATACTATATCTGCTCCTTGCCAAAAGTCCGAGAAGCGACTATTTTCCGGCAACCCCCCTTGTTTCAAAAGATTGCCAAGGCAAATGTCCTCTCTACCATTACTCCAAATTTATTGCTATAGGTATGCCTATCTAAGGTTGGCGAAGTCCTTTCGAAAGTGTTCCTCTTGAGGTGAAAATGTTCGATGTCTACAAATGAGTCAACTTGTTTTCCAGTGAAGTTAGAAAACGTAACAATTTTACGGCCATAAAAAGGCAAATTTTTCAAACTAACTACAAATGATTTTATACTTCACACAAGATACGTTATTTGAGCAGATCTTATGCATTGCATGTAAGTAAATAGGCAATAACCCCATTCCAAAAATTTTACCGCAAAAATTAAGTATATTATCCTACATGAAACATCATCAAAAGCCAACATAAATATTAAAGAGACACGATAAACAATTTTTAATGCTCTCTTAATGGCACAAGGAAACGTACAGTACAAATTTCTTCCACTTACAGCCAAAAATGCAGAACACTCGGTGACATCGCCATCTTGTCTTCAATCGCCTTCGAAACGGGAAGATTTTAGTATTGCAGTTAAAGAAGAAGGACAGTTGAGTCCTCTAGGGATTAGAATAGTTGTCTAGCTTGAAATTTCCACTTAAAGTCTTAGTCTTATATGATTCAGTAAAGTCATAGAAAAGAGAGCACGCTTTTTCATGTGCATCATTGAACTTCAATTAATTTTTTAGTTCTATTTCATAAATTTAACCGGTGTTCAGATACTGAAGACTGGGGAGTAGGGGTGAGAGTTCGTCCTGCTAAGCCATAAACTTTAGGCTTCTCGGCCTTTTGGCAAGGAATAAATGTAGTATCTGTTCACAAGAATGAGAAATTCTTTCCATAATATGAGAGAGACGGTCCTACTGAGCGGTTGAAACTGCCTCATGGCTTACTTCTCTGTCCGTTAGCCAAAACTGAGGAGCGCCCTTGGACGATCTAGTTGCCCTTTATTTATTAGTTAGCCTGCTTCATGGTTATTCTGTTTATTTAGGGTAGTTTCAATGTGGGGACTCCTGCTCTTTAGGGGTCTTTGATTGAGAGTGTACATTAGCAGGTGTACATTAGCAGGACCGACTACACCTCGTGCAGTATCTTTGAAAATTTATTTTGAAGTCTATTGGCTACTTTGATGTCTTCCGCAACAGTATTTTGTTTACAAAAAGTCTGCCTAAATATTGCGAGGTATTACTTAAAGACCAGAGACAATTCGCAGTCTTCGCCGTCTCTCAATCAAAGACCCTTAATGAGCAGTGGGCCCGACATTGAAACTACCCTAAATAAACAGAAAAACCACCAAGCAGGCTAACTAATAAATAAACGGCAGCTGGATCGTCTAAGGACGCCCCTAAATTTTGGCTACCATGCAGAGAAGCAAGTCACGAGACAGGCTCAACAGCCTAATTGGACCGCCTCTCGCGGATTATGGAAAGGCTCTTTTGTCAATGAGAACAGATACTACATCCATTCCTTGGCAAAAGGCCGAAAAGCGACACTTGGCAATACCCCCTTACACGCTTGGTGCTATAAATTTTCATTTTAACGAATTCTTGGTTTATGATGTGACTCTATAAACAGCTGCGATTTGGAGTTCTATTGCCTGAGAGTAAATATTACATGTTGCGTAAATATTGCGTAACCATGTTGCGTGTTAAAAAACGACCTGCAGAAAATTGATATCAAATAGTTTAGGGACAAAATATGGTAGTGGTTAGAACTCACTCAAAGTTGTATCGTTCAAAATAGTTTGATTGCCTCGCCAAGGTGCCGTAAAAGCATGCATGCTTCTTTCTATGGTAATAACAGAGAAAGTGTGAAAAGATAAAAAAAAATATTTATTCGTAAGGATGCGTACTTTATCCAGTTTTTCGTTTAAAATAATCGAAAACAAGTTTTTTGAAACATCTTGAGATAGTAAAGTAACGATGGTGAAGATAAGGAGAGAAGAATGACGATGACGAAGAGAAGGATAGTGGCGAAAAAGGGAAGGATGGGGATGAAGAGGAGGAGGAGGCCGATGATGAGAAAGATGGTGATAAGGAGGAGAAGAAAGAGAAGAAGAAAGGATGGTGATGCGAGAAGATATAAGTTAATGATGGGGAGATGGATGGTGATGAAAATAAGAATGATAGTGATGATGATTAGAAGGGTAGTGATGATGAGGAGAAGAATTGTAATAAAGAGAACAAGGAGGAGGAGAAGGGTGGTGATGGACAAACGAAGGATGGTGATGAGGAGGAGAGAGATGGTGATGAAAAGAAAAGGATGGCGACGAGGAGGAGGAGAAGGAGGAGGAGGAGGGTGATGAAGAGAAAAAGGATGGCGATAAGGAGGAGAGAGATGGTGACGAAAAGGAAAAGGATGGCGACGAGAAGGAGGACGGTGGTGATGATGA
>JAAAKM020006971.1:96826752-96838160 GCA_010016025.2 Alatinidae sp. Z8VKAUB7J3
CCTTTTGCCAGAGTCACAACGCTGTGTGTCGGTGGTTCTTAATAGTTACATATGGTCGTATCCCTGTTAAGTATTTTCTATAGATACACTGACATAAAAAATATTTACTGCTATTCTTCCATATTTTTGAAAATCTGGTCAGGTAGGCTCTTAGCTACCATGAACTAAAACCATTTTAAGTTCAAGGCATCAATGAAGATTCGCTACTATCGACATATTAGTTGAAGATATGTTAAAGAGATAGATACTGTGTAAGAACATCGTCGCACGTATGACATACATATAGAATGCAGTTTGGAGTGATCGAAGAGAACTGTTCCAAGTAATAACTGCCTGGTCACATAATTAACAATAAATGCTTGATCTGGTTAGTTTAATCCACTCTAGCTTAATCAGAGGTAGCCTGTTCACAGCAGCACCAGGACCAAGATGGGTGCAATAAGCATTATTCGCCATGGCTGGTAACAGTGTCCATAATGACAAAGTTAACCACAAATCCTTCTATATTCAGTATTATTACATTATTGTGTAGAGTCAACGAACCACAGACTGCACTCTGAATATTACCAAGGAGAACATTATAATCCAGTGGTCAGATGTTCTCTCTATTTGTTCTTATGGAGGAATCGAGCGGTTGGAATAATTTTTAGCCTCAAGTCTATTTAAGTTGCGGCGTGCTGAATTGTAACATGAAAATTTGCTGTCAGTTCCGTTTGGAAGCAACTACCGAAAATATTATTTGTACAAGTTAGCAGCCTGGATATTGAGCAAGGTCGTAGAGCTAAAAGCAGATAGAGCACATGGATCATCTGTCACGATTTAATACAGTGTTTTAGCGCAGTATATTGAAAAGCCCATCGTAATTATTATCGTTAAAATGACAGTTATAACCAGCCCTTTGTAAGAACGGTGGTGGATGGCGATAACCCCGTATGATCGCAAACCATCTTGCAGAGACGCCTCAACTTCCACTCCCCACTATTCGTTTACATAGGATAGTAATGTGGTGTCTTGCCGTATTTTTTTAACGGGAATATTTGTACCCTAGTATGTAGCCTAGTATTTTATGGCATCTGCCGGAGTACTGATGAATGGAAGTGTCACTAATGCAGGATAACAGAGAAGCAGTATTAAAATGTGTCGAAAACGAAACATTGCATTGATTTGTAAAGTGGAAGTGTAAATTTCGTTACTGCTAGAGGTCCCACGTTTAATCGCTACTTGCGTTACAGCAATCGTGTGCCTCTCGACAGAAATAATCACTATCCTATTATTGCATGTTGTTTGCCAGAGTACATATGTTATAGACAGTGTGTATCTATTGCGTTCAAGAACATTTACTCTCATAGCAGTACGTAAACTTTCGAATATTTAGATAAATGTTAAAATAATATGACGAGCAGATACTAAAGAAAATACCAAAACATAAAAATGCGTATTTTTGAGAGTGGCATATTTTATCTATACGCATAGATGGGTGCCACATATCCGAGGTCATATATTTCCATATGTACATATATGTGTATGTACAAACAATAATCAAAAGGATTATCTGTGACCTAGAGTGCTCAATGCATAGATGCAGAGCGTCAGATATATAGATTCACTAAGAGAAAAAACTTGGCATTTGTGTTACCTCCGACCGTGGTCGTCAACCTTCTTCTTCTTAAGAAAAAATAATACTATTTAGGAAATCAAACAAATTCAAAATAAACTTGGTTTTCCAGTCTGGGATTCAAACCTGAAATCTCAGTTCCTCTCAGCCAGTAAAGTTCTTTCCAAGGGTTCTAAATGCAAATTGATGTATATATTCCTGAGTTGGCAATGAATGGTATTTTGATTATTTGAGTCATCTTCACCTTGTCCTTCTTGCTCTTCCTGTTTTGCTTGGTGTTTTTGTTCTTGTTCTTCATCCCACTTCCTCTTCTTTTTTCTCCAGTTCCCTTCACTTTGCTTCCTTTACGAGACCTTCTTCTGTATACTTTTAGGCCTCCCAATTTCCTACCATTTTAAATCATTATTTTAAAATTGCCTACCGGATATTATTCACTCAGGATTTACAGGGGGTAATTATAGAGTGTTCTAAACCAGGGATTCTAGACTGTACAAAGTATATTACGCACCTCAGGCTCACCTCAGAACTTAGATTTCATGGTGTTGGATTGGAAGGGGGGGATTGCAGTTTTAAGAGAAATTCTAGCAAGAGGAGGGTAAAAATTTAGAAATTTTTTTAGATGCTATAAATGTAAAGCCCCTATCCTGTGGTCATCACCAATTTCAATTGTGATCCTCAGGAGTATTTGCATCAGCTTGCTTTGTTTTCATATTGCTTGAGAATCTAAAGTAGTAAATAGAGCTTCAAAGCATGACATAGCATATCATTTTTTGAAAAAATCACTCCTGTTAATTCTTGCTCTGTTTATGTATTGTACTCAAATATTCAAGAACCTTTTCCACCAGTGAATGTACTGGTTTTTGTCCTTTGCCCCCTCCCTCCTCAAAGGGCAGGTTCTTAGGCACTGTTGTAATGACTTTGGCTTTGTGTGAAGTAATAGTTGCATGGAGCAAATAGATTCATTTTGAAAAAGTTACAAACATTCTGCTTCTCTTGTGCTAGTTTTTCTGGAATTGTCTTGTAGCCCCATCCCCAAACTGTTGGTTGGATTCAGCATCATCATCATCATCATCATCATCATCATCATCATCATCATCATCATCATCATCATCATTATTATTGTCATTATCACCACCACCATCATCATCATCATCATCATCATCATCACCATCATCGTCATCATCCTCCTGCTGTTTAACGTCCATCTTTACTCACTACGCTGGGCTGGACTTCTTTATGGTCGTCAGTATCCTTCTTTGCCACTCGTCCCTGTTGCTTGCCATTTCCATGGTGAGGCCACAGGCACGAAGTTCTTCTGTCACAGTCCCATTCCAGGGTTTCCTTGGTATTCTACTGCCGGATTTGCCTGCTACCTCCACTGTCTGGCACCACTTGATCCATGTCTCACTTCTATGCACGTGCCCGAACCATCTGAGGTGGTTGAGTCATAGGACTGCCTCGACGTGTGGGATCTTCAGGCATGGGTAGAGAGACTCTGTATCCACCTCATCTTGGGGTTTTATCTAGCAGATCCACCTCACCATCATACGGCCATTGCGTAGCAAGCACCTGTGTTCCTCGTTCCGCACGGAATGGAGATGCATACCAATCAGAGAGCTTTTCATCTTAAATTCTTTATCACTTTTCAATATTTTGAGGCTATTATGACTTCACAAGAAAGAAAGTACCAAATATGCTTGCTGCATGTAGTCGCAATGACCAAATTACATGGCTGCATGCATGCTTGTTTGAACCCTTTTGGCGGATTTCTAGCATATTAAATCTCCAAGGAAGGCTTAAACTCTATTTTTTAACCTATTTCTTTTTTCAAATGAATCAAAGAATTCATTTATCAACTTGAGCTGCGAACACCTCAGTCTGACTATATACAGCTTACATTCATATAGTTCATAGTCATCATCACTACCATCAGCGGCAGCAGCAGTATCATCACCATCACTATCATCATTATCATCATCATTACTATCATTACAAGCATCATCATCATCCTCGTCTTTTTTTTTATCATAGTACATATTTTGTAATAGAAACAAGGAATGGTCTGATGCAGAACTTTTGTCATGGTAAGAGATGTATACCGTACCCATTCCAGTATGCCTTATTGTACGAGATTACTGGGGTTGTATGCTAATCAAGACGTGTATAGATTGAAGTTTTAAAAATTATCATCATCATCATCATCATCATTATCAGAAACATTGTTGTTATTATCACAACAACATCATCTTTAAGTTATCATGATTATTATATCATCATCACCACTGCACCATCATTATCATTATTATCATCATATCATTATTATCATCCTCACTACAATCACCATTATCGTTAGATAATAATCATCATTATCCCCACCACCACTATTCATCATGGTCACAATTATCATCATCATCATTATCAGAAACATTGTTGTTATTATCTTAACAACATCATAGTTAGGTTATCATCATTATCATATCATCATCACCACTACACCGTCATTATTATCATCGTCATATTGTTATTATCATCCTCACTACAATCACCATTATCGTTAGATAATCGTCACCGTTATCCCCACCACCACTATTCATCATAATCACAATTATCATCATCATTATCATCAGAAACATTGTTGTTATTATCTCAACAACATCATAGTTAGGTTATCATCATTATTATATCATCATCACCACTACACCATCATTATTATTATCATCATCATATTATTATCATCCTCACTACAATTATTATCGTTAGATCATAATCATCGTTAGCCCCACCACCACCACTATGCATCATAATCACAATTATCATTATCATCATCATTACAATCGTCGTCATAATTTTGCTCTCCCTTATTTAGCTAACCAGCCGGTATCTTGGATCGTTCTCCACACAACACATTGCAAACATTTACATTGTCTACCCCTCTTGATTTTCTGCCAGCTATCTCCCTTTCCATCGATCCCCTCACCCCTGAGGACCACGGAGAGTGGTTGCTAAGAGTGCTATAGCCTTCCCAATTATTGCGATAGCGCATTTGTACAATAAAAAATACGGGCATTAGAAATTATAAACAGAAAGGAAGCAATGCACAAGCGGCAGAGTCCTGCCGGTAGAAAAGAGGAGCACCCCAAACATAACCAGTCTCCTCTTCCAATAGAGGCTAGAATAATTTCCTTATAGCCCTATATTTAAGCCCCTGCTTACCAAGGTACCCTTTCGACCGGTGTACCCGGCTTTCGCCTTTAAATATGCGCATATATATCAAATTTATAGTACTTAATCAAATGCGCGTGAAGGGAACTTTTCACCTGATTAAAAGGGCGAAAGCGACAGACAAAATATTGGTGAGACGCTAAGAAAGAAATCTCCATTTTGAAAACGTTTCCTCTTCAAGAATTTGCCAGGTCTTTGTGCACTGGTTGGCGTTATCACCTTGAGTGTACCAAGATCTAACGAGGGCTTGCAATGAGACGAAACTTTCTTAGAAGTCTTGACCGTCTTGTCGATGACTTTTCACCTCTTATCAGGTACTTCCTACCACAACTGCCCTCAACTATCTCTAATCAGGAGATAACCAATCAATGCTAACTTTGCATTTTAAGCGATGTTTGTGGGGAAACGCAAAGTGTACAAAAAATAAGTACTATCTTTGCTTCAACTGAAAGCTGAAAGGAGACATCTTCGCAAGTGCCGAGCTTTGCGTCGCCCTCGCTTTCAGACAGAGGTATTCTCAATGATCATGAAAACGGAATTAAAGTTTTCCCTTGAAGACAATCTAAACAGCAGGGTTTTCAAGTGTACCTCCCGTGATCAGAAATTTTTATGTTTTCTGCGTTGTATCTCAAGGAATCGAACTGCTACTTTGATTTTCGCCGTATGCGCAACTGTCAGTTGAAAAAAGTGATTCTTTAACGAAGTTCTTTCAGAACGAGGCAATTTTTGACCTTAGGAGGTACAAAATCTACGTCATAAGGGACAATGAGCACGTCTAGTTGTTGCCGTTTACCAACAAGAACAATATGATTGCGCGCAGCAGCAAAAACAAAATGGCAGACGAAGCAACTACTGACTGTTTACAAGGTGGATCAAAAGGACGGAGGGGCTATTCTGAAATTTGGAGAGCCTGACATTGCTTCTGCTTTAGTAAATGCCATACATGTTTACATTCCGACATGAGAATTGTAGGGGGAGCTAGGGGCGCTGATGATAAATTTGAACCTTATTTCAATGGCGGCGTTACGGGGGCTATGGGCGTGAGCCATCTACTTTTGTGCCAAGTTCTATTTTTCTCTAGCAACGAAAGCAAAACAAAGCAAAACACCAAAACAAGAATGAAGAGAGGGAAAAAAGAGTTATTTATCAAAACACAATGTCAAAAGTAGCAAAATATTTTCTAATTATCGATTGGCAAAAAACCGCGAAATTTTTTACAGTATCTTGGCCCCAAACATTTGACTTTCTCTCGCCGCTGGTGTCTTTGGTGGTGGTAATGGTGGTGGTGGTGATGATGATGATAATGATGATGATAATGATGATGATCATGATCATGATGATCATGATGATGCTACTGATTGTGATGACGATGATAATGATAATGACGACGATGATGATAGTAATGATGAGTATGATGATGATAATAATGATAATAATGATAATGATGTTGGTGATAATGATGCAACTGATGATGATGATAATGAAAATGTTGTTGTTGATGATGATGATGATGATGATGATGATGATGATGATGATGTTGATAGCGTTAATGATGATGACGACGACGATGATAGGGGTGATAGATGATTTGTTCTACCTAGTAGCCATACACACAACCAATAATCAGTCAAATGATGCTAAGAGAGTACAACAGCTTCTCTGATTTCAGTTTTACACATTCAAGGGATGTCCTGAGTACAATTTACAAGTCAAGGATCATCACCATCATCATCATCATCATCACAACCGTAGCCTGGTAGGTCGTTGGTGCACTCTTTTCAGCACTTGTTAACATATCTTTTCCCATCCATTTTTTAATATCATCAACATACATTCTTTTAGGTCTTCCCCTGCTTCTTTCTCCTTCTACTTCCCCTTGCATGATGGTGTTCTTCATCGTCCCCTTGTCTCTAATCAAATGCCCATACCACAAGGATGTATTGCACCAAAACAATAACCCTCTCTTAATTGGCGTTGCACCAACTTTGCACCTTGCAAAAATGATACTCGAGCATCCTACAAAACCCCCGTTTTCATTTTTGCTGACCTGCCATCAAGCTCTCCTAAATTGAACTGCTGAAAAAGCATAAAGTTAAATTTACAGCTTTCAGTACTGAAACGATGAATCGGTATCAGCTCACAATGACCAAAGTGTAAACTAAAATATAAACACAACCACCAAGGGGCACGCGATCCTTCAACCGCAAATTTCATACAAAAGGATGGGCTGACTACCTGCCAAAACTGGTGCAAACAAAGCCACCTAAGCAAATCCCCTTGTAGATTAGATTATCTTTCAAAGCAGCCTGAGGCAGGGGGATTTCCCTCGCTTGGAGGGGCCTTTAATACTCTAGGGGATATTTTATGACATTCTGTATTACTCTTGAGAGTTCAACAGACGTCGCCCCCCCCCCCTTCATAAACAAAATATTGTTATACGCTTTTTTACAAGACGTTCGTGTTTCATGCCCCCCTTAAAATGTTTTCGACAATAAATTCGAAGCTTCAAGAAATCTGATCTGTCCTTGGTGCTATCCGGGAGTTCAAGGCGCCAAAGAGACAAAAATACAAGAGCATGGCCTTGATTTGGTCGGCGAATAAAGGAAGAACAGTTTTGATTGGCAAGTAAGTAGTTAAACATATTCTTGTAAACATATAGTGGAGCTAGTAGTCCGTCGAAATAAGCTAAAAGAATGTGCAATTTCCTTACTTACAATGAATAAATCGAAAAAAAACGAAAGAAGAGATGTAAAATTGACTAAAGTTGGAGGGACCCTCAAGGCGATTCGAAAGCAGTTGCTTGATTTTTTGCAGGGGGAGGCGGTACGGGTATCACGTGGTCAGGGAGGGTAATTTGGGGTTCCTAATATTTTATGTCTCTGATGATTGCAACCAAAATAATTTTGATTTTAACGATCATGTCAAGTGACCTTTGAAAGCGATTGCAACCGGGTTGGACTGACATGAGACTGGTCATTGCCACTGTCACGAGATCTTAAATGGAACATTTCGTAACATGCCATGACATTCTTTAGGGTCCGATGCCATTCTGCTGACGTCCGTAAATGTCAGCATTCACAAGGGAAGATACATTTATGATTACATCACAAATTGCTAAATTTAGAACTCCTCCTGCGTATTGTCGTCAAGAAGAACAATAGATGCTATTGTTCGATAAAAATATGTTGGTGACCATTCTCCCCTTGTCGGGTCAACGTCATAAACGCAAGATCCCCAATCAATATCTTTAAAAAGTGACGACATTGTTCTAGGATTTTCAAAAATGAATACCGGCTGATCCTTTATAAGTTTATGAAAGCTTCGTCTAGGGTCGAGGTGGAGGAAAACCAATTAATGTTAACAGTTGACTAGAATTTCTCCGATGTGAAGCAAGCCATCGTTGTCCAGAGTTAGTTGAATCACTTGCTCAGAATTGGCCATATTACGTGATGATACTCGACGAGAAGTTAAAGCAGCAATGACAAGGTACCCCTTTTTTTTTTTTATAAGAAACCAGTTTATAAGAACCCAGGGCTCCATCTCCCCAAAATTTAAGAAACTTGAGGGCTGGATGGGGCTGCTCGAAGAAACCCAAAAATCTCTGAAACGGTTTAGACAGTTTGATATCGGGTTATTTAATGAATAGGGAAAGCTGGCAGAGATGGTACCCTAAATGATGGGCGCGGGGGGCTGTACCCGCCCAATAGGTAAAAGTTGCCCATGTCCTCCCCCCCCCCAAAAAACCAAATCTTTACGGGGATTTAAAAGATGGATCACTTCTGTATTTCAATTCACCTATGCAATGTCTTCCCCATGGAATGGAGTAGATCCGTGATGAAGTATTTCTTCTAGAAATGGTTTTTGAGTTGGGGGGGGGGGGGGGGGGGGGGGGGGGGTGGGGGGGCGCTATTTAGGTTGGTCTAAAAGATGTTTGACCATTGTTAACAGTTTTTGGACAGACGAAAAGGCTTAGTGTCAAAGGTGTGTCCTGCACTTCGAATACTCCAAGTATTTCAATGCTGTTAAAATAAACATCTCTCATCAATCAATATGTTTCTGAACGTGAAACGGTCTCCTTCTGTTTGAGGTCAAACGAAATTAAAATATTTGATGCAGGTCATAGCAAATCACCATAGCTTGGAATGTTTCAGTTGGAAGTCGCCGATATTCTCAGCCTATAAACAGCTTAAATTATGCTGCCCCTAAATTAGTTGTCACCCCTTAAACACATGTCTTTTATTGAAGGTGCACCATTTTTAGTTAACAGCATAGCTTTGTGGCAAGACGTGGCCAGCATTGATGCAACTTCTACAAGCCCAGAAATAGGTCTGCAGTATAATCCTCGTAGGCAACAAATGAAGAAGAGGCGAGATGATGCAGCGACCACGCATCGTTTGCGTAGGATTCCCTTATTCCATTTTAGCTACCGTTTCTTACCATGTTTTTGAGATCTACCTATTCCATATCCTTTTATAATTTACTTATATCTACTTTACCTCCCTAGTATAGCATGATCATTACAAATTGGATTCCAACGGTAACATGCGAAGAATATAAATGAATCTATCAATTCAACACGTGTAGAATAGAAGTAAGATGTGTTACGTTGTAGCAATGTCCTTTGACCACAATCACCTTCAAACCTTTAATAAAGAAAAGTCGCACAGTAGCTCACGATCATAGTACGGCAGTTATGAAGGGCAATGCTCAATAAATATTCTTTCGCATACACAAAGTCACATCGTATTTCTGTAACGTTAACTTTCTGACAATAAGAAGTTTAACTTCTTAGTAACATTCAACCGAAACACCGTTAATGTATAAACGCGATAGGATACTAATTCAGTTATAGCTACGTGCATGCAGCTGCTGATTCGATAAAAAAGAATTGGCATTACCAATAAACAAGGGAGATATTCTCATAGCTGATAGCCTGCCACAAGAACAGTAAAATTCCTAATAAGTGACAGTTACTAGCAACATCCTAACGCAGTGTTTTGCAACCTAGGATCAACACACACACACACACACCCACACACACGGTATTTCGCGGCCCGTAACCAGTCAAGTAACCTCGGTGGGATTCCTAATCGAATTTCTTAAGATGCATATAACGTACACACGCTCATTTTGCATGAGGATCCAATGCATCAAGGGATCCCCAAGAGATATTACTTACATACTGTACGTCCACGGGAATAGAAAGGTTGCGGACCACTGACGTAAGCCTACTGCAGCAAAATGTGCAGAACAATTAAGAGTAAGCCATTGTTAACTTGACACGTTTTTTAAGTTCACGATTGAACATATGCACTTACCATACACTTAACCTTCCCTATTTCATATCTCATGCTTTCAACAAAACAGAGGAATAAATCGCTTGTGCTGCCAAATATTCTCCTGTAGTACAACTATTGTAAACGGCATTTCCCTCCGTTAGACTTGGCAATCAGTGTTTAGACGCAGAATAGACCGAAATACTTGGTGAAGTAAGCAGTCTTCTAGGCAACTTGTTTTGCAATTGCTAGTTTTGACCTGTAATGCAGGACTCTGAAAACTAAAATTTACGCTAATTTGCTGTAACGAGGCTTGAGGCGTTCGTTTGAAGCGAGTCACGCGTATCATGAATAAAAGGAACTATGCACAGACAGTACATATAATATATGAGGACTAGGGGAAAGGAGTATCGATTCTTGAAATTATATCTCAGCCACTTTCAAAAGGGTAAGTTTCCCTCTTATATCCCAAGTTTAATTGTATGAAAACAATGTCTTCACTTGCACCGTCGAGGAGGCTCTTTAAAAGCAATGAAATATTTACATGTGCCTCTTTATCTAACAAATCGAGTATCAGATTACAAAAGGGTGTTGTGTGATTGATCAAAAGAAGGTATGAGTTGATGTCAGAGCAACTCCTGCAGTCGACTGAAGTGAAATGTATCAAATACTAGATGATTGCCCAGGTGACAGAACAGCACTATTGAGCACATTAATACTTGAAAAGGTATCCAGAGGCTTATCTTTTGAGTTGGAGGAGACTTATTAAGTCAAAAAAAGGTGCATATCTGATTGCCTTTAGTAACAGTTTACAAAATGTGTTGTGTGATTGATCAGATGAAGGTATGAGTTGATGTCAGAGCAACTCCTGCAGTCGACTGAAGTGAAATGTATCAAATACTAGATGATTCCCCAGGTGACAGAACAGCACTATTGAGCACAATAATACTTGAAAAGGTATCCAGAGGCTTATCTTTTGAGTTGGAGGAGACTTATTAAGTCAAAAAATGTGCATATCTGATTGAGTTTAGTAACAGTTTACAAAAGGGTGTTGTGTGATTGTTCAGATGAAGGTATGAGTTGATGTCAGTGCAACTCCTGCAGTTAATTTAAGTGAAATGTATCAAATACTAGTTGATTCCCCAGGTGACAGAACAGCACTATTGAGTACAATAATACTTGAAAAGGTATCCAGAGGCTTATCTTTTGAGTTGGAGGAGACTTATTAAGTCAAAAAAATGTGCATATCTGATTGTCTTTGGTAAAAAGTGTAGTGAGGAGTGGTGAGCGTTATA
>JAAAKM020006971.1:96854270-96869248 GCA_010016025.2 Alatinidae sp. Z8VKAUB7J3
TGGACATCTACATGCAGCTCCGCACAATTTTGATGACCAGCTTTTCTACGTCATGTGACTTGACCATGGAATAGAAGCCAATTGAGAATTGTGACGAGAAAATTTGTGACGCCAAATCTAAACAATTACAGCTAAATACGAAATAAAGTCACCACTGCTGTGAAAACTCATGATCCACGCTCTTCCCGCGTGTTACTCCATCACCTAAGCCACGTCGACCCTAATTACCACGCACATTAATATGCTATAAATGCAGATGTACGTTTCATACAAACAAATACAAACGATGTCCCAACAGCCTTTGAAACTACAAAATCATAAACTTTTTGTCAAGTTACTTTTCTCTCCTTCATTATAAATCCCAATTTGCACAGTTGCCTAACACGACAAGAAGCAAATATTTAGGAAACGTTCTCGTGAAAATGACAAACTTTCCTCTTTCTCAAAGTCAAGGATCCTTGCTTATTGGGAGCAACTGGGTGGTAATTTACACCAACTGTGTCGTAATTTTAATCAAGAATACACGTTTCCATATTTTGATTGCAAAACAGTTACGCGATTGCTTAGTTCAATAAAGTTGGCACCAAGAGAAGTAATTCCTGACAACGATTTCCATGGTGTTTTCGGAAAAAAGATTGAAGATCGCTTAAAAGAAGGAGATTTGAGGTCAAATATTCGCAGCTGGAACAGGGCGTGATATTATCTGTTCACAAGAAATACATAAATTCATGTTTCAAGTGGGCACTGTTAATTACTAATGAATGTTACACAAAGAGTTAACTAGTTTCTGCCGAGATTACCCTTGTACAACATTTAAATTCATCTATACGATTGCTGATAGAAATCTCTTAAATACAACACAGAAGGGACAGTAATTATGTAGCTCAAAAGCTAGTTGAACCGCCATACTGTTTCACCGGGCAGCATAGTTTGTAGACATGGTGTTGCAAGTATCGGCTTTCGGAGACAATTTTTCTATTCATAAGATTTCGTCGGTAAGAAAAGGTAAACTGGCCTAATCTCCGATCGAACTGGTGACTGTTTTAGAAAAATTTAATTTTGTTGCCTTGCATGTCACAGCTCGCTGTTGATTGGAGGTGAGGGGTAGATACCGTATAATACCAGAAAAGGAAGTCCCTTTCTCTTACTTAGTGTCCTGTGTGCTTCCGTTCACTTCTATCATTTATTTTTAGTAAATTTGTACATTAGAAAAGCCAAAGGTTGTAGCTTTGCAAACCAAACCAAAACGAAACGATTTTGTAACCATGCGTCATTTAAATAAGGAAAAAGACAATGAGCAAGATTGAATGAAACATTTATTTATTTATCACAAAGCCAACGTATAGGAAAGGAAAGAACTGCAAAAAGTTCAATAATGTCGATAAAATCTTTGCTTAGGGTCTTCTTGCCATTCGAAAAAGAGCTGAAGTGATGACGTCACAAAAACACTTTTCGAGGAATCACAGTTGTAAGTACATGAAAGTGCTAATCATGCCAACAAAAGCCCGTAAATAAAATAACGCGTTCAAATCTCATAATAACTTCGAGAAACGGCTATTTGAATTTGCGAAAGACATTAAGGAAAGGGCGTTAAGGGCGTTCCCTTGTCGACCATTGCTCAAAATATTGCTCCCAAATTTGAACAGGTAATCAATATCAGCAAGAAAAATGCAATAAATGCAAAAAAATTACCAAACTTCTAATATTCATTAAACTGTGACCTTCGTTTTTGGTATTTGTCTGATGCCTTCTGCAGCCTGTGTAGCTGGATGGACGAGTCGTCCTAAAAAGGTAGGAGGCTGGCCTCAAATCCTCAAACTTCATCCTGCTACACAAGTTCTCTACCAACTGTGCTAAACTTACCGCTTACCCAAACGAAGTACATGAAGTATGATATAAAGTATTATGGCAGGCATAATCCTGACAAGGCAAGCGTATTGACAAAAAGGGAATCAGCACAATAACAGATTAACCTGAAGGCAAACGAAGTACGTGCCTTTGGACAAGCCAAATATTCAGGTCACAAGAAACAAAGTCGATAAACTATTATCATCAATTGATAACAAATTGATTATATATTATTTTTTATGTAAGTAAATGAAAGTCTCCTTATCAGCTACTCTTTTGTCATTGAGGATGTTACTTACATAATGTTTCCTGACAACTGTTTAACTGTATAATTATGTGTATCTTCAAGCTCAAAATGTGCCTTAGGACGAGTAGGTCATTAATCCAGCACTAGATGGGGATTATTACCCTTCCCCCTTCTTAACTTTCCAGGGACCGGAGAAGATGGCACATCATGGTCGCCAACGTCATACGACAAGGCACTTAAAGAAGAAGAAGAAGAGCATGACGTCCGAGTTGTCACTATACTTGACCATTAGACAATTTTGGACTTGAGTGATTCGGAACTTCGGCCGTTCTTACTGACTTTCAAGTCGTCCATTTTCTTAAAAGCACTTGTGATGTTAATCACCAGACTAGACAAGTTATCGTTCATGTTTGTTAGATTGCCAATATTTAAGGAGTATTAACCAACTGGCACAAATCGGCATCGTTTCGGAATATTAAAACACCAAAAAAGTCGAAAGGCGATTAAAAAAATGCCCTTTTGAACCTGCGTAAAACTTTCCTAACTACCATATATTTTGGGCAGGATTAAATGTTCTGAACCTAAAAGCCCTTTTCTGTCCACTTTACCCAAATGAAAAAGAGAAAGGCAAATCTAAATCTTTACTTAACATTAGGATGCCTGTTGACCACACAAATTGGCAAATATTATCTTTGAGTTCTAGAACCCTTTAAAGTCATATTTCAGTTAAGTATATGAAAGAGGCCCTGTTTGTAAAGCCTTACGTACATTATCATATTCATACACCCTGAAGGATATTAACCTCTTTTTCCCACCGTACTTTTATCAGAAAGAATTGAAATGATAGCGAGAACGTCAGAGGCATGTTAGTTGATTTCCTTCATAACAAATTGCTTGCATACACCACTTTTCTTCTCCTTTTTTGCCAGTAAAATTCTGGTATTTACTTTCTCCCCGAGTTTTGTAAATATAAGATTATCTATAGTGCCTATTAACCTGTTTCCCCTTTACAAATCAAAAGTACATTTCAAATATTATTGTAAAGAAGGTAAATAATGCAACTTTTGAATATTGCGTTGAGTAACGGATTCATTTTGCTAAACGTTTTCGCCATACACTGATCACAGCAATCATATGGAATGAAGTAAAGAAGCTTTTACGATGAATTTATAGGAAATGAGAAGACCAAAACGCGTCGTAGAAAATAACAGTCTCGAGCGCGATACCGTTTCTGCCACTCGTGTTATTGATAAAGGCGTAAATTGCAAACATATTGTTTTTGTCGACAGAGTACAGGCTTCTTTGTTTTGATAAATGCGGCAAAATGAGATGGAGATCGGGCTTTGGCTAATATCATAAACGAATCCGCTGGATAATTGTCACCACATGATGGGTTTTTAAGTAAATGCTGTCGTATTGCCGAGTCTGTTTTGGGATCTGTTGACTTCGCTTTGTTTAAGTGATTTGATAACATTTTGGAAACTTTACTAAGTCTAATAATGAAGGCCGAAAAATGTTGCGCATTTCTACATTAAAACTTTGTCTAATTTGCTAATCGAGACGTGATTGGGCAGTTTTGGCAACTGACAACATGGGGCAAGGAGTAAATCACTATTTTTTCTATCATTTTTGTTATTCATATTTAAAAGAGCCTCCTTTTAATAAAACATTATTAACGATGTCTTGCTAAATCAGGCCTAAGACTCTTTAAGGCCTAAATGCATAATTTGCCTTGCATACTGAGCGGATGTTGATTTATCGTAAGAACAATGGCCAGTGCTTAGATTTTACTATCTGATGCTGGTACGGAAATGGGAATTGATTCAATCGAGATTATAGCTGATATCTAAACAAATTTAGGGGGTATTAACATAATCGGCAGAGCTCGGACGTTGCATATTGTGATTCCTTTAGCAATATCTACTTGTTGGTCGCATGTTTTAGAATTTGAATGTTATCATCTGATTCATGAATTCCAGGTAGCAAGAGGGATGTCTTAAAGTCACGAAAAGTAATGGACAAGCAACCTAATATTGTCTCTTTACGAGCAAACACAGTAGTTGCGGAGGTACCATACACTACACTCGCATGCATGTTTGGGGACAACTGGTAAGTAGTGTTTATCCTTGCTTTAAAACGAAAACATTTTAAGAGAAGAGGTTAGTTATTGTAGCGCGAACACAAGTCTTTTTTGAGAGAAGAGGTAGGTAGATCACATGACTTTGAACTTCCAAAATATAGGTCTTGTAATCACTTGGTATTCCGCCAACGTGTTCCACAAATATAACCTGATGTAAAGATGAAGGTTGAATTTCCGACTTAATCTACCGTAATTAAAAAAAAGGCTTTCAGACATGTAAAACTAGTAGTCGGTTGCCTTTTGGATACTGCGATTAAATTGGGCAGGGCAAAACACTTCGCAAACCCATTTATGGAGTAAAAATAAAGATTTACAGAAGTTGTATATCGATATACATTATCCGTGACAACAAAGTGAATAATAAATAATCAGAAGTGCGTTTATGCCTTGACCCACCTTTACGTACGTGGGGAAGAGGTTGCAATACAACACAGCGCTAGTCCAGACTCACAGTGTAAGCAAACGTTTGAATTAGCATGATCGGCCGTAATGTTCAAGGATAAGTAAAGTGGCTGATGATAGTAAGGCACATTTGGGAGTGTTTATTACTCAGGAGAGTCTGTTTCAAGATTGCATGCAGTCTCCCTTTGGACGGCTTATTCCCTTTGTCTGACAAATACCCATATGGTAACTGTGAATGATGATTGATTTAGAAAATAAACCTCAATACTTATTTAAAGAGAGGCACATGATTTAGATATGACCAGACAGCATAATTCTTTGTTCCAATAGATGCAAAGATGAGAGTCTTTGTGCTGCCTTTTTGGGTTTTATTACGTTTTAGAATAAGGAAACGTTGAATACTGTCTATTGATTAACAACGGGCAATCGATCTTGTTTTACAAGAGGCAATATAGGTGTACATCTGTACAATCCCACACTCCTTTCCCTAGTCATAGGAAAAAGTGTATTATACTTGAAAATATACCTTGTCATTGTAGTCTCAAGGTAAATATCAAAACGGGCATGCTGGAGGAAAAGAGCTGGGAGCTATACATATTTCAAATTTTAGGGAGACTTTGAATAGGAAGAAATTGAAGGGTTGGTAAAACATTGCCCCTTTGAGGTAGGCTACGTTCAACAAACTTTCCAAGCAAACATACACAACTTACACAAGCTACAAGAAGTAGTCTTATTATACTTAAGAAAATATTAAGAGACATCAGCTTGTGCGTGTTTCCGATGGAAATACTAGCATGCAGAGAGATAACAAAGGAAACCATAATTTAGTCAGTGTTCGCTATTTGGCTATTAATGAAATCTGCATATTTAGTTGGATTGTTGCAGTTCTATGCTTACAATTTGGTAATGGTGAAAGGAGTCCAGCAGCACAACAGAGACATGAATAGAGAGAGTTGCCAAAGTAGGAAACTGTGAGACTTAATGGCTTTTAAGCCTGTGTACTTAGGGCAGTCCGTAGCAATGTGGAATATGAGAATTCTTGAGTTTGATCTCATGGCATAGATGGTTGTTAAGAAATGCATCATTGCACAACTTTATGAGTACTTTACTAGATTACTTGGATGGTGTTCTTTTTCGAGATTGGAATGATCCCTTATATACATAGAAAAGGTTTTTTGAATGTAACCAACTTCACCCAGGATGTTCGTATCACGTCCACTGTCGTTAACTGTCCTTCTAAAGAGCTATTATGCCATTCCTTTGATCTCCGTTCAGATTTTCGGGGTGGGGGTGGGGGCTTTTGACGGTTAAATCAGGAGGTACGTTTGAACTCATATGTTGTCAACTTCACCCTTTCGAAAGTCTTTTACTTATTTTTGCACTTTTTGCACATTTGTTTTCCTCGGTGTTGTAGAAACATTTCTTTAGTAGGGAATCCTCTGGGCGGAAAGTCTGCTGCTAGAGAAGTTAATGACGC
This sequence comes from Alatinidae sp. Z8VKAUB7J3, assembly GCA_010016025.2. Classification (NCBI taxonomy): domain Eukaryota; kingdom Metazoa; phylum Cnidaria; class Cubozoa; order Carybdeida; family Alatinidae; species Alatinidae sp. Z8VKAUB7J3. The sequence continues at coordinate 96,860,385 of JAAAKM020006971.1, forward strand.
AATTCAATCTATTCTCCGTGTTCCTTATTGAGGGCAGCCTCTTATTAATGTTTTCGAACTTTTATTAGGGTCTTTCCGAGGTCCTTCGAAAACTGTGTCGGTAGCGATCATTATATGACACTAGTAATGATTGGGAATAGTATCACCGAGGTTTGAGATAAGTGCTTGGTAGCGACTTATTGGCTCTGTTGGTACCAAAAAGGGAATGCAGGAGACACATAAAGGAAAATCTTCAGTGGTGTGCGAGTTCAACGATTTTGGTCTTAGTACGTTCCTTACAATAGGACAGCTGAGCAACAGTATCTCCATGTTATATTTTTAGATTTCAGAATTCCCAATTTAGATTTTTGTCACATTATCCTGTGTTTGTCAAATCATGACATAAGAATAATATATTTCAGGTTTTAGTTATAAGAAAATTTTATGGAAAAAATTAAGAATGTAAATTGATTTGAAATCAACTTAAGAAAATTTTAATCTCTATCCATAATATAAAAAACAACTACTAATAAAAAGTATAATATACAATAAGATTCGCTAAAATATCATAAAAAATGGCAAGGAAAATGAGCTGTTCACTGTATTACATCAATACCATACCCCTGAAAGACTGAATAACTAAATCAAAAGGTACTAACATACTGCATACGAAGCGCTGCTAATGTTTAAAGTAAAATGCATGTTGAAATCCAATAAGAATTTTCTGGTGGCTCACTTTTGAATTGCATGGAATAATATCACAAATGAGAACTAAGATAACTTGTTTTTTATTTCCAAATCCATCACATACAAAAACCTATATAGAATTTTGTCCAAACAAAGGAAAGATTAACATAGGACTGGTTATGAAATTGATGATTTTGTAGCAATAATGAAAAGAATTGTATGGTTGTACAAAGAAGATGAATCCGTAGCATATTTTAAATCTATTTTCGTCGTAGCTTAGATACCACCTTGACGACGTGAATATTCACAGACATTGGTGCAAACATTTTAAGAGCTATCTTCTCCAGATCATAAATTAATCTCACAGTGAATAGTTGTACTTAATATTGATTGAAAGGTTTCATATTTAGATAGTCTTCAGTAGAATGTTATTATTCACTGGAAACACATTGACTGTTAATGCTCGAATCTTAAGGGATATACGAAAATCGGAAAATTTCTGATTGGGACAAAACGTTAGTTTATGCATTCATGCCAGGAAAATGTATGAGAATTAGAAAATGGTGAGTGTTGATATCATTACTACGTTCTAACTAAATAATACGTTTTCTTTAAACCGCTCTTTGCCATCTCAACTCTTTCTATTGGTTATCAGTCAGCCTACAAACAGGGTACATCTAAACAGGAAGACAAGATAGAAAGCTCTGAATCACGTATGTTCTTTTATTGAACCTTGGGTCCACAACACTATCGCATTATTAGTTAACTGACTATCGGACATGTACACATTGACAAGTTTGACTTAGCCCCTGGCTTATTGAATTTTTACCTACGAAAACTATATATACCTATGTGTAATAAAACACTCATTATTTTATAGCTATCTCCACCTTATATTTTTACATTCTATTATACAGAATTTAAGTCAAATGGGACAACTACTGATCTTCCTTAAAAAATTAATATGTGGTAATTTATGAGCATCGTTTTATCATTAACGTTTTATGAGCAACAAAAAACTTAATTTTCAAAAATACAAAAGAACTGCTAAGCAACAGCATAGGCTAAAGTGTTTTCGATGGTAAAAATCCATCAAAACCAAGAACATAAAAATAAAGGCAAAAAACCCAGCAAGGACAAAAAAGAACAAAAGGGACATACTAAAATAGCAATAATTCCAGAGATACTTCTGGGTCTAGACACTATCAACCAACTAAAATTTGTTTTCTTCGTAGAGCTAAAGGTTGGATCAGACTCTCTATACTTTTCATCTGCACTGATGTTAACTATTTTCTCGCTATCAAAGTAAAAGTAGGTAGTGCTCGCATCGTGAACTCACAGAACTGGCGAGGCAAGCTTGCGAATTTGGTTTTCCCTGCGCACACAGTTGGCAACAGAAAAGGAAGTATAAAGTCTTCCATACATTAGCACTCCTTTGATGTTCAATATTGTTTTGCCAGATATCGAGGCACAAAGTATTTTTATATATCTTTCTGCTTCTGTTGTTGTTTTAAAGATGAAATCTGAAAAGCCTATTATCCATTATCGTTTTGGATTTTTAATTTTTTTTTTCAAAGTTAGGAGTGATTTGCACCATGCACGTAAGTCAAAAGTGCAAAAGTTTAATTGGAGTGTAGAGGTTCATTTACGTTATGGTTTTATTTATTTTCATTTACATCTACTTTCCTACTCCTCTCATTTTCACAGTCTAAATAGGTCATTGGAACTACCTCTTGGTGTTTAAGTTGTTGGAAAAGAGTCTTTGAATGAATTTTTAACATTTTGCCGTCTTCAAATGTCTCGTCTTGCTATTTATCAACGAAATGAAAATAAAAAATAGAAAAAGGCATGTCTACGTTTACGACCATCTGTCCCTTGGAGAGCGAATCAAACTTGCTTCTTTAGGAAAAATATACAATTTTCAATGATTATATTCATTTCATTATTAAATGTAAGAACTGATTAATTTTTATTTTACGACCGATATAATGGAAACACGCAAAGTATCAAAAGACGTCCTAGGAGGACGCCTCTCCCTTTTCGCAAGCAATTTTATCGATCCCAAAATGATTCATTGATTTTTGTTGAAAAGCGGAAATTTAATAGAGAATTTTTTTCTTTTATAGGACCCTGGCCACGAAGTCTAGCTTTGTGACTGCACCGCCCTCTCACGTTAATTTACCCTTTGTACGGTGCTGCAATGTTTTTCTTAGGTTAATGAAATATAATTGTTTACTCCGCTTTTGCTCAAGGCGTACCAGCAGTATCACATAAATACAACAATAATATTAGTAACCAATCTTTGAGAAAACCAACACATCACTTTTTTCTATATGAGACAGAATGTCTAACCTTAAAAACAAATTATTGTACCTTAGTTCCTGTTACTGTTTCTCACTAAGTTATATATATATATATATATATATATATATATATATATATATGTAGCCTCGATGGCTCAATGGTTAAGGCGTTGGTTTAGTAAACACGAGGTCTCGGTCCGCATCCGGTCAGCGCTCTTAATTTGCAACTATAGGTTACCAATCTCGGTCTTAGACTAATTATGTCAAAGTAAAATTTTAGATGAAATTTAAGGCCCTTTGTAAATAAACAACTTACACTGACAGCAAGAACAGGTCCAATTTTATACATGACATAACGATCTGTTCTGCATAGGTTGGATAACTCCTCGTCTTTTGGTAAACCAAGTTCATCTTTGAGATATTTAGCAAATTGTAAGATTCTTGCAGTGCTTCCACTCATACAAACAGCCTGGTAACATAATTAAAAAAACTTTCTTTTCAAAATTACATAGATACTGCCTATAAGATGAAATGCTCCATCAAAATTTAAACAAAAGTAAATCACCAATTGGTATGTAAAAGATTGCAGACCAGATAAACCTGTGACATAGTTTTATGTACTACATTGCAATGCCCTGCCGTATTATTTGTTGTACTACTTATTAAGTAAAGCTATGAACCCTTCAGAAAATGCGCAAAGGCAGAGAGATCGAAAGACAAATTCTTACATGCATAGCAACTAATCATGAAAGGCAGTTCAAGTAGAATTTAGTCAAATAGCTCTGAGACTAGGGGGTATTGGGGGCAGGTGACAGTAGTGGAAGTAAATGGGTTTGCAGCATCATCTTCTAGGTAACCTTTTGCAATTGGGAATATGCTTCTGTCTTGGTTACTACCACATTGTACTGTCAAAGTCTCTTCATTGCTCCTATAATTATCAAATCTCAACCTAGCTAAAAAAGTATTGCTTTCCCCTTTCTCTCCTTCCTACCTCTTTCCCTGACAGAAGAACGTAAACGTAAATTACTAGTTATGCTCCTAGTCACCTGAAGAAGTGTGAGCTTCTTAATGTTGTAAACAATGAAAACACTCTATATAATTTGTTACCATGCAATTTTCACACTTAACAATGCAAGCTAGATAAATTATGTTACTTTCCAAATACTCTCAAATCTGTAGTAGCTCTGAGATTGTAAACTGGCATTGACGAAAGGTTAAGCCTTGGGAACTTTTTTTATTAAAAAACTACACTAAACCACCAATGAAGTATCATGCAGGTAACTGTACAATTTTGATCCTAATCCAAGAAATATATATATACCCGGTATATAATTCTCAAAGAGTGGAGCATTACCACAATAGCTTGCCAATTAACGGTGCTGACCGGATTCGAACCGTGACCTCATGAATACTAAACCAACGCCTTAACCATTGAGCCATCGAGGCTTTGATTCGAACCACGACCTCATGATTACTAAACCAACGCCTTAACCATTGAGCCATCGAGGCTTCGATTCGAACCACGACCTCATGATTACTAAACCAACGCCTTAACCATTGAGCCATCAAGGCTCAATATATATATATATATATATATATATATATATATAGCTCTAATAAGTTTTTAAGTTACTTACAAAGGCATGTAAATAATATATTCTTTGTATGCATTTTTTAAAACTTAAAAGTATATTTTAAAACATTGAAGTTGATTTTCTATCCTGTAATGTAAAATGGTCTACTCATTAACAGTTATCGAGAAAGCCTTTACCTAACTTTATTGATGCAAGTTCACAGTGCTTGTTTGCGCAATTTTAATGCAAAGGAAATGCCGTTTGAGAGTGGAATACTATTTATATTAGGGACACAAGAATGAGCAGTTATAGTATATCAACTTTTCAAACATTTTATAACTACATAAGATAATAACAAGTAATTGTGGTAAATAACTATTTTCGTCTCCTATTTTCTCTTGACCTTAAACTACGGATTCCTCACGGAGCTTTGTGTCTGTTGCTAATCTATCGTATACTTCAGATTTCCCTACTTAGGCAATTAATACTTATAACAACTATTCTTAAAGCCTTTGATCCTTTTCTAAACAAACAGTACGAGCTGAGCAAGATAACAGCAGTAGCTTTAGAAACAAGAGACAGACTGTTCTTGCCCTGAGAAAGGTCAAAACTGCTAATAGACAATACAAAGAAAAGAAGCTTGTTAGATTTTAGCAATCAATACTAAGTACATCCGTTTTTAAAATAATGAGTTCAGAATCACAGAGTTCTAATCAATATTTATGGATTTGTAGGAAATAAAGGGCCTGTTACCGATACGACCAACTTAATTTTAAATTGCTATAAGGAACGGCAGGTGGAAACAAGTCACCTGTAACAAGACGAGAATGACCTTTTGAGGCCTTCGAAGATTAAATACATTACGATCTCGGTTTACTTTTCTCGAATTAGAAGTTGTAATTACCTCAAAAACGTAAGTGTGAATCAAGGGAAATCAACACAACTTATTTCTGCACTATCGGAAAAGGAAGAGACGTTTTGCTATCAATTTTCCGGCTCTGGTATGGATTTACAACTCTGCGTAACTTCGACGTCGCGGCGAAAGCATAGCAATCTGTTCTAAGGAATGTTTAATAATACGCAGAGATTTTACTCTGTCGTAAGCTTTAGTTTCCCGTGGTTAACGAGATCGACGATGCATTTGCCAATATATCTATTTAACCACACTTGGCAACGCAGAGATTAATGTTTTCGTGGTTACAACTTCCTAGACTTAGGGCCCGATGGTAGTGTGGCAAATTGTAAAGCATGGCCGAAACAATTCTGCCAACGTTAAGAAAGGAATTAGGAACCAGATTTCCTGACCTCGGCAGTGTATGAATAATTTGATCAGAAGACGTGAAGAGCATCCGAAATACCAGAAAAGAAATTTATTTATCTACTGTGAGATCAGTACAGGACTAACAACGAAGTAATGGCGTGTGGATCGCCTTACAGAAACATATTTGGTCTTCTGATCTTTATGTCGGTTGGATGTGTGATTTTTCAGTATCGATTCAACTTTTCATCCATATCACAGTGTTTAGCTAATCAAAAGCGGTAAGTATTGATTTTTCTTAAATTATCTTTTAAGATTAAAAGCTCTGAGATTATACTTCATTTAATAGTATTCTTTGTCAGGGAGACGAATTTAAAAATTTTGACCGCGCTTTATAATGAATCCCAATAACAAGGTAGTAGGTAGGACGTTTTGAAATCTGAATTTCGGATAAAATTGTTGATCGTTAATGAAGGCATTCAAATGAAAACAGATGAATTTGGAGTCGTGATCAAAAACATCAAATCAATAACGTACCAGCGAGAATGACCGGTCATACTACTGCTTTTAGTTATAAACTACAACTTTATCAGCTTTGAGCACCGACAATTCTCAGGTACAATTCTATGTTAACGTCTCTGGTTTTTCATAGTCAACCATTGTCCTGCGTTTAAGAGGATTTGTCTGCTGACAATCAATAGAATCACTCGAGTCTTTTCAAGACTTCAAGACCACGATAGACTTTTGCTCGATTACTCATATCGTTTTAAGCAGTTTCAATGCCCAGTTGGCAGGAGATTTTATAAGTGAATTCAAAGACTTCCCGTATGGAAGAATACTCGAGAAATGACAAGTTTCAGCTGCTATACCATTTTGCGGTCACTTTTTATCTGCCGTACAGTTTAGGATTTTCGATTCGCTACCACAACGTTAAACCTTGTTGGCTAGGTCCACGTTGCCTGTCTTTCTTGCACAACAAAGCTGCTAAACCTGAAATACGAGAACTCTGCGGGACTTTGGATTTTGCTCCTTTCATTCAATCCATGCTCATTTAAAACCACAAATTTTCATAGGGAAGTTTTAATGGGTAAATATTTAAGCTTACACGAGAAGATTGGTAGTAACTCCACAGCCGAAGAAAGAACACTAGCAGCTTTTTTAAGGCTTTTAAAAAATGATGAAGTTCGGTTTTCGTAAAAGAAAACTAGATGGAATAGCACGCAAATCTACATCAAAGATTTAAGATGGAGCCAAAAATTTCTTCCCCTGGAGAGCTTGCATTAGAAACCCGTTACATTGTACAACTTTTTTATTCTTTACATTCAAATACCCCTTGACTCTGGGCAAACAATTATAATGAATGTATTTCCCTGGCGTTAGATGATATAAACAGTTCATTACAATTAAATACATTCGTACTATTCGTGGATTAAATGTGCTCTTATTTTTATTACTAAATTGCATAATATCAACCTGTTTAAAATACCGTAGAAATAGTGTTTTGATGGTTTCAGCCTCCCACTGCTTCTCCAAATTGTGTCATAGGAAAAAAAACGAGGGATGCGTCACTAAAATAGTGCCTACTTCCCTTGTTGAAATTCTACAGTTTAAGTTTCAATGGAAATAATAGAGGATCGTGGCTAGGACCGTACAGACTGTCCTATAAAAAATGAGATTATAAATGACTTTCTTGAAGACTGGAACTGAATTTACATTTGAGGCTTTCTTGGACGCCATGAAATTGCTGGCATGCTATGATTAAGGTTGCTATTCGGTTAACGCTGTTGATCTTTAAACTTTGCTCTACTTAGCGTAGGCACGGAGACGAAAATGCCCTAAAAAATAACGATGTCTGTACCTATCTTGATATTTTGAAGTAGCTGCTTGATTTGCTATCAGATATATTAAATATTTCCTTGAAACGATTGCTACGGTTTTGACAGGCAGGAATTTACAAGCCTGGATTTAGAGAATTAGGTTTTATACTTTTTACTCCATAATACAGCCGCGGAAATTTTTATAACTGGGTTGCCTTAAACTGATTAGCCCTTGCCAGAGGGCAGATAAGGGACTCTGACTTTCTAATCACTCTTTAATGCCAATTATCTATATATTTAAAGAAGCCAAAAGAAATTTCTATACCATCAAAATTTCTGCTTACCCCTATCTATCCTGAAACTGATTTTAGATGCCTTAGAAATTAAGAGAATTTGATCTCAAATTTGCTGCCAAAGCGGCTTTTTTAGGACGTATTGAGGCAATGCTTTCAATTAAAAATCGAACTCAAAAAGTAGGTGAACAATTAACTTTTGCTCAGCCCTTAATCTTTATTGGGGAAAAAGCATTGTTCCTTCTTTTCTCTTTAACTGAATCGTCATGATCATCATGATCTTACCCAGTAAACCCCATCTGGTGGACTAAATCACTGCACATTCTACTTCTATTTTTCCAGGTCATTAACTTTTCGAACAACCGATGTATTTATTTCTCAACTCCAGTCGTTTATGTCATCGCTCCAAATTCGTCTCGGACACCCTCTCCGGTATCTTCTATTTGTCATTCCACGTATGATGGCCCCCAATATGCCTTTCTATTTCAGTCACGTCACTGAGGGTGGGCGAGGCAGGGCGGCGTCAGCCCTGTGAGACCTCTCTTCAGTATTCCGCCTACCCTAGCAAACATACGTCACAGAAAAAAACCATATGCATTTCACCTTCTCTACCATGTTTTGTGAAGTATCTTTTAGCCAGTGGGTACTGGTTTCTCATGAGTTTCTCGTACACAGAGTATTAATGCGTTTTTCGTTGTAACCCTTTGGATACTTTGGAAACAATATATGCTCTGTCTACCTTTATACGTAATGGAAGGTCCGAACGCCTACCCTCTGTTGAAGAGTCAAAGACATGATTGTTCTCTCTACGCGTGACATGTGCCAACCAAGTCAATTTCCTTTGCTTCATTATACTCAGCAAGCGGTCGAGGTGGCCCTATCTCTGGTAGATTTCTGTAATTACAAAATCATTCGATTTACTTTCTTTCTACTAGATATGTATCTATAGATAT
>JAAAKM020006971.1:96873427-96885176 GCA_010016025.2 Alatinidae sp. Z8VKAUB7J3
CTGTAAAGCAAATCGTGTTAATATTCCATGCAATACCTAAAGATCCAACTACAAATTTATCTCCTACGTCGATCGAAAATGCAAGTTACTTGCCTATGGTTTAAGAAGTTTTTCAATAATGAGTCAGACTACTTCCTGATTGATATCAGCCATCTTCCCAACAACAAAATACAAGGTAATCTAACCGAGTGAATGAAACTGATCTGAAACTATACTTTGGTCTGCAATAAAGCAAATCGTGTACACACTGATCTAACCACAAATTTAGCTTCTAGGTTAATTGCAAATGCAATGTCATGCAACGAAGTATGATATTGATCCGAATGGAAAAGATCTAAAACTAACAGCTTGATGTAGTAGTAAGTGTAAAGTTACGTGAGGATGTAAACCAACTTCCTTTTTTATTACAGCCATAGCTAGGTTAGTTCAAATAATTTAAAAGTCTATGTAGACTGTTCAGTTGAAAGGAACAAGGCCAAAGGTCTTTCTAGACTTGCGTTGTAGGAATTCTTATTTTACTTTTAATTTAAACGTATCAACACGAGGAGAACTCTTGATTGGGGCGTTATGTGTTATAAGTCTCTTGCATTTGGTAGCATAACGCAAATCAACATTGACGAACAATCTTCCTCGCCAGAATCCTTTTGCTTCTGTATGGCCCCATTTGACTTTGCTTTGCAAATCGTAAAAATGATTCCGAAACTGTAAGTTTAGTTATGAAATGTCTCCTTCAATACAATTCTTAGTACTCTGATTTTTATATCCTTGAAATACGTGAAATATCCGTGATTTTAAACCCGTGAAAATTCCTAATTTTTTCTTTATATGAAATATGCTGGTCAGTGTTCATTTCGCCTTTTATTTAGAAATCTACCTTGAAATTAAATCGATCTTATCTGAAAACAATGTTGAAAACTAAATTATGTTGCTTTAAACGAGCAATAGGGATGAAAATATTTACAGATTTTAAAATTATCACTATGGAGAGTAGAATAACATCTCATCGTTTAGGAGCGTATGGTTTGAAACGGTTTAGATAATTTCAATTAATTTCATGCGTAATTTCAAATTTAAATATTGCGTTGAGTAACTGATTCATTCTGCTAAAAGTTTTCACCATACACTGATCACAGCAATGGTAATGGTATAGAGTGAAAGCTTTTCGCAATAAATTTATAGGTTAAGAGAAGGCCAAAATACGTCGTAGAAAATAACAGTCACGAGATCAACGCATCTTCTGTCACTCGCATTGTTGAAAAACACGTAAGTTGTAAACAGAATGTTTTTGCCGCAGAGCAGTGGCTTATTTGTTTTGATAAATACGGCTTCTAAAACGGCAAGATCAAACGGAGAAAGGGCTTTTGCTAATACCCTAAACGAATCCTCTTGATAGTTGTTAGCACATGATGGAATTTCAAGCAATTGCTCACCTATTGCTAAGTCTGTTTAGGAATCAATTGACTTGGCTTTGTTTACACGATTAGGCAAAATTTTAGGTTCTGAAAATGTCTAAGAGTTTAGGATAAGTGTTACCAAAATAAGAGGGATTGCATTTAATATTCAAAACAAATAGTCAGTGGCTTTGTAAGAAATGTAATTAGTTTGTCTCAATCCTGAAAGTGCTGAAACTATGGTCAACTACTGATCTAAACCTTTCAGAAAATTAGTCAACTGACGAATGGTTGTCAGAATGTACTAAGAGTGTAATTGGTTTGTAGTAAAGTCCCACAAGGAGCTTTCTCCTCTTGAAACGATTCTAATTTGAAAGAGGGGTGTAAAAGAACATTAAGAACTGTCAGGATCCTTGAACTTTATTTTCAATGATAACAACGATAATGTAGTCTAATTAGAGAAATGAAAAGTTTCAAACAGAATGATTGATCGCACACTAACCAACGCAGATAAAATGGTGGTAAACCTGTGGATAGAATCCTTTCCTTACATTGGAAATTTTGGTATCATAGTAGAGAAGTTCTTACCACTCTCGCTAAAAGATTGATTGCCTTACCTATATTTTTAGACTAAAATGTGATCAAAACTTTTGGTCAATATTGTATAGTAAATATTTATAATTGTGACAAATTTTTAGTCTTATTAATTCCCACAATTGCCATCTTTTTGTCTAGTAGTCCAAGTTTTTCTTCAACGACAAGCAGGTCTTTCTGTATTTATTCCTCCTATTGCTATTACAGTTCTTACTAATATATGGTTAATTGTTCATAAACGCTTAGCACTGTACCTCCTATCTCTTGCACAGCAAGTGAAAAGTATGATATCATATCGTCTCTGCTTTTTCTGTGGCTTACTGCTTTTTCTGTGGCTCACTCCTTTTTCTGTGGCTCACTGCTTTCAAACCATCCAGTCATGTCAAATAACCAAGGCTGCAAAGAAAAGTATGAAAATAAGTATAACATACTGATTGAGGTTTGTTAAGTTTCCTATTAAACAAAAAGTGGATTTACAATTAGTACAATGAGGGGTACAGTAACCACATATTAAGGAAAGAGCAAGTAAAGAGGAAGGAAAATCTGAGGTGGAAGCTAAATGAAGCAGGGAAGAAACAAAAGGAGTATCAAAGAAAAAGGCAAGGCAAGTTAAAACAGCGGGGGGAAAGGGAGCCAAAAGTGTAAGCAACAAGAACAAAGTAAAAAGAGAAATGCAATAGTTCCTTAAACAGTTCATCGCATAAAATGTTGTTCTAAATCTTCAAAATTTGCGAATGCTTCCTGTCATATACTACTCACAGCAAAGTACCAAAGTGCAGTAATGGAAGATATCAATTTATTAGTGAATGTGGAATTGTCTCTTATGAGCTGCTAATGTCACTGAAGGACGACTCGGCAATTAGAATTTGCAGTATCAATATCAATTGCTATTGCCGACACAAAAATATTGTTTGTTGTTTACCTATTATCCCTGTGCACCAAGGTGCTAAGTGATCTTCCATCACCTTGGCCTCTTCTGTTGACCTCCAAATCCATTTATCAATCCGTCAATGTTGTATACCCCATGATGCAAAATAAAATAAAGAAATAGTCATTACATTCATTCAAATTAGGTACATGATATTCAGGGCAGTATAGTAACAAAGCAATACAAAGGGCAGAACAGTGTATAGTGCTTTTTGCCCCGATAGGACGAGAATGATGTGCAGTGCTCACAAAGCAAGATACGAGGGGAAATGAAACTGAATAAAAATGGAATAAAAGTGGTATGAAAAAGGAAAAAAGGAAAACAGTTATCATAGGGGAATAAAAGAGGAAATTAGAGTAATAAAGGGGAAGAAAAATGTGGTAAGGTGGAATCAAAGCGGAATAAGAAAAGAATTTTAAGGGAACAAAGACTAATAAGAGTAAACGAAGAAGAGTAAAAATCGGTAAATATAGAGGAATTAAGAAAAACCAATGTGACATAAAGCAGAATCAAGGAGAAATAGAACGTAATCAAATAAGAGGAAAATAGAATAAAAGGGATGGAAAAACAAAAAATGAAGGGGAACCAGATACAAAGGCAAAGGGAATAAAAGAGGTATAAAGGAAAGGAAAGAAAAAGAGATTAATAAAAATTGAACAGGTCGGAATGACTAAGGAATAAACAGGTCTAAAACAACCATAAATGAACATGGTATAAAGTAGAATCAAAGAGAAATTAACAGAAAAAAAGGAATAGAATAAGAAGAATAAAATGGAACCTATAAGAAAGAAAGAGGAAGAAACAATAAGGAATAATAATGAAACAAAGACGAATAAATAGGTACTAGAGAAAAAAAGGTACCAAAGTCGAATAATAACGGGATAAGTGGAAATGAAACAGAAAGTAGAGAATAAATATCACAGCTGAAGACGTATGGAAGAAGAATAAAGCAGAATAAAAGACAAACTAACTAAAGAGGCATGATGTGCTAATAGAATGGAAGATAGGATTTTGGTCCAAAAGATTGGTCCAAAAGAGCAATATCAGGAATAAAGGAGGATGAAATTGAAAAGAGGAGATAACCATAGGAAATAAAATGGAAAAATAGCTATTGAAAAATGTAGCATATAAGAGTAATTATGAGATAGCAAGAGGCAAAAAGGAATCAAAAGGAGGAATAAAGGAATAAAGAAGCATCAATGAAAAGTAAATATTGAAAAACAGGAAAAGCAAAAAGGAAGACAGATGAAACACGAGAGCCAAAGAAGGATAAAGAGAAATCAACAATGATTTAGAAGTAACAGTGAGGAAAATAAATTGATTAATGAAAAAGAACTAAGAAGAATGTGTCTTTCATAGATTACAGCTTTGACACAATTCGATTTCTATGTTAATTACAACAACATCAATTGCAAATGCATTAGTCATAAAGCATCACTGAGTTGCAAGAAAATAAAAGGGAATTATGAAAAGGGTCGAATAATCTAAAATCTTTTTACTCTATTCCATTTATAAGGGAGAATTTGGATATCTTGACAATTACGAGAGGGCCTGGGTTCAGGCGCGTAACAGGCGGGGTTCAGGGAGCGCACGTCCTAGGGGCCCCGACCAGATGGTGATATCATGGGGACCCCAGCATTTTATATAATTTTTTTATTTTATGCAAAATTTGAAAAAAAAATGACAAAAAGATAGCAAACTTTGGTCGTGAAGGCCCTTATAAATATGAGAAATACACACAAATTACACACACCATACACACAGGCACACGTGTTAATTTCGTCAGGATTCAGGAACATCTTTAAAAATATCACATTTGATTCAAACCTTTATGATAAACTTTTTAGTGAACATGTAAAGAATTCCTATTTTCAGGTCCCCATAATTACCTCTGGGCCGCGTTTGCATTTGCTGATTTGCGAAGAAACTGCATAAATGCGATTTTTCATATTTATCAGAAATCTTCAGGAGGGCGAGAATAATCTAACGTCTTAAAGTATATACTTCTCTTAAAAGCTGTATGTTTTAAAAGAGCAAAACCGCCCTAAAAGGGCTCAGGGTAGGGGTTTCAGGGCTACCAAATATAGTCCAAATTGCGAAATTTTCCGGACCCCCATGGAAGCCCTTACAACGCCCCCAAACACCCCACCTATATAACTGGAGGTCCTCGCTTTTTTGACTAAATTACCCGGGGGTCATGGTGAAAGTGTCCTAGGGGCCTCAACTACCGTTGCCATACGCCTGTGCTCATTCTTCTTTTTTTTTCATTTACCACTTTTGAAACCAATATTCTCTATCATTTTAGTGCTAAACGTTTGCCAATATTCAGTATTTTAAAATGTACAGTTACAAAGCTCTCTCCAAACCCACCCCCACTCCCCAAGCTTTTGACCTGTGAAAACCTATATTATTAATTTATTTTTAGTACGTTCTCTCTAGTCACTCAGCTAATAGCGTCGTTCTAAGACTTGACAAAGGTAAGCTTCTTTTCAGTTCTGTTTTCTGTTTTGAACATCTGTAATGGTTTTTAACCCGTCGTTCGAGGCTAGCTGCCATCTCACGGTTGTCTGGAATTAGTGCTTAATGGCGAGGAAATAACAAAGCTCCAAGGCGTGAACCTTTAGGAATCCAAACCTAAATTTAAAAATATACCTCACAAGAAACAGGGCCTACAGAGGGCCCTGAGAAACAACAAGGTTTTAAAACGGATAGGGGCATGAATATGGCATGGGAATTTTGAGACGGCCCGTCCCTGGTCGATACACTCTATGTTTTTAAATATAATATTTTGATTCTTGGTTTCTGGCCAGACCGGAAGCCTGTTTCTTCTTTAGCATTTCTGTCTCTTGCGTTCTCCGAGTAGCTAAAAACGTCATCAGCGGTACAAATATCGCTGGTGAACCCTCTGCGGAAGACATCTTGAATTGAGTGATGCAGCATCTGATAAGGAGTCCATTATGATTGGCGGGATATTTTCGAATCGATCCATGTCCGAGAATCGGAATCCTTTCTGAATCTTTCTGAATCTTCACGGCACTACACCATGTACAGAATAGAAACCTTTGATAATAAGTACAGGAATACCAAATACAGTTACTGACAATGTAAAGTTTTACAATGTTGTTGTTTTGACGGGAGGACAGAAGAATCATGAGTGATGTTGACGTTGCCCGGAGACGCTTACTTGATGCCCTTGGAGAGCATGCAGAAAAGTGAGTTGCTCTATTTGTTTAAACGAAGATTCTATTTGCAGGAATCCCGTTCCTTATTTAGTTTCTTATACATACTTCTTAGATGTAATCGTTTACTTGTTCTTTTGCTACGGTAAGTAGAAGGTATATAGCCTTGAAACCGCTAAAGCAGAAGGACGTTGAAACCCAACGGGGCTTTGGTTTTGTGCTAGGCTACAGTACGTGGAGCCCTGGGAAAATGTATGCGTTCTGGTTTATTTATTTCCCGACAACGACTAAGCTTTCCACGTACTGCATGTAAAAGTCACTAACATTACCGCTCTGCATGCTGAAAGCATTTACGACAACTAATAACATGTATACATTATAAGTTTATGAGAATAGCTTATATATATAGGCCGATCTGTTGAATTGCAATGTATAGGCTAGGCCTATACTATTTACTACGGTACCGAAGTATAGGCATTACTCAGGTACCGTTTGTTTACAAATATCTTAGATTCGTGGTAGCCTAGAGTTTAAACAGTCAATATTTGATGTTGACTTTAAGTATTTTGCATCCATTCTATTACATCAGTAAATATGGAGTAGTGCTAGGATAGGCCAGTACCTACGTTACGTCAGTGTAAAGTACTACGACAATGTAACGTTAACCATGTAACCCCTAACAATTTAGTGTAAATGAGATTCTAACGACCAAGTATGCACTTTCCTCTGGTCAATAATCATCATAGCGCCTACGTTATATGTAATATATAAAGACTATATAGTTACATTTGTATATAAATGTTTCGTAGTATAAAATAAAAAGTAGTGGATCCGTGTATGGTAGCACAAGTAGATAATTTTTGATAAGAATTATATGATACCATCAATATTCTGGTGTTAATTTGTTGATACCATATCAAGGCTGTATAATTAGCTCATGATAGTAATATACATATATTTAGGCCACGGCTGTTTGACTCGGGAAATAGAGAATCTTCGTGCCAAATTTGAAAATCGTTGGTACCTACAAGTAATGATCTTACAATTGTGTAAAATCTACCAAATATATTTGAAAACAAAAAACACAGTTCGATTGCCAGGTAAATTCTGTACAATTAGTCCTTATATGAATATGATAGCCAAATCGTGTGCGTAGAGAGTATTTTTTATATTTCAAGTCACTATTTTTTTCGATCACGAAAACAAGTTGCATGACGAAGAAGCAGATTGGTCACGAAGATAGAAATGATGATATCTGAAAATGTAGAACGAATTTACCAATAGATTTTACATAGTTTTATAGAGTTATTATCGTAGAATTGACTTATTACAACTTTTCTTTGTAATTCCAAGGTATAGAATTTTTGTCAATGCTTTAATGTTGTATCCGCGACCCCGCGGCTTCTTGAAATCCACCATGTTGAAATTTTCTCTTGTCATCCTCATTCAAAAACGTTGTTATCGTTCAAACAAGTGCGACAAAACCTTACCTATTATATCCCAGATTATTCTGCATTTTCCACTGATTTTACTGGTACCAAACTTCTTAAAGTCGAATCTACACTACGTAAAGAACTGATCGTTATTTGAAATGACATCTTCGTTGCAACATTTGGTTTTTCACTCTCTGCGGTTTGTTTCCAGAAGACAAAAGACTAAAGAAAAACTTTAAAAACAGATATGTAGAAGAATAACTACACTATATTCATGATTTTTTGGGCCCCGATCGACAGAATTTAAGTTAGAGAAAATCGATTTCGTGAACTGTTGAAACTCTCGAGTTGCTCTGAGATTTCCGAAATGACACTAAATTTACCCATTTTCTATTTCCCCGAGAACAATAGTGCGAACAGCTGTGAGGCCACCTTATTAATTGTATCTTGAAGGATAGGCATACTGCAGCCGTTTTAGAATTACCCCAGGGGATCATTCCGTATGAAAGTATACTGCTCTTGTAACCCATGGCTGTGAAAGCCCTTGATATTTGTGCTAGGTATGGCTTATGGAGTTTCCCAAAATCTTAACCTAATAATCACAGCAGTGTATGAGATATATGGCCCTATACTTTTTGCTACAACCACTCTTTTTGCAGCCAAATCTGCAGTTGTGATATGAATAGTTCATGTGACTTATTATATCTCCAGCCCAGGGCATTCATTCCTCAGGAAATTTAGTACCCTACCTAATTTTAAGGTGGGGAATATAAAAATGCATTTAAAATTTGTATCAATAAAAGGTGAATAGTCCACTGACATGTTATGGTATGTAAAATGCCAAATGAGGAAACTTTACTGACAACATTTCGTCTAAAAGACTTCTTCAGGTCACTTACTGATTCTTCTTCTTCTTCTTCTTCTTCTTCTTCTTCTTCTTCTTCTTCTTCTTCTTCTTCTTCTTCTTCTTCTGTTTCATTAATTTTACGTGGCATTTCTCCTTTAAGGATTGACACTGAAAAATTGGCTAAACCACAGCCTCCTCCCAAATCACGAATATATGTTAAGCCAGAGGCCTTCATATATGTCAGTTTGAGGCATTCCTCTGCTGCAATTTTATTATACAAACACTTCTCCATAGCTGATACAATCTGATGTGGATTCTTGCTCCAGGAGAAAAACATTTAAGTTCAGCTTGAGGAAGTTGTTCAAATAATCACTATTAACAGAAAGGCATTAGCTACTTTTTCATCCCAGGATGGACACAGATATATACCAGGTACAACTTCCCATTGTAAACAGTGGAGACAAATTCCTATTTGTCAGACACATTTGACTGACAATATATATACAGATATGGATAAAAGAGTCATTACAAACCTAAGAATAGGTAATTAACTACATAAGTAAATAGAAATGAAAGGAACTATAGCACAGGTGACCATTATCATCGTCATCATCATCATCATCATCATCATCATCATCATCATCATCATCATCATCCTTACCAGGCAGTTTGGAGCCCATCTTTTTCCTGCCCAGGAGGTTGGACTAAAAGGAGGTTGGATTAAAAGAGATTTAGACTAAAAGGAGGCTGGACTGAGTCCAGATCATTCGCCTAATATTAATAGAGTACAGTTAATGCCTAATACATACTAATAATTTAGTATTTTATGTAGCCTCAAGAAGCAAATTTCCAGTAAATTTTAAGTTAGCAGATTTCTATACTTAGAAAACACATGTTTGTTTGATTGTATTTGAAGCAAGGTGGTGCCCCAGCGTTTAAAAGTTTTAAGCACATTATGCAATAGGACAGATAGTTGTTGAGCATCCCAACCCCTATGTTGTTTTTTATACATTTACTACTCCGTTTAATTTTGTTTTGAAAGTGGGTTGTATTAAAGCTACCATACATCAAAGAGATAATGTGAAACCAGATTGATGTTTGCCTTGTATTAAGCACTTGTATTTGGTTTCATCTACCATCAATATTTTTAAAGAAAAAGTTGGGCAGCTTGAGAAAATAAAGGGTATTTTATCAGAATCATGTTTCATGCTCAATAACTTTCTTTTTAAAGTAAAAAATCAGAAACTGCATGTATGCAATTTTGACTACCATTTGTGGCTTTCTCACCCCCAAGTTTAGTTAGTTGCAAATTTTCAGTCACATTATGTGTATAGAATTTAAAATATTGTTTAATATTTGGTACCTGCAAATATTGAGTGGGGGTATAATTCAAAATTGGGAGTTTGGTTCAAATTTTTAATTCTCAATATTCTAGCCAAAGCTTATCACAAGAAGCTGAAATTTTGGGATTTTACTCACCACCATTGTACTGTAGTAATTGGAAAGTTTCAAGGACTTTGGTGGGGTGGGTTGCAAATTGTTCAATAGTGGCCTACTTTGATGTGGAATGACCCCCTCCTACATACTAAAATACAATGAATTCCATCATACCCAAAATCCTTTTAATTATGTCATAACATGATGCACATTTTAATAAGAAGTAGGCTCATGATAAATGTACTCAGAGTTTTAAATGCAATTCAGGCCTTTTATTTTATTATTTACAAGTTGGTCATGAGTAAATATAGCGTGTTATAGGCCTGCATTGTTTAGGAGAGACATAATAGCCATAAATATATGATGTCACAATGGCAATGATATATGAAAGGCTTATGTCAGCCATTAGTGCAGATATTCAATATATATATAGTTTAATGGGTATTGACCAAGTGAACACATACCCTTTTGTTACAATGTTTTTGGCACAAGTATTGTATTTTGATTTCTTAAAATTAATTTCTGTTGTTGCGCACATGCTTTAGATTAACAGCCATAATTTTTGCAGTGTTTTAAAACCAATACCTTTTATTTTTCTTTCTGTTTTAGGTACTGGAGCAACATGAAACTATGGTATAAACAGAAGGTAAGGAAAATTAAAGATTAATAGCTTTTGCTATGTAACTTTATATACTCTATATATTTTAAAAGATCATTTTTAGTTTATTGCAAAAAAAATATCTTGTCTTTTTCCTTGGTCTTTATGACCCAGTTACAGGCTTTACATATATCAATATGATGTGAGGTACCTATGGAGATTAGGTATGGGCAGATGTTGAGAAAGCCAGGTTTTGGGTTTTACATAATGCATTAGTCATGCTGAATTAGGTTAAATGCTTTGACACTTTTTCATTGCTTTTCAGCACTTTTATAAGATTAAATTTTTCTTCTCATTCAGAAATCTTTCCAGTTCTAGTTGCTTCTTTTTACTGTGGCATCTATATCTGCAGTGGCTTAGTTTCAGTAAAAATTACAACAATGATCAAACTGAAAGTTTAACTCTCAGCAGGGATTCCATTATTTAACTTTACACAATAGTATTATCACCTATAGAGGTGCTCTTTGTTGAATATAATGTAAAAAGAACATAGTGCTTACTATTTATCTATAATAGGATTAATAAAATTTGTTAATATGTGCATATGTTTTATATAATCAAACATTTGGTTGTAATAAGAGTTAATTTGTTAAGATGTCATTGCCATATTGGAAATAAATTGTGATGAACTATATTCTTTTATTTTGTATGCTTCTTAGATTTCAAAGGATGAGTTTGACACTCAAGCATACCAGTACCTAGGACAGACTAAAGGTGATAAAATATCAATGTGTATGCTGTAGGTTGGTAGTTGCCATATCACACACACACACACACACACACACACACACACACACACACACACACACACACTTGCACAGTTGCTTCAATTGCAAACTCAAAACTCTAGCAATTTTAAATCAAATGGCGTGCAAAGTCAGCATAAATAAGGGTTATGTAATTTTTTAATCCTTTATTAAATTTTGTGACACCATTTTTGACGCAATATCAACTGGAAGAATGATTGGATCTCAAAATTGTGACTCTAAATTTGAAAAAGTAAATTTAAAAAGTTTGTTAATTTCAAATTACAACTGAAGTATGACGTCATAACCTAAATTATCAAAATTATCACAAAAATAAGTGAAAAGAAATTTCTTTGCTTCAAAATGTTTACAAAAATATTTTAGGAAATACTGTTAGTTTCAACATCAGACACATCTGCAGCAACCCCCCCCCCCCCCCCCCCCCCCCACCCCCCCCCCCCCCCCCCCCCCCCCCCCCACATGCTAACTATACAATCTGGAGCGTTTTTTTCTCGTGGTACGCCCCGACAAGCGAA
>JAAAKM020006971.1:96890082-96900279 GCA_010016025.2 Alatinidae sp. Z8VKAUB7J3
CCTGTTTTGTAGGCCCATTGTGTCTTGCTTTTGTATTTATCAGTTACTTTTACTATCTGATTAGTGATTGAACATTCAAAATTTTTCCGCTATGGGTTTCTAATGCTGATACTCTTCTCTTATAGTGTGTAAGCAAATGTGGAGCCATCATGTTCTCTGGGCACTGAGTTACATCAGACCTACACATTGTTGTTTGAAGTTTCTGGGAATTATAGTTGCAGAACGGTGATAAACTTATGTTTGGCCCTCTTACTTGGTCCATAAGACTGTGCATTAAGTGGAAAAAAACACAGCGGTAATAACACCATCAATGGTGAAGAAAGGAAAGGATAATGACAAAAACAATTGACATATATTTCTTAAAAAAGATTTTGTTTATTTGCTTCTAAACTTTCTTATACCTTTTTACATGTGCAGATGATGTTTACGCTTGCCATATCTAATATTGTAGTCATCCTGCTTACTTACTTTTAAATGTGATTTAATTATCAAAATTAAGGTCCACCCCATTGTTCAACCAACGCATACCAACGAAAGCAACATTTGATATTTTAAGGGATAGATTATATCCTGGAGCTACCAATAGATATTATTATAACGTCAATTAACAGGCTGTAAGAGGAGTTAATTCGAGGAGGTAGAGATTCTAAGCATTGTTGCTTCGTTTAGTTAAAATTCTTGCTGTGGACATTTTTATGAGTTATTAATCCACCGAAAGTTAAAGTGCTGCATTTTTCCAATTTCTTTCCGATTTCTTTCATTCTCTAGTGAGCGCTGAGCCAGAAATTGAAGCTGACACGCACAGAAAATAGACAGTTAAGACACCAAACAGGCTCAGTAATAAATACATTTCAGCTGAGACGTCCAAGGGAAACACTCCTGAATTTAAGCTACTTTGCAGAACAGCACTCCGCGAGAAAAGATATTAACCTACTCCTTGCTAAAACTACGAGTGTATTGCACATTTGTTGACAAGGATAAACAAAGAATGAAACAATAAATCAACTGACGTAGCATAGCTATATTTTGTTTGAATCTTTATAAGAGGGTAGTTACTACCAACTACTATTTCACTGGTGTTAGAGTGTGAGTGGTGCACGATTAAGAGGCAGCAGAGCAGCGCCTATTTATGGAACGCAGTATTGCGCACTTTGCGCACTATTGAATTCAGAATGTGCTATACACTTAATTTTTTTTCATGAGAAACTACCTTAGCGTCCAGCTCTCGAAGTTTCTTAAAATATTGACCCTTTGAGCCCTCAAAGTTTCTTAGCAGTTTCTTATTCTCTGATACCAAATAGACGGGGTGGAATACGCAGAGGGAGCTAGTCACACTCCTGTTAGTAAATTCACACTTGATTTAGGGTACCCTCTGTTCCAGGTTAGCCTATTCATGAAATAATCTGTTATCAAACTGTCTAAACCACTTTCAGAGATTTTTTTAGGTTTCTTAGAGCAGCCCCATCCAGCCCTCGAGTTTCTTAAATTTTGGGAAGGTTGAGACCTGGTTTTCTATAAACTGGTTTCTTATAAAAAAAGTGTATTCAATTTGAAAGTTTGCACTGCCTTTCTTCTCGATACAGCTAAGAAAAATTAGTGCACATAAGTTGTAAAAAGTGATGTTATACTTCAAGGGCATTCTTAGGGCATATAAGAAATTTAATGATTCTCAAATCATTAAAAAAAGTTAAGGGCGCCCGGGCACGGCGCGCTGTCGGGTGCCGTGGATGATCACCCCGGCCGATCCGGCGCGGGCGGCGGAGGCGGCGCTGGTGCAGGCGGCCGCCTTCGGGCACACCCCGCTGGTACGCTGGCTGCTCGAGCGCGGCGTCGATCCGAACGGAGCTCCGCGGCGCGGACAGACGGCGATGCACGAGGCGGCGTTCGCCGGCCACCTCGCCATCGTGGAATGTCTGCTCGATCACGGGGGCGATCCCGGGCTTCGGGAGCGCCAATGGGGAGCCTCGGTGCTCGGCTGGGCGATCGAGGGGAAGCGGGACGAGGTGCGCGAGCTGCTGCTGAAGCGCTCCGAGCCCGACATCCTCGACGCCACCGAGCTCGGCCGGATCGAGCGGGTGCGCGCGATCCTCGACGCCGAGCCGGACCAGGTCCACGGCCCCGACGGTCGCGGGGCGCCGCTGAGGATCGCGGCCTACCAGGGGCGCGTCGATCTGTGTCGCCTGCTGCTGGAGCGGGGGGCCGACCCGGGAGCGGTCGACGACGCGGGCCGCGACGCGCTCCACTACGCACGCCTCGCCGGCCACGTCGAGGTGGTGGTGCTGCTGACCGGGCGGGACGACCGCCGGTCGTCGCGGTAGAATCCTGCGACGGCTTACGGAAGGAGGTCGCCGTGGATCCACCGACCCAGGCGTTGCTCGGCGCGGCCGTCGGGCAGGTCGGCTTCTCGCATCGGCTCGGTCGCCGCGCCATCGTGTGGGGAGCGCTCCTCGGGGCGCTGCCGGACCTCGACGTGGTCGCGGTCGCCACCCACGGTCCGTGGGGCGAGTTCCTGTACCACCGCGGCTCGACCCACGCCCTGTGGTTCGGGCCGGTGGTCGGACCGTTGCTCGGCTGGCTGCTGTGGCGCTTCTACGGCCGCAACGAGCCGGCGGGACCTGCGATGGAGCTGCGTCGGCCGTGGATGCTGCTCGCGGCGCTGGCGCTGCTGAGCCACCCGCTGCTCGATCTGTTCACCACCTACGGGACCCAGCTCCTGGCGCCGTTCGATCGCACCCGCTTCGCGCTGAACGCCGTGCCGATCATCGATCCGCTCTACAGCCTGCCGCTGGTGGTGGCGCTCGCCGTCGGGTTGCGACGGGCCAGTCCGACGTCGTGGCGTCGAGGGGCGGCGGCGGTCGCTCTGGTGGCCTCGACCGGCTACCTGCTGTACGGCTACCAGCTCAACCGGGCCGCCGAGGACGAGGCCCGGAGTCAGCTCCGCGCGCAGGCGGTCGACTGGTCCGACGTGCGCTCCTACCCGACGCTGTTCCAGGTCTACCTGCGGCGGATCGTGGTCGACACCCCGGGCGCGGTCCGGGTGGGGTTCGTGAGCCTGTGGCGGCCGGAGCCGATCGTCTGGACGGAGGCGCCCCGACAGGACCACCCGGCGATCGAACGGCTGCGCGCTCACCCGCGCGGCGCCCTGTTCGAGTGGTTCGCCATGGGGGAGATCGCCGCCCGGGCGATCGCCGGGCCGGAGGGCACCGTGGTCGAGCTGGAGGACCTTCGCTACGGCTTCCCGGGGCCGGCGGATCGGGGGTTGTGGGGCGTGCGCGCTCACTACGACCCGGGCGGCGAGCTGCGCGGCGAGGTGGAGCGGTTCGACCGTGAGCCCCCGGCGCCGATTCCCGAGCTGCTCCGCACGCTGTGGAGCAGCGCGTTTCCGTGACGCCACGCCCGGCCGGGGGGGCGCGAGCCCCGGGTCGGGAGGCTCGCCGGGCTCGCGTGGAGGAGCGTCCGAGGTGATCGACGTCCGCTGCCGGAGCTGGCTCGCCGCCCTGTTGCTGGCCGGTCCGATCGCGTGGGCAGCCGACGCGACGGTCGTGCTGTCGCCGCACGGGTTCCCACCGATCGACGATCGTGAGCGGACGCTCCACCGGGTGGACTGGGACGACGACCGGGTCGGCGCGGTCGTGCTGCTGGAGGCGCACCAGGCCGACGGCGCCTCGCGCGACGTGCTCGACCGGATCTTCTTCCGCCGGGTGAAGGTGCTCACCCACGCGGCTGCCGCCGACCACCAGGTGGTGGAGCTGCCGCTGGTCGGCCTCGACTGGGAGCTGCGCGACGCCCGCGGGCGCACCGTGCTCGGCGACGGTCGCGAGCTCCCGGCGGAGGTCTCCTACACCCGTTCGCCGTTCGGTGGCGAGGCGGTCCGGATCGCCTTCCGCGAGGTCGGCCCCGGCGCCATCCTGGACGTCCTGACGTTCGCCCAGCGGCGGGCCGCGGAGGCATCGGCTCGGGCGTCGCTGAGCAGCTTCGAGCGCCAGGTCTACGGCAGCCGTGGCCTGCGTCCGCCGCTCTCGCTCAGCTACGGCTCGGTCGGCGAGATCGGGGCGCTGGTGGTGACCCTGCAGGGAGACCTGCCGGTGCTCGAGTCCCGCATCGTCCTGGTCCCGCCGCCCTACGTGAGCTACGAGCCGCTCGGTTACCGCCTGGAGTCGGAGCAGCTCGTGCCGGAGCAGGTCCGGGTTCCCGGTCAGCGGATCGCGTACGTCTGGCGATTCCCCGAGCTCGCCGCGCTACCGCGGCTGCCGTTCTTGCCACCGCGCGACGAGGTGTCGGCACGCCTGCTGATCGTGCCGACGGCCGACCGGGCCGGCCTGTCCGCGCTCGGCGGCGGCTGGAAGGCGTGGGCGCGGGAGCAGTCCCAGGAGTGGAACGAGTGGCTCGACCGCGGCTCTCGCCGTGCCCGGCGGGAGGCGCGCGCGTCGACCGCGGGGCTGACCGGTGTGTCGCGTCGGGTCGAGACCCTGCGCAGCGCCCTGAGCGAGCGGGTGGCGGTGAGCTCCCGCTCGCCGGTGCGGACCCACCGCAGCCCCGACGCGGTGCTCGAGGCCGGCAGCGGCACGAGCGCGGACCTGGCGGGGGTGGCGATCGCGATGCTGCGCGCGGTCGGTCTGCGCGCCGACCCGGCCCGGGTACGCTGTCGTGGACGGGAGCTGGTCCCGGCTGATTTCGCCGTCCCGGCGCTGCTCGACGACGTCGTCGTGCGGGTGATGACCGAGGATGGTCCGCAGTACTTCGACCCGGCCTCGGAGGCGCCGTTCGGCCGTCTCGGGGCCGGCTGCACCCGGGCCGTCGGACTACCGCTCGTCCGCAGGGTGGACACGTTGGAGTCGATCCCGGGTTGCGCGGCCGAGGACAACACGGTCGACCGGGTAGCGCAGCTCCGCCTCGATCCCGACGGCACGCTTCGCGGTGAGAGCGTCCACCTGCTACACGGAGCGTTCGCCCAGCGCTGGCTGGGTGTGGACGCCGAGCGGGTCGAGGAGGACGTGCGGGCCGAGCTCGCCCGCTGGATGCCGGACGTCCGGCTGGAGCAGGCGGAGCTGGAGCGCACCGGGGTGGAGCCGGAGCGTTCGGCGGTGCTGCGGCTGCGCTGGTCGGCCGCCGGTCTGTCCGAGGAGCTGACGCTCAATCCGTTCCTGTTCGAGCGCATTCGAGAGGAGCCGTGGCGAGCGGATCGCCGCGACCCGCCGATCGATCTCGGGCTGCCGTCGCGCCAGAGCGATCGCGTCCGCATCGAGCTACCGTCGGGGCTGAAGGTGACGGCGCTGCCCGAGTCGAACCTGGTCAGGGCCGGCGAGGCCGGGCAGTACCGGACGGAGTACGCGCTGGACGGTGGCGCGCTGGTCGCCACCCGCGAGCTGGTGTTGCGGCAGGCGTGGTTCCCGCCCGAGCAGTACGGCGGCCTGCGGCGCTGGTTCACCGCCATGGCGCGGGCCGACGCCCAGGCGGTCACCCTGCGGCGTGTCGAGCCGTAGCCCTCAGCGCAGCTCCACCCGAACCGGCTGGCTCAGCAGCGACGCCTCGGCGTCCGGTACCGCCGCCTGCAGGAACACCGCGTCCGCTCCCGGCTCGGCCGGCACCTCGATGACGAACCGCGCCACGCCGTCGGCGTCGGCCACGGCCGGTCCTCCCAGCAGGAGCGGGGGGGCGAGGTCGACGCAGGCGCCGCCGAGCTGCCCGTAGCACGGTCCGGGAGCACGACCCCGCTCGCTGCGCAGCAGCCAGACGGACTCGCCCGGTGCGTTGCCGTCGACCCGGAGGCGGAGCGGCTCCCCGGCGACGAACGGCTGGGCGCTCAGGTCGGGCGCTCGGTACTCCCAGGTGTCGCCCCAGGCATGGGTGTACAGCCGACCCCCGAACAGCACGATGGTACGGCGCCGACTGTCGTAGACCAGCCCCAGGCCGTCGCGCGATCGCGGGCCGGAGGTGGCGGTGAGGAGCCAGCCCCGACCGTCCCATTCCCAGGTGTCGCCGAAGAACCGGGGCTCGGACAGATCCTGGTTCCAGCCACCGAACATCACGACCCGCTCGCGTGCGGTGTCGTAGGCGAGCGCATGGGTGTCGCGGCGCGCCGGTCCTCCCAGGGCGCGCAGCCGCCAGGCGGAGCCGTCGTACTCCCAGGTCGACGCCTGCGCGCCGCCGAACAGAACGACCACGCCACGCCCGCGGTCGTAGGCCATGCCGAAGTTCGACATCGGCGGGGGAGAGCCGTCGGTCGCGACCCGGCTCCAGGTCGTGCCGTCCCACTCCCAGGTCTCGGCGAACAGCGTGTCGTCCTCCGACTTGCCGCCGTACAGCACGGTCACGCCGCGGCGGGTGTCGAACGCCATCTGAGAGCCCTGCCGTGGACTCGGGCCGTCGCTCGCGACCTGGCGCCACGTGCTCCCGTCCCATTCCCAGGTATCGGAGAGGATGGCGTCGGGGCCGTGACCGCCGAACAGCACCGTGACCCCGCGCTGGCTGTCGTAGGCGAAGAAGGCCCGCGTCCGGGCCGGCGGGCCGTCGGTGGCGACCTCGCGCCAGCGGGTGCCGTCCCACTCCCAGGTGTCGGAGAAGAACGTCTCCGAGAACAGGTAGCGTCCGCCGAACATCACCGTCACGGCCCGGCGCGAGTCGTACACCAGAGCCTGAGCGTTGCGCGCCGGCGGCCCGGTGGTGGCGGCCCGGCTCCAGGTCGTGGCACCGACGGACGAGCACGCTACGATGGTCGACGCGACGGCGATCGTCAGGCGGACGGACGAGGACTTCACGGCGGCACTCCCTCGCGGGGGCTCGGACGGAGACGTCGACCCGATGTCGGCGCGGCCGGGCGAGCCGTGGCTCCGTGTTTCACAGTGGTACCGACAGGGGCGGACGTTACCGCGACGGAGGAGCGAGCACCTTGATCCGAAGGGTCGCGCTGATTCGATTGCGGCCGGAGTACCGGACCGACGAGCTCCGGACACGGATCGCCGAGGACTCGCGACAGGCGCTGTCGGGGTTCGCCTCGACGGCGGAGCTCGAGGTCCAGGTCTGTGCCGACGAGCGCACCGAGCGCGAATGGGATCTGTGCATCCTCAGCCGCTGGCCCGACCGCGAGGCGGTGGAGCGCTTCCGGGTCGACCCCGTCCACCGCGCCTACTCCGACCGCTACCTGCGGCCGCTACGCGAGGCGATCCGAGTCCTTCACTTCGTCGACCAGCCGGCGCCGGACGACTCGGCGGCGCGCTGAACCACCGAGCGGAAGCGCGGGTCGTCGCGCAGCGGATCGAACAGCGGGTGAACGTCGAGGAACGGGATCACCCAGCCGCGCCGTTGCTCGAGGCAGGACTCGAGGGCCTCCAGCGCGCCGTCGCCATCGCCGAGCGCCATCCGTACGTGGGCGACCTCGGCGTAGCTGAACAGCTGCTGCTCGGCGAGCTGCTCGACGCCGCGCAGATGGACCCGCCAGAACTCCTCCATCCACAGCTCGGGGTCGTCGCCGGCGACCGAGTCGAGCCGCGCCGGATCGATGCCCCAGTCGGCCAGGAAGCGGCGCGCCTTGAGCGACGCGCCGTGGTGGTCGCCGACCTCCTGGAGCGACAGGAGCAGGCACATGCGGGCGAAGTAATCGCGCGGCGCGATGCGCAGCGTCAGCGCGGAGTAGTCGACCGCCTCGTGAAAGCGGCGGGCGAAGTAGTGGTACCAGCCCACGTCCCCGTGGACCGACGGGGACATCGGGTCGAGCTCGAGGGCGCGCTGCACCGATGCGATCGCCTCGGCGTGGCGACCGGCGATCGCGAGCCCGGCGGCGAGCCCGTGGTGCGCCTCGGCACTGCTCGGGTTGAGTTGCCGGGCGCGCTCGAAGTGGTGCTGAGCGCGGGTCGGGCTCCACTCCCGGTAGAGCAGGTGGTTGGCGAGCGTGAGGTGAGCCCAGACCGACTCGCGGTCGAGCTCCAGCGCCTCCTCCAACAGATCCCGGATCGCGTCGACGGACTCCGCGGTCGGCACGTCGAGCTGTCGGAGCATCGCCAGGCCGACGTGCGCATCGGCGTGGTCGGGATCGATGGCGAGGGCTTCCTCGAACAGCCTCCGCGCCTCCTCGAGACCCTGCCGACCCTGACGCCGGAGCACGGCGCGTCCCTCCAGCACCTTGACGAAGGCCCGTCCGTGCCGTCCGCGGGCCGCGGTCTCGCGCCGTGCGCGCGCGTACACGTCGAGGATCTCGAGCGTCAGGGCGTCGGCGATCCGATCGGAAACCTCGTCCTGCACCGCCAGGAGCTGATCGACCGGACGGTCGTAGCTGTCGGCCCACAGGTGCGTCTGCCCGCCACCCTCGAGGAGCTGGGCCGTGATCCGAACCTGCTCTCCGTCGCGCCGTACGCTGCCCTCCAGCACGTAGTCGACGTCGAGCTCCTCGACGATGTCGGCGGCGGTTTTGGTGGTGCCCTTGTAGTGCATCGAGGAGGTACGCGCGATCACACCGAGCCGACTCGGGTGGTCGCCGCCCAGACGGGTGATCAGCTCCTCGGTCAGTCCGTCGCCGAGGTAGTCGTCGCGCGGATCCGGGCCGAGGTTCTCGAACGGCAGCACGACGATGCGGCGCCGCTGAGGCTCCTCCGGTGGAGCGGCGGCGATCTGCCAGAGCAGGATCCCGACGGCGACGGCGAGCAGTCCCGCGAAGGCCCAGTTGGCGGGGCGGCCGAGCATGCCGGCCGGGCGCGACTCCGCGGCTTCCGCTACAGTACAGATAGAAAACCTAAACTCGAATTGCACTATGGTACATTCCAACGAGAGAAATTTGTCGTACAACGTAAATTGCCTACGATGCTAAGGAAATGCAAGAATACTAGGAGCTGAGGCACACAAGAAAAAAACAAGTAAAATGAACGTTCATTCGTAGTGACAACCATGGTCCTTATTTAACGCAAATTGATGAGGAAAAAATGCAATGGCATTGGCCAAGAGAACTAGTTAGATTAAAATTATTCTAAGGGTGCAACATTCGTGATTAATGTTTAAATATTGTTATTCATTTTTGTCCCCTATGACCTATGACCTATGACCTATGACCTATTTATAGATCACAATGAAGGAACATCAAGTGAAACACAGCCTACTTTTGCGATGAGCGGCGATAATCATTCCGCAGATGTTTACATTCCATCAGTGTTCTTGTTTCGCAAGGAAGGTCAGTTACTAAGGAAGTACATACAAGAGATGGAGGGAACGGATAACCCACTAGTAGTTAGAATAGCAGCAAAGGCGGCGCGAAAAGGTGAGCACTAAACTGGTCTTTTATTAGTGCAACAACGCACGATCAAGCTACATTTCAAACAGATTTACTCGGCAAGAACTAGCTTGATGATCAAGGCATTCATTGTGTCATCATTTCACGTGACCATTTGCAAACTCAGTAGCATCATAGGCAGTTTGTGGTAAAAAGATATCCCTCAGAAATTTTTTAAGTATCATTGAGAAGAGAGCATTTCAAATATCAATTTTGAAAAGGCACTAGAAAAATAGAAAATATGTCATAATTGACTGTCCAGATGGCAGTCCTTCCTTGGTTAAGTCGCATGGCGCAGAGAGGCTGATCTCCAGTTGCGTTAAGCTGGGTGTCGATGTCCACCTGCGGATGATTGGGAGATAATGTGACGATTAGAGAAATAGAATATGTTAACATCAGAGGTAACTTGGGTCAGCTGGTAGAGCACACGCCGCGAAAGCATGGGTCACGGGGTCCTGATGCGGTTGTGACATATTTTCTCTTTCTGTAGTGTTTCGCAGAAGAGTTGTTTTTGTCAGCAAGGGCCTTTTTGAAGCTGATATGACAATGTTGGCCCTTGTAATTATCTATAGTATACTGCACTTTTCGAGGCCTACCTGTCGATATGTGCCCCATCTTTTGAATTGGCTTGCTGACTGCAACAATGTAGTATTGTGAGAGCTTCACGCTAACGGTTTGCTAAAATGAAAGTCCGAAATTTGTTGCCACACGAACCTTGAGTATTAAGGGTTCTAGAGTAGAGTTTGAAATTGGCACCTACTTGGCTACAATTTTTGTGGCAGTCTCTAAACAATGGCAGTTCTTCTAACCAATCAAGGTTCCATAACCCTGCAACCTTGTACCACACCTTAACCGTGCAACATGTAAAAAGTTCATTGCTTTAAGAGGGGTAACTCTGGAACAAAATAGAAAGTAAACGAAACGCTGGTGCCTCAAAGTGC
>JAAAKM020006971.1:96909236-96922826 GCA_010016025.2 Alatinidae sp. Z8VKAUB7J3
TCACAAGTGAAATAAAACAGTTCTGAAACCAACCTTTAACAACTACCATCCTTTAAACGTTTCTGAATAAAATGTTGTAACAACTAGCTTATTTTCATAAGGAATAGCGGAGATTAAACATCAACCGGAGTTTTGGAAAAGTCACTAGAGAAAGAGAAGATTTGTCACCACCGAGACTCAAACTCGAACTCGAGACAGAATCTCTTCAGAGAATTCGCACGCTAACAACTGCGGGAGAATGGAAAGATCCTTGTCTCTTACCCTTTCCTCCCATCTTTGCGGCCCTTTAGGTTCTCAACTCTTTCGTCTTGACATGCGAGTAACAAGCCACGCTAATCAGGGGCTTAATGAGTTATCGTGGGGAGGTGGTAAATTCTTATTAACGATTATTAAAGATATAAAATTATTAACTGTCACGTTGGTCCACGTATGATAATGTTAGGGAACATTGATATTGAAAGATTGGTTGGCTATAACGGACAACGCTTGAGGCGTTGACTGATAATAAAAATTAACACAAGAAGGTATTTGGGTAATATATTCACAGTGACAGCCAAAGTTTTATCAGTAGAGCTTAGACCCTACCCCCTACCCCCGTACCGGTCTACTTCGTGAGCATGGTGGTCACACACTCTTCTTAGCATGCTATGGTACAACAGGCGATGAAGTTGCAATGTCAACCTCACAAAACTCCGAATAGCCCCATTCCACACCCATAGCTCAAATTAACACCGTCAAATTTCTTGTTCGGGCCACTGGCAAACGTTAAATAATGCTTCCCACTGTATATTGCCACGCAGTCACAATTTAACTTCACACATTTGAAGCCATCCTCGGTTATGTTTATTTGCCAACAACGGATACACTGTCTTAAAAAGATGGAATGCACCTTTTGTACGGGTATTAACTCCTCTGTTGTTTTCGCATTAACTTCAAATAAAGGGTTTAGTAACACAGCACTTAAATTCCTCATAACATGAAGTGCGGATGAGAAGAAACTGTAACACAAAGAGAAGTACTCAGTCAAAACATTTGGAACAGAAACAGCGGGGCTGGCCCACTAGACCAAAGAATCAGACAATCACGTGACGTTAGATTTTTCTGTAAGCAGTTTCCTAGAAACAAAGGGCAGCACGTGAGCAAAGTGGATTCCAGACCTTCTCGCTTTTGCCACAAATTTTGTATCATTCAGATAGAGTTCGCCGGACAAGAGATTGTACGAGATTTCCTGTTTACACATTATGATTTCTAAGGCCGTTGTTACCAAAACAATAAACTTGCTGGAGAAATTACAAGAGATTTCTGCGGAGTCACTTTTCCCGTGCGCTCCTGTGTCTTATCCAAAGTTGTGTAATTTGACAATGCAGTGATGGAATATGTTTATGGGGAAAACCCAAACATGACTTCGATCTGCTAGCGGATTATTTTACTTCAGTGAGAACAAGTTTCGTTTAGAAAAATCTTTGCGACACCGAGATATTACAGTAGTTTTCGAGATACCCTCGCGAATTAACAGGTTCTCAAGAAATCCCACCAAAATAAACTTTCATGGCGGTTGACATGGATAAGATTTCACGGGGAAAACTTTTGTAAATCGCAATCTTTTGCGTCGAAAAAAAGGGAAACAAATTATCTTTCAACAATAGTCGAGGCGGGCAATTTTCAATTTTCAATTTTCAATATTTTTTTCTTCAGGCACTACAAAGTGATACCGATACGATAAACGTAAGACAGAAAAGAGTATATTCCAGCCTTATGCTCATTTTCACAATGCCGCAAAATCCCGGATATAAGCAAGGAACGGGGGAACAGGGGAGCAGAGGGGGCCATGCCCCCAAGATTTGCCAAATTTCAATATTTTCTGTAACCACTTTTCAGCTTTATCAAAATTGAAATTGATTGTGACAGACATTGTGTCACATTCACAGCAAGATATGCATATCAACACGAAACACCCCTTTCCACACAATGACCAAAGGCACCCTAGTAGAATGCGAAAAAGTTTAAACCCAGCCTACTTGTCCACCCCCCACACCCCCATTACCTCGTAGTGTAATGGCAATCCGGCCAACTTTTAACGACACGTTGTTAATGATGCATGCAACAAAAGATAGTTGGAAAGCACATTTTAGAGAACTGATCCCCAGCTAATAGGTGACATGCAACAATTTAATGGAGAAGATTTTCAAGTTTGTTGCCTGTGGTAAACAACTTTTGGCGTTACTCAAGATCAAGCAGATCAGTGAGATCGTTTTAACTATTATAAATATGTAGAGTAGAGACACTAATTCATTTTACTTTACACTGGTGACCTAGACCAAAGTTTCCCAACCTCAGACAGTAGAATGCCCCCTTGAGCTACTAAAATTTTCAAGGACCCACCTTGGTCCGAAGAAACTTGGCATTGTTTCACATCATCGATATCAAAAAAGTATATCATAAAATGAACAGTTGATAAAGGAGTCTGTCGTGGACGACTGATGATATACGATGAAAAGCTCAATGGTGAAAACGTAGGACCACGAGGAATCGAACCCCGTCCTTCAGGATTGCAACGTGATGTGCTAGCCATTACACCATGGTCCCATACCATTGAGGCTTAGAAATTTGGTATGTCATTTGTTCGATTGACGTCACTACAAGTCGTAATTAACTAGATCTTTCAAAAAAATATGTTTAACAAAGGAGTAAACAGGGACAATATTTATCTACCCCTTTCTTTCTCCCCCCCCCCTACTTTGACATAAGGAAAGCAATGAAACATGCTACTAGCTTTTGGACCCCCCTAGTACTCCTTGTCACATTTTTACCCCCTTTAAAACCCCAAATACCCCCTAAGGCGGTCCCCCGACCCCTGTTTAGAATCACTGACGTAGGCGTACGCCATGTGCGGGTGCCTTCACACTGCAAACCCTGTTATGTCGTGACGCATCTCGAGTACCTGTGGCTCGTTACTCTATTTAAGGGCGTAGACGTTTCAGCACCCCTCGTTCCCGAGAATGTTTGCTAATACTTGACGGTCGTCGACGCCCCTCCTAAATTTCGCCTCCGAATACTCAGATTTGGCTCCACCTAGTCTTCGTGCAGACGGAACTACCAAGTAGTATATTCTGCACGCAAGCTTGGTCCAACCTCTTGTCCTGACACCATATATGATAGGCTTTATCAACCTTGAAACTTATGTTACTCCCTTCGAAATACCAACCCCCCATTACCTCCACCCCCCGATTTTGAAACTAACCTAAATAGACAGTTAACCCATCTAATCGGCTAATTGATAAAACAAAGGACATCTGGGGTGTCCTCGGGCATGGCACCTCAATCTAGGCTATCGCGCAGAGTCAGAAGCTCCAAACGTCCAGAACGACCGCCTCGCAATCTCTCAGTTTGGCACCCTGATAAGCAGTGGTGCCGTTCCCCAGGGCAAGGAATGGATGTAGTATCTGTTCTCATTGATGACAGATTCTTTCCATAATCCGCGAGAGGCGGTCCTACTGTGCAGTTGAGCCTGCTTCATAGCTTGCTTCTCTGCACGGTAGCACAAACTGAGGGGCGTCGCCCTTGGACGCCCCAGCTGCCCTTTATATATTAGTTAGCCTGTTTGGTGGTTTTTCTGTTTATTTAGGGTAGTATTCAACATAAATCCGAAGGAGTAACGAATGAACGGTGTCACAAAATTCCATTTACCGTTGATAACTAGCTACAGTTCATCAGCTCTTTCTGGGATTGCCGTTTTTGAGGTTCGAGGATTTCGACGGTTCTAATTGCAGCCCTCATAATGCATCAAGTGAAAGATTGAAATCTGATTGTAGTCGAAGAAGACTGTGCCAATTATTCGAATCCAGAGCAGAGGAGCGATACGGGATGGAACTATTTACTATTTACTATACCCCCATTTAATAGAAATATCCCAGTGTATATTGGACTTTCGTCAGCGTCTGTTAAACTCTTTTTCGTCGCTTCTACCCTATTTTGGTGTCTGCTGTAGCTTCTTAAACTTTCTTTTGTGTTAGGGTGAAAATCATGGCGCAGACAAGGAGAACAAATTTGGAAGAATCGTTAGCACTTCATCAGTTTTATCGCGACGTGGACGATGAAGAATCATGGATCAAGTAAGAGCCAATCAGTAGTGTTTGTTCTATCAGGAGGGACAACCAGTTTCACGTAATGGATTAGTTTTTATAGGATTTATGATGCACAGCAGCCACGCTTTGGTTGTAACAAATAGCTCTAGCTATTAGATTTTCCACGTTGCTAATCCATTCAGCCATCTCTGGGTTTTAACGTATAACCTCATTCCAAACACGCATATGGCACTCGGTACATTTAATGTTTGAATGTGTGTCGTTCACGAGTTGATGTCAGTGCTATCCAGCCTTTACGGGATAAGCTTTTGTAGCTAGCTTAAGAATGTGAAATGGTGGGGTATAACAATTCACTCGTAAATTGTGCTTACTGTCAAAGAGGGAAGAGTCCAATCCATCCTTGAGAGGTTCTAAGTTTGAAAGTTTATCATGTTTTAGCTGGTTCCCCTCAGTAATCGTTATTTATACCAACGTTTTTGTCAATCTATTTCGTTTGCCTCGATAAACGTATGCTTAGTTTAATTATGGCTTACGATCATGATGTTGTGTTATATGTAGGCTGAGATTGCCAGAGATCAAATGCCCGCACTCGTTTTGTAAGCAGTTTAGGAATCAGGCCAAGCAACGGCATCTCAGCCTCTGGGCGTATTCATGTTAACATATTACTTCGCTTTTGTCTCAGTGCAGTGGCGGTACGCAATCCATATTCGGTCATACACGCCTAAGAATGCTACTTAATACTATGCAAATTTGTAAGCGCAGTCTCTTTTTTGGAAATGAACACAATTTCTGTACAGCCGAATACATTAAGATTAATATAGATTGCATACGAGCCATGTCTTATGTTTTCTTTCACCAGGGAAAAGAAACTTTTGGTCAGTTCCCAAGATTTCGGTAAGGATTTAACAGGAGTGCAGAACTTGCGAAAGAAACATCAGAGACTGATGACTGAACTGAAAAGTCACGAAACAAGAATTCAAATCGTTTTGGATACAGGGCGTAAGTTTATAAGTGATGGCAATCCTAAAGAACAAGAGATTGAAGAAAGATGTCAGCAGTTGACCGAGAAATGGAATGAGCTGAACGCACTTGCAGTGGATAGGTAAAGGAGGCTTTATATTTTTAACAGTAGATGGAATTTTTAATATTGTGCTGGTAGATCAGGCGAGATACACGATCCATTCAAGATTGAGTTGAAAAATGCCCCTTGTACGAGAAGTATCAGCTGAAACGTAGTTGAGTCGATTTCGTGATAAGAAAGTTGGACATTGTAAATTATGATGGTAATAGATGATGGGAGTAAGATAGTTCTCCTAATTTTTGCTTCGGGTTTGGTTTCTGGGATGAGCAATTTGAATGTAGGGATTTGTACCGTTTGCTTGGACAATGTTTCCTCTAAATTTGTCCACTTCGTAGGTGTGTTACGTTATGCTATATTCATTTGGTTCCATGGCTGCTATTGTTTCATTATAAACCTTACGTAGATAGTGAGAGGATGAAACAAATGTGCAAATTGATTTAATTGTGAAATGGTTGAGTGACCGGTAGGGCAGGCAGCCGTCAGAATCAGGGACATAGAACTTCCTTTTCAGACCATCGCAATGATTTATCTCCAAGGAGCCTGCTGTTTTTGTTAGTCCTTAGAGGGTCTGTGGAGAGATACTTACTTTAATTTGTCTTTTAATCGTGAAAATGTAGCAGGACGGTAGTCGGGTTGGGGAACTCAAGTTAGGGGGAGGGAGCAGGTGTGGTTTTCATATAAATTGATGCCCATTACTATAAGAGTATAAAGAGTTGCTTATTAAGTTTTGCTTGTCAAATGAATTGTTGTCGATCGATTGTTACCGAAATATTTTCCCTGCTTCCATCTATCATGACTAAGCTTTGTATGTGCTGTTACAATTTCAGGCAGAAGAAACTGATCGAATCTGAAGCATACCAGCAATTTAGTGCTAATATTGACGAGGAGGAATCATGGATCTCAGAGAAAATGACACTTGTGTCTAGTGACGACTATGGAGATACTCTCGCTGCAGTATTGGTAGGTTCTGAAACGTCTGCTGATTAAATATTGTTGCACAAAATAGCAAAAACATTGTTTACTTAGAGGCTTTTTTGTCTGACATTACTCGGAGTACAATTGTCAGATAGGATACAAATGAAAACTTACAAAAGAATAAACCGAAATGTATTTGTGAAAGAGCCAATTTGAAAGAATTTGGACTGAACTGGTGGTGTTTTTGGAACATCTTAATGATTGGTTTAGTCGTAGTGGACCCAGGTAAACCCCTAAACACAAGCCATTCAGGCATTGTGAATTCTGATGTGCTCTTTCAAAAATGCATTTCGGTTTATTCTTTCGTACGTTTTCATTTTGATAATTTCTGACATTGTACTCTGAGGAGTGTTAGACGCAAAATAGCTGTTTAGTACAAAGTGTTTTGGCAATTTCGTGTATTATTCTTGTTGTGTACCCCAAACAAACTATTTATTATACTGTTGAAGGACTATTTGTATGTTGCATACTGTTAAGACCAATGCTTAAAGAAAATATGGGAGTTTAAAGTACATTCAACAAATGTATAATTTTAAAATACCTTGTCATCCTGATGCAGATTTAGTAACCACTTCTTACCTTGTATCAAAATTATAAAAAATTATTTGAAGATGGAAAGTAGCAGTTCCTTGGTTAGTGCAGAATTGTGAGCACTGGTGTACCAAGATGGTTCGCATGTCGACTGAATTATGGGAAATAACTGCCCCTGAACATGAATAAGCCATATAGAAAACGGGCTTGCATAGTCAAGTGAACTTTATTTGCTGAATTTCCACACCCTTGTTTAATTTTCAACCTTGAAATGAACGAAAATCTGGAATCTACGTATGATGCGTGCATCAACGATTCTATTAATCCCGCACTCCATATTAACCTCATGTTGGTCTTTGCGAGGACCGTATTCTTCTCAATATCGTATTTGAGTTTCTATTTAATGAAGATATTATCGCAGGTATCCTTTCCTGATACTAATTTTTGGTTACAATTCTGTAATTTTCAATCCTAAACCACGTCATCACTGCAGTATTCAGCGCCGCGCCACCTTAACAGGGATACAGAAGTCGTTATTGAATGTAAAAGGTGTACGAATTCCATTGAACATTGTCGAAAGGCCTTGGATAGGGAGAACTGTATGGTGCCACAGTTATGAGCCACAAAAAGTATGCTTCTCCCGCAAGCAATGCTGCACCTTCATAGCCGTATGCAACGGTGTATAAGTAGTCGTTTTTATGATAATAAAGCAGTCATTACAGCGTTAAGTCTCCCACCTACTGTAGTGTTGCTTACCTGATCTCGATTATCGATTGCAGAATCAGGATATGTGGTTTAATGGAATACAAAGAAAGAGATACTGACCAGGAACGTTTCTTACAAGAAGGAAAAGAACAAATGAGTAAAAGGGTTACAGAAAGTTTGATGCGTACATATTACCAGGCCTTGTTAAGGAGTAGATAGTTGACGTATTTAGAATGCTCTTACTGATGTTTTCCATTTCTTACAGGGACTGCTAAAGAAACATGAAGCCTTTGAAACCGATCTCAAGGTACATCAAGAGCGAATTGCAGACATTCATCGTAGTGGAGAGCAGCTTATCAACGAGGTAATCTGATTGTATTCAACTTTCTGTGACGGGTTAAGAAAATAATTATTAATTGAAATGCCCGTACTTTTCACCCGCATTTGAGCTATGTAAGTTTCGTATTCATCACTTGGGCCAGGTACTCGTTCATGCACTGTAAGCGGACATTTTTCAGACCGGACACTTCCCCGACTCACAGTTCTTTGCGGAACCATTTTCCAGGAGGCATTCCCCTAGGTTTGCGGGTAATGATATGTTCCTTCCAGAAATGTCCGTCGAGTCTGTATAGCAAATAGCCCCTGCAAATTCCCTAGAATTCTTTCTGATAAATAGCGTCTATAACATCAATGTAGACGAAATGAACCTCACAGAGTTTCTAGTTGTTTGCTATAGGTTTCTGACAAATAACTGAAGAAAATAAGAAGGTTACTAGGCCCATAGTTGTAACCTCAGAGTCACTCCTGCCGTGGTGTGTCTCGCTTCACCAACCAAGTTATTGTCACCTCAGCAATAGCGTAATATCTCCTGCCGCCATATTAGCGCCCAGTCCTTCAGAGCGTACATCAACATCCAGCTCTGAGCAACTGTGGCGGCTTGATTGTGTTCAAAGCCAAAAATTGCATGGTATAAAATTGAGCGAAGAGAGGATTGAAAATGTTCTTTCAGTCAAAAGAATCAATATATCATTTGAACAGGTGTTATGAAGTCTCGTGAAAGAAATATTAAGGCGCTTCTAGGCATGACGCATTTTGTTTTCTGCGATTCGTGTTGTAGTAAGGCTTCTTTTTTTACATTTTTCTGTGCGTACTTTTAAGTGTGTTACAATGAAATGTTAATGCAGCACAACGTTAATAGAAGCAGGTTAACAGAATGCTTAATTTTTATCTGCATTCCCACCCTCCAGGAGAATTTCAGGAAAGATTCGATTGTGGAAAGACTTCAAGGCCTTCAGGTATGTTTGTCTTATATATCTGGTCGAGTTTTGAAAAGAACGCTAGAGAAATAGGAAATATGTCACCATCGTAGTTACAAATTTTCTATTTTTCAATTGTTCTTTTCAAAACTTACATTTCAAATCCTCTCTTCTCGATGATATCTTGTTTAATGCCTTTAAACTCAGAATTTCGCACCTTCGGGATATCTACTTGTCGCCAACTTTTATATATTTGTGGTCTAAGGTTGGAATTATACCGGTAGGTAGAAGATTCCCCTACTTTGTTTGCTTACTGTTATGCAGTCCATAACGGAATGTTGTTAACATAGAAAGTTCACCAACATTACGCAAAGCAAAGGTCTCCAAGTGGGATGAGCTGAAGACGAAGAACTTTAATTGTAGAGATCCTCTCCGTACCCTAGCGAGTGCAGTTTTTATGTACTTAGGAGCTACGAATTCCTATACGCGACTAAACCGGAAAGGCTCGTTATGCCATCGCGACCTTGGTTGCGTGGTGGCAACAACATTCTTAATACAGTGTTTTCTCAATGTCGCTCCAAAAATGACTGCATTTTAGGAAGTATCAGGGAACATACGTTTAAAGGTTTTGATAGATAAACTTAACTTTAAAGTACAATTGGTAGAGAGAATCCTTTTACCGGTGAAAACTCTAAACCTGTAGAAATATCAGAAATATCGTGAAAATACTGTGCTGACCATGTCGTTGCCACCGCGTAACCAAGCCCGGTTCTATAGAACTAGTGTGACGTCACGATTCAATGAATATCAGAAGTTTGATAAGTTTTTGAACTCGTTGCTTTCGTCGTGTTGAGAAAGACAACCTGTCCAAAGCTGAGAACCATACCTTGAGTAATCGGTGAGATATGCCCTTTCAAACTTTAAATTATGCCTATCAAAACCTTGTTAAATGAGCCCAGTTCATAATTTTATGAACTGAGCAAAATTAACAGTGTTTCCTTAACGACTTTTGCAAATTCAAACAGCCGTTTCTCGCAGCGGATATGGGATTTGAACGCGATATTTTGCACACGGGCATTTGGTAGCAGGGTTAACACTGTGATGCAGTTATAATTGCGATTCCTCGAAAAAGAGTTTTTGTGACGCCATCACTTTAGTACCCTATTGTGTGGTTTAGTAGCGTATAAGGTTATGGCTGAAGGTACAGATTTTTATTGTTGATAAGTATTCCTCTACATTACTCACAAATTATATTTTAAGCTTTACTGCCCAACTTTCTTTCATCATGTCATTTCCGGCCCTTGGACCGCTAGAGTACCCCAGTTAAAAACGGTCTGCTTGATCCCGTACGACTTTAGAATTTATGTATGGAAAGGTTTTTATTCGTATTTGTTTTCCATTCTTAGAGAAAACTTGATGAACTTGTAAAACAAGCCAACTTCCGAAAGACGAAGTTGAATGACAACTCAGCATTCCTACAATTTAATTGGAAGGCAGACGTAGTGGAGTCATGGATATGTAAGTTCAAATTATACGCAAAAGTATGTTCTCTGACCGCTCGTAGTTAGTTTTAGTCGATTTCAATGTTATGTAATGTTAGAAAACCTTTTCGCTATTTTTTTGTGTCGCCTATTGCCCTCGTCAGTGTTTTCTTTTAATAAGACCGGGCTCATTCGAAAGGATTTTTCACAGCTTTATATTTTATATTTCTCTTCTTGCCAACTACATTTTCCACTAATCCTATGCCTACGTTTGCAGCTGAGGTCATTTTCTGTTTTTTCTTTGACAGATGATAAAGAAGGATTTGTTAGGTCAGATGATATTGGCAAGGATCTGTCCAGTGTACAAACACTCCTCACCAAACAGGTATACCAAATGATGTTACTTTATTACAAATACTCCACAGAGCTTCACTTAACACCGCCACACTGTGCTGTACTGTACTCTACTGTACTCTACTGTACTCTACTCCACTCTACTGTGCTCTACTCTACTCTACTCTACTCTACTCTACTCTACTCTACTCTACTCTACTCTAACTTTTCCTGTTTGATTCGCACACAGAGGTTTGTTCCGGTCGGCAGCGCAGCCAAAAGATTAAGTTATAGGGGCATATGTTAATTATTCGAGGTAAGACTACAAACAACAACGGATGTATAACACTTGAAATTTCCAAGCGAACTCCTGTGTCTTTTACCTTAAAACTCACAGTTTCATGAAATTGTTTGATGTTTGCCTTAAATTCAAAATTTTATATCGCGCCTTACTAAACATCACCAGGTGCAACTATTTACATCACTAAATGCTTGGTTCACATACACCCAGAACCATTTTCACTATTATGTACTCCTAGTAAGGGCAGAGCAGGGAAAATGTACAATATAAGCCCTAGTAAAGTATTCATTGCACTATACATGTATCTACAATCGAATACTACGCACGCAGCTCTACATAAGAAATAGAAAATGGATGAAAACCTTGTGAAACACCTTATCCTTATAGCTCTATGTCCACAACAACATAGTACATTCCGTTTAATAGGAGCCGCATGTTTCTTTTACCGATTAGCAAAGACCTTGTCAACTTTCTCTTACACCAAATCTACTGTTTTGTGAATGGAAAGCCCGGAAAATCCTCAAAATACAAAACGCTTTCCCAGTTTCGTATTTTCGTGCCACTAGATCGAACACAAATTTGTAGTCATCTAAATTTCAAAGAACTATGTATCTCGCCACCTAAAAGAAGAATACTGTACCTCTTTACCTGGCGCTGAATACTCATTGGTATTAATTAAATACTAAGGCGAAATTTCTGGACAGATTACATTTCGTTCCATCAAAGTTTTCTCCCAGCTACGTTTCCATCCGGTTGCCAGTGTGTTTCAGTTAGGCCTCTACTCAATATTTCAGTTGGTTTTCACCTGCCAGGGATCTCAGGATCAATTGTGTCTATTCTGTAATTTTAACATCAGGGGGTAATAGAACTAAACAACTGACGAAATAACGGCAGGAGCTTCAATAAAAACGGCACAGTGCCGCTCAAATCAAACATCTTTTAAATATAAATTCCCTGCGTCTTATAGGTTGTTTAAATTTCTGTTTTGTAAGGTACAGAAGTACGCTGCCAGAGTGGCATTATAAAGTTACTTTCCGTAACCTCCGATATTTGGCAACTAGATAATATTCTGTTAAAGCTCTATAGACTCACGCCTCTCTTGTACAAATACTCGTCTTCCCTACACTTGTAGCATCATCACTCGAGTATCAAATATTCAAGTAGTAACAGGTCCCACCTTTTCGTAGTTTGCAGTTTGGCTTTTTTTACCTTTTGAAGTATTGGAACATTAACTGTGCATATTTGTGTTACGTTTTAGGGGAAAATGATTCATTTGAAGAATTAAACAAAATTGCATTTAGATTATATTTGAGTTGTTACAGTGGCAAAAAAATCAAATTCTTCGTTTTTGGTCGTGAGTAAATTTGAAATTAATCAAAACTGATCAAAACTGATCCTAATTGATCAAAACTGATCCTAATTGATCAAAACTGTCTAAGGACTGTCACGTATGTACAGAGATCGCCTGAGAGTAATGGTTCTTAGCATTCGCTCCTTCTGTCTCTATCATGCATGTTGATCACATCCGTCTCTACTCCCCAGGCCCTTTGGAAAGGTCTCCCCATACTCTTAAATCTAATGTAGTATATTCCCCAAGAAAGTGCATTTTCTAGTTCTTTTTACGCTACAGACCGCCTCTAATACCACCACACCTCTACGATACCCCATAAATTGAACGTCTTAGTGATACAGGGCAACTGCAAAATTTAATATGCTTATATACAGCAGTGCAAGGTACGGAGGCATTGTCATACATTTGAGAGATTGCATCATGCAACAGATCTCTAACCTTAACTAAGATCGGTGAAAACCCCCCAAAATCTTTTATTTCTGTAGCGACTGACCGATCATAAATAACCCCACCCTAATCAGGTATAAACTACACCCACCTTCGTCACGGGCTATAAATATTGGTATCCCGAGACCGCTAATCACCAGTAATAGGACCAATTTACAAGCAAAACTCGGCTCCATTTCATAGTATACTACACTGACGGTCAACGAGAAATTTTATGCTGTTAATTATTTAAACAAATGTTACAATGTCAGGAATCCCTTACAAACTATTTACCCTTGTTCTAGACTTAGATTTGTCAACGCTAGTTTGACTAACTTTCCGTTCTTCGTCTGATAGTGGTGATATTCCAATGTGAACAAAAAGGCCACTTTCATGAGCTTTGGCTCCAGTTAACGTCTTCATTGGAATGTATCGAACTCCTGCAGTACAAAAAAGGAAGTAATAAGAAAAAAGATAAGAAAAACATCTCACACACGCGAGTACATCACTTACTACCTTTAATACTTATCTGTAGATGTTGTATAACTAGGTAGCGAGAACCAATAAAGAAGGGGAGGGGGCGTCGGGGCCATCATTTAGGTCAATAAAAAATCTCCTCCTCCTCCTCCTACTTCACTGTCACTACTATAGCTACTACTACTACTACTACTACTACTACTACTACTACTACTACTACTACTTTTACTACTACTACTACAACTACTGCTACTACTTCTACTACTACTACTGCTACTACTACTGCTGCTACTACTACTACTACTACTACTACTACTACTACTTTTACTACTACTACTACTACTACTACTACTACTACTACTGCAAATTTGCTATGGGCAGATCTGACAAATGGCAAAGTGAGAGTGTGTCGTCATGGACTAAACATGACAATTTCAAGCGAGAATACAAACCAACAACGCAAAAAATAGAGGGTTTTTGCATTGTATATTCGCTTTCCTCAACAAACAATGTGCTCCTTCCACGATAGTTATGGCTCAGAAGGGGCAAGTGATCCATGGCATCAACGCATGAGCCTTACTGCATTCT
>JAAAKM020006971.1:96922926-96936441 GCA_010016025.2 Alatinidae sp. Z8VKAUB7J3
GTGCTCCTTCCACGATAGTTATGGCTCAGAAGGGGCAAGTGATCCATGGCATCAACGCATGAGCCTTACTGCATTCTCCCACAATTAAAATCGGGTGTATGAATGCAAATTTGCTATGGTCTGATCTGACGAATGGCAAAGTGAGAGTGTGTCGTCACGGACCAAACATGACAATTTCAAGCCAGAATACAAACCAACAACTCTATAAAGAATATCGTTAAAAACAACAGCTTATAAATAAATAACAACGGGCAGGACATTATACATCAAACTACGTTACATGACTATACTAAAAAAAACAAGCTGAAATTGTATGCGTTGTGTTATCCAGTCCCATCTGACAAACTTTGTTTTCAGTCGCCGTTGGACATGAGCACTGTAGACCCTGCTACACCTTATAGCAAAAACAATTATCTTAGCATTAAAATGTAACGTACCAGAATCAAAACCCCTCCCAAATTCCATAGCCTCTAGTTACTAATAAGTTGCTAGCGGTTGACATCGCAATTTAAAGTTAGAAATTCACTATAGACAAACAGGATAACATGATACAATCAAGCGGAAACAGACAAAAATGTGTGCATAGAAATTCAAGAC
Organism: Alatinidae sp. Z8VKAUB7J3; assembly: GCA_010016025.2. Classification (NCBI taxonomy): domain Eukaryota; kingdom Metazoa; phylum Cnidaria; class Cubozoa; order Carybdeida; family Alatinidae; species Alatinidae sp. Z8VKAUB7J3. Next base: position 96,923,524 of record JAAAKM020006971.1, read on the forward strand.
GAAAGTCATGGAATTAAAACAAAAGTCTGTCAAGAAAATGAAAATAGAGGATGTAAGACGTAACGTTTAAATTAGTACTTGAATTATGGAAAAGAACTTTAAACTAGAAGAAAAACAATCTCAAAAATAAAAATTCATATTTGCACGATAGTTAAAACAAGACATACCTGATTTTAGACTTTCAACCGGAAAAACGTTCTGTAAAACCATTCGAGTAGTTCTTCCACAACTCAAGATTTTGAAGTACACAACACACTAGCAGTAGAAAGAAACAAATTACTAGTGCAATTACTGTCATATAAAGTTGGAAATACTATTATTATCTTGGCCTGAAAATGGGAGAAGTTTCTTTCGAAACGTAGCTCGCAAAAAGACAGTAACTCAAGACATGATAAACTCTACCATTTACTCATTATCTTATTGAAAACAATATCACAAAAAACTTCTTAATACTAACAAATATTTATCTGTTCAATATTTAAAATGGGTGGTGTCTGAAAACTGTGCAATTGGTATCCGTTAGTTACAACCCGGATACATCAATACATCAATATAGAAATCGGTCTCTACCGACACTACTATCGTCGACCTGCCATCTTTAATTATTTGCGCCATTTTCCTATCAGCAGTGAATGCGGCAGTCATATAAAGTTGGAAATACTAATATTAACTTGGCCTGAAGATGAGAGAAGTTTCTTTCGAAACGTAGCTCGCACAAAGACAGTGACTCAAGACATGATAGACTCTACCATCTAATGATTATCTTATTGAAAAATAGGCAAGATCACAAATATCTTCTTAATACTAACAAATATTTTTCTGTTCAATATTCGATATAAAGCGGGGTAACGTCTATCAACTGTGCAATTGGTATCAGTTAGTTACAACATGAAATGTTGTTAAAGAGAACAAAAGATATAAGGACAGTAGTAACCATAGAAACTCCTGTTGTTAGGTGAACAATACATTGATTGTCATTTATAGGCTCTATTGTTGTATGTGATCGTTTGTTTCTATTTAACGATCTGTAACGCCTCTGGCTGTTAGGACTTCATATCTATCTTGTTTTGCGTTGAACTCGAAATATGCTTTATCGCTGTTAGATATCTAGTTGTGTTTTTAGTCGAAGCTACTTTCAATTCATTAAATACATCAATATAGAAATCGGTCTCTACCCACACTACTATCTTAGACCTGCCATCTTTAACTATTTGCGCCATTTTCGTATTAGCATGAATGCGGTTGTGTATCCATAGAACAAGGAAGTTGCTTACAAGAAGAGTATCATTAGGCGGACCGAATGGTAGTCCTTCCTTAGTCAAGTCACATGGCGTAGAGAGGCTAGTCTATAATTGCGTTGAGCTGCATGGCCATGCCTACCGGTGGAAGACAGGGAAATAATGTGGTGACTACAGAAATAGAGTATGTTTAAATCGGAGGTCAACCAGCTCAGTTGGTAGAGCACACACTGCCACGATAACGCGAGTCGCGGGTTCTATCCCCGGTGGAGACATATTTTCTATTTCTCTAGCGTCTTTTCTAAAGTATCATTACAGTAGGAAGATACCGGAGTAAACTTTGCAAATGTACACAGAGTAATGGTATAGAAACGACTCCTTTTCTAAATGTTGATGAAAATGCAGGAGCTCTTACTTAGAATTCAATGCACATGGGCGTTGGATTCGTTGTATCACTGTTACTAACATCTTTCGTGCGACAGGCAAGAAAGTTTTATTACAAACAGCATAGTTAGAATGATCAAAAAGACAGGAGGCAGAGCTAGAGGTGGTAGAACTGAAAATGCTGAGATTTTCCTTAGGAGTGACGAGGATGGACAGGATTAGAAACGACTACATCGGAGGAACAGCCCGGGTAAGTCGGTTGGGTGATAAAGTGAGAGAGGCGAGATTGAGATGGTTTGGCAATGTGAATAGGAGGGATAAGGGATATATTGGAAGGAGGATGCTGGAGATGGGAATACCGGGTAGGAGAAGGAGAGGGAGGCCAAATAGAAGGTTCATGGATGTGGTCAGGGAGGACATGAGGGTGGTTGGCGTGACGGAGGAGGAAGCAAACAACAAACTGGTGTGGAGACAAAGGATCCGCTGTGGCGACCCCTAAAGGAAGGAGCCGAAAGTGAAACAATAGTTAGAATTATTCTTGGAAAAGTGAAAGTGTGACGTTGTGTTTGTGTGCATAAGGGTCATGGCGAGTACCGGCTAATCGTACATAACTTAAAGCCAGATCTGAGAAGGTTTCATCTCATTGACGAAAACGTATCTTGGTTTTATTGAAGTCACTAGCATACTGGTCAACAGTAAGTTGCAATTTGTATGGATTGCAGTTTGAAATCGATGTTGTGAATATCAGTAAAATGTATGTGCGTGATACGACCAAAAATAAAAATGACATTTTATACTTAATATTACATCATTCCGTGTCAACCTCAGCACTAATCCTACCAAGGAAGATTCTTATTCGGCCTTTTTGCTGTAATTCTTTACGCCGCAAAAACTTTAACACTAGCTACCTTCTTCTATGAAAGCGTGTCTAATAAGGAACTGTATAAATAATAGTATCCCGCAATGCCTTTTCCCTTTTTTACGGCTTGGCTATAGGCCTACACTAGGCAGATATCGCTGCGTCCAGGCTTGAGATTACTTTATGAAACAGAAAAGATTTATAAAAGGATCGAAGTCGTCTGACAAACAGACTTAAGATGACACCTGAAAGTAGGCTAGAAGGCCTTAAGAAAGAAAAACGACATGAGGGAAGACGGCATTACACAATCTAGTTACTCTGATAAGATTTACTGAAAGTGCTGGTCTAGCCAGTGTCTGCATTTGGTAGTGAAAACTATACTCTGAACAAGGGAGGTGTCAACTGGATGATAGCCATCGAAATTTATTGCTATAGGAAGCTATCGAGGGTCGGTTGGGCAGATTATCGCACAAATAAACTTCTGCTGGTTGACACAGATAACAAACGATTCCTAGTATGAAATATCACAGGATGTCAACTATGGTTCAATAGCCAGAATCGAGCAACGTATCCAAAAACGATTACTTAATCTAGTTAAGCAAAGTCGTCTGCCTCGCGATGTTTAGGATAGGATCAGGCCCTCTGGGTCACAACGTACACGTATGTATGGCCTCCCTAAAACACATAAAAAAGAACTTCCTTTTGAACCGATCATCTCTATGATTGGCTCTTCACAACATGAAATGGCCAAATGGCTTTCAGAAATTTTACAACCCGGACTTCATCTTTATTCGGAAAATTGTGTTAAAGACTCGTTTACTTTCGCTAATCATACCCAAAACCTTGATCTCGGTCCCAACGAAAACTTTTTGTGTTCTTTTGACATCTGTAACTTGTTTACAAACGTTCCCTTAGATGAGACAATAAAGATATGCGCTGATGCTCTTGGTCTTAACTTACCGTCTGATGCAAACTTACTCTTTGTTCCCAGCCGTGGCTATCGAACCATGTTCTTTTGCTGTGTACTGAAGGTTCTCATTTAATTCGCCTGCAAGTACAAGGGAATAGTCGCAACGAAGACCTCGTTAAAGAGCAAAGATGTTTTTGCGTTTTATACACTGATGTAAGGTATAGTATATACTAACTGTAATTTTATGAACAACATTACCGGAAGTAGGGCGTTGTATGCTACACTATGAAGCACACTTCAGCCCGGTCTTTTCTTCGATTTCATTGAATTGTCATTGATTTGAAACGGGAGGTTTGTGGCAAGCGAAGACACTTTGTAGCTAATAGCACAATGAGGTCGAATACAGTCTTGTCTTCAGTTGTAAGTTTGCAACTCCCTTTTCCACTCACTGACACGTACAAGTGCCACGGTAGTAGAAGACACTGAGGCTTCAAATTGCAATTGTTTGCCCGGTACAAATTCAGCGTAATATCACTGCTAGAGAGTATGTTTCCAACGCGTTGTGAAGATATGGAAAAGTACACGTGCCTTGTACTGCGTTCTTCTTTTGATCTCTTACTCTTAAGAACGCGTCTTATCAATTATTCACATACTTTTGGGGTATGTCGCGTGGCATGGCAGTTATGGAAATCATTTTGAATGAAATTTATTCTTGTATATGGCCTGGATATCTTAAGGAGATTATCCGGTAGAATTACTGATGAGCGCCCGCTGATAGAAGTCGTCACAAGAGAGAAAACCAATTTGGTTTAAGGAACAAATCAACTTAAGTATGGGGTGTCCTGCCACTCACCAGTTACCTGGAAGTAAAAGTACTGTCCTGTGTTACCGGCATATCACAGCGATGTGAGGACATAAATGCCCCCGCAGGCGTTGTACCGTTTGCTGAAAGTTTTGTAGGGTTGGCAAAAAAAAATATGTAAAACTTGCGTCGTTCAATAATTTGAGAAAATCTGGGAAAATATAATGATAGCCTCAGTCAAATTATCCATATTTGTGCAAGTTTCAATCGTTTGACATCATCTGAAGGAAACATGAATGGCCGACGATTATCAATACTCAAAAACAAGAATTTTGCCATTCTATCCTTTCATGTATCTGATAGGTGTGACAGTTGTAAGAAGCAAGTTCTATTTTTTTATAAAATAATCATTACTGTTAATAAAAGATCACCAATAGTTTTACGAAGCCGGAGATTTGAAATTAATTAGAAAGCTCATGTTGTTTGAAAGCATTCAATCTTGAAACTTCCTGCTTTGTAGTCTGTATAAAGATGAATATGGATTTATTTATAGATTCCGGACTGAGCAGAAAAGTTAACATTGAATTTTCTCGAAGATTCATTTAATCCGTAGTTTTCCAATTACTTCATTTTTAATAACCTTTTAAATAGTTATGATTTAAAGGTTAAGCAAGAGAAACCTCGAGTGAATTACATGACTGTGTAAACTTTCAAATGTTTCCAGAAGGACACGGTGGTGAATTTTTAGCATAGCAAGTTCTTCAAGATTGTTTTTTTATTTTGTTACATTTTGTCGTCTGTCCTATGATGCCATTTCGAAGAACTTAATATGCGAGTGGCATCTTTCTTTGCTATAAATGTGAAAAACGATAACAAAGAATCAGCATTCATGTTGCTTGATACATTGGTAGCAACTTCGGGAAATTGAAGTGCCCTCCAGATTAATTGGTAAAGGAGAAAAAATAACTAGAGGCTATTTTTGAAAAGTTTTAAAATCTGTCCCGCTTCCTTTTCATCATTTTGCGAATTTTGATACCGGATAAGGCATCAATTGTGTTTATTTATTTAATTTAAAATAACTGAGTACCTCCTTATGGCTTGGTAAAATCAATTTACTTGGATAATTTTTGATGTCTAAAAGGAATTCTGAACCTTAACTTTTTGTGTGCAATAAATAATATTTAAAAATTATTCTAGTCTACTTTTGCGTAGGGCATTAGCACAATTTAAAATGAAACAAAAGAACTGTTCGGTACGTAAAAGTAATGAAATATAAAGTCGAAAGTCCTTCTTGTGTTCCAATGCAATACAAATAAAAGCAGGAAGACTTGACTCAGCCTTAAACTACAAACCGCACTTTCGTAAAATTTTCGTACCAACCACCCTGTATTGCAATGTAACGAATGAAAGATAATATAAAAATTTGTCGTTCCCCCAATAATGTTCTTACCCGATGCTCAGGATAACACAGTGGCAACCCTTTCTTTTGTTTTCTTTCAAACACTTAGTCCTTCTTTAGACTTGATCTACGACTGTCATAATGTCGTAGATACAAGCCTATCATTTTGTTTCTGAATAAGTGAGTCTTCCTTGTTTTTTTAAGCTTTTTTGAGTTTCCTTTAAAAGTGGGTTGTGGTACAAAATTTGAATATTGCGTTAAGTAACGGATTCATTTTGCTAAACGTTTTTGCCGTACACTGACCACAGCAATCGTATGGAGTGAAATAAGAAAGCTGTTAACATGAATTTATTGGAAAAGAGAAGATCCTAGAAAATAACGGTCACAAGAGCGACACATTTTCTGCCACTCGTGTTGTTGAAAAAGGGGTAAATTGTGAACAAATTCTTTTTGTCGACAGAGTACCGGCTTCTTTGTTTTGATAAATGCAGCTTCTAAAGCGGCAAGATGAAAGGAGATCTGGCTTTGGCTAATACCCTAAACGGATCCTCTTGATAGTCGTCAGCACATGATGGGTTTTCAATCAAAAGCTGTCCTATTACCGAGTCTGTTTTGGGATCTGTTGACTGGACCTTGTTTACGCGATTAGGTAAAATTTTTGAAACTTTACTGCGTCTACTAATGAAGGCCGGCATATGTTGCGCGATTCTGTCATGTAACCTCTGCGACGTACGACCTATATATTCGCTCGCACAGCGACACGTAAATGTAGAAACTAATAAACTTTTATGTGTGACAGGTAGTACGTCTTTTGGGACAACAGGCAGCAGCTTTTTACTGGAATACACAACACGCGGTTGTACCGTGAGAAAACTGTTGGTCACGGCCGTTTTTATTCTTTTGTCAAAACTCAAGGAAATATTCCCATTCCACGGTAGTCGCGGGACAATATACGCGCTGGGACTCGTTTTGCCATAAAACTCACAAAACCAATCTCATCGCTACTTTAATTCACCGTGCTCTAATTATTTGCTCGAAAAGTAAACCGGATGAGGAATTAGCCAACATTAAGACCATTTTCAAGAAACGACTACCCAGAATATATCATCAACATTGTCATTTTCAATCAAATTACCAAGTTTTCCTCTGACCCAAAATATGACCCCATGAAGTGTCCAGTATATTTACGACTACCGTGGATTGGGAATGTTTTCTTGAGTTTTGACAAAAGAATAAAAACGGACGTGACTTCAGCCCTTAAATTAGCCAAAAAATAAGCAACTTGCTTAGCAACCCTCAGCGGAGACAGTTCGCAACTTTTTTTCGCAGAACAAAATCACACATTTTCTCAAAAATAAAGACAGAAGAATTCTTTTCTGATTTCAAACAAATACCTCAGGGTACCTTATTACTTTAGTTTTGGCAATGTGTGGAGGTGTGTGAAATTTTTCGGTGATTTCTTGATTCGGTATCACAGAGAACAAATAACCTTAGCAACCTGTTAAGCAACCTGTTTATCCTAAACGTGTATCATACCCTTGGCAACCTTAGTCCTGACCCTGAAAATCGAGTTGCTTTTTCAAAAAATGTGTAACTGTATCGTTCCCGTGGGTTGCAGAGACAAAAATTAGAGTGAGAACTATTGGTCTTACGATAGGAAATATCCCTAAACAGCTTTATTACTACTTTTGTCGGAGACTAATGAAAAATTTTAACTGTTACATAAAATATTTTTTTGCCCTGATATTTGGTAATTAATGTCCCTTATAGAAAGATTGTTCTCAAGACACCCAACATATGGTGATAACAGACTGATAAATGGCCTAATTGCTTAATTAAGGGGGGAGGGGGGAGATGATAAACAACCAGTACTGACATTGGCGTGGCCATCCATTTCAGCCTGAGGGAGAGATGTACAGTTGTTCATAAACCTCACCCTTTTGAAAATTCTTAAAATTTATATAAAATGTTTTCTAGCTCGATGATGCATCTAATGATTTACTTTACTATTAATCTCGACTAGAGGTTCTTGCAAAGAAGAGCAAAATGTTCCCTCCAGTCCCCCCCCCCCCTCTCCGGGTCGCACTATGGGCCAGCAATAATCTTTCTCGTACTACAGGGGAATTAGATATCAACAAGTATTTATTTTTGATGCAAGTTAAAGGATCTGTTCCGTCTGTACAATAGATAGATGCTATTTCATTGCTACCTTGTTACCCGGGTTTGCATCCCCGGGGAAAAGTTAACATCGTGAAAATTTGCAAATATCTTAAACATGAAAAGCATGAAAAATAAAAGCATTTTGCATTTGCTGGGCTCCCTTAGTTAAGTCTGTCGCTTCCAACGATACCGACTGGCTACGAGCTTGCGTTGCTCGATGATCTAAAAGGAATCACTGACTACGTACCAGACCTTCTGCTTTAGAAACAGATCTGTTCACCGGGCTAAGGGAATGGAGGTTTCCTGTAGACAATGATCAACAATTCAACTATTGTGGCTTGAATGCAAAGCTTTGAATTGAAAAACATACAACTCAGAAGATCAGCTCACAACTTACAAAACAAACGCTGATGTATCAATAAAACCAATAAAGAAACTTATAATCATGTAGGACTGAAAATTCGTGACGAAAGATTGTTGAATGCAAATCGTGAAAAGCTGCAAAGAAGTACTGGTGTACATACTACATGCGGTTAAAACACTCAGAGAAGTGAAAAAATCCAAGCTATTAAGCAGGTTTTGTAAATTGCATGTAAAGAACTCGACCTTGGATTTTATTCGTTCTCTTTGAGTTACTTAGCAGCTATAATAACTTTTAAGTCGGCTCTAGATCTCAGTCTCATATCACCTGTGTAATTTTACCGAACGTAATGGTTCTCGAATTCTTCATGTCACGATCATTCCAACTACAACATGAATTCAGAAGCAAAATATTTGAGTTAAAATCTCATAACACGTTTCCCATCTTTACACAAAATGCGTTATGCAACGTTTTAACGGGAGCAAGGTGTTGGGGCCCATACAAATATGAAAAGACACTTTTTATTCAGAGGATGAGGTAGAGTGGGTTAGAGCTAATAGGTTCAGCTTAATCTTTGATCAAACCTTACTGTCGTAGTCTTGAATTGATGAAAACAATTTTAAATGCCTTTTATTGGCAGCAAGAGACCGCCATTATCTATCTATTTCCCCCTATTTCCATTTGAAAACGTTAATTAGGGACCTTTCATTCCTGCTTACTAAGCTTCCAAAGTAAGTGTACCTTACAGTGCCCTCTCTGTCCCAGGCGCATTCAAAGGGCTTAAAGGCTGACATTACTCTTGCAGCTAAGGCCTGCTGATAATTCATGTTTTAATCCATTTTCATCAAGAAGATAGAATTTGAAATGTTAGTTTCAAAGCTAACTGTTTAAATCTTATCTTCGTGGTGATACTTTTTAACTTCAATGGGCTTTGGACAGATAGACGGACCGGAGAGTAGTCCTTCTTGGTCCAGTCACATAGTGCAGAGAGGCTGGTCTCCAATTGCGATTAGCTGGATGTCGATGTCTACCAGTGGATGTTTGGGAGCTAATGTGGCGACTAGAGAAATAGAGTATGTTAAAATAGGAAGTCACCTAGCTCAGTTGGTAGAGCGTACGCCGCGAAAGCGTGGGTCAAGGGTTCGATTCCGGTGGTGACATATTCTCTATTTATCTGTGTTCTTTTCAAAACTAATCCATTATCTTGGAAGTGTAGATGAATAGCAAACATACGCAGCGTGTTTTATAAAGCTTGCAAGCATGGCTGACAATGACCTTCGGTTGGTAGGTCCAGCGAATGCACTCACGACCAGGTAACGATTTGTAGTACATGTAGAACGCAACAGTAGAAGATATAGAGACAACTCAAGCATGTTTCCGAGCCGATATTGTGCTGTATTTCATGACTGCTTGACACACTGGACAACAAGACCGTTATGAATTTTGCGGTAGAGCAATAATATGTAATGTAACAAGTTGTAGATGACACTTCTTCTTCTTTTTCTAGGTGCCCTGCCTGCTCTTCAATGCCGTTGCCGATAGTTTTTCCATGTTCTTAAGGATCTTTTGATACTACAGTCGAACCTGTCTATAGCAGACACCTGCGGTTCCTGAAAAAAGTGTCCGCTATTACCATGTGTCCGCTATATAGAGGTTTTAAATTATATCTGCCTAATTTAGCTAATCTTAGTTAATTTGTCCTAATTAATTAGTCTGCCTAATTTCGCCAAGGATATAGGAACAAAAAGATACATTAATTAATAATAATGTTTTAAATCCTATATAAACCGAAATAATAAAGCATTAACAAGAATTTTAGGAGGTAGTATTAGTATTTCGAAGAAGATCGTTGGACACGTGTCGTTCAACTGGAGTAAATTTACCTCCATGTTTCTTAAGGTTCCCAACAGTTGTATTCGTGCGACATTTTCAGGGAAGAGAGTAAATAGAGGTGCAGGGCTTGGATAAGAATAACCAATGGATTATACTTTTATGGTGATGCTCGTGTGGTACTTTAGTTGGAAAAAGCATTCAAGAAGATAACTGAGAACATAGATGCCAAAGTAGCAGTGTTTGGAATAGTTGCATTGTTCGAAAATACTTACTGTATCATGAATTTTATCGGTTTATATTCTTCTGACAACTCAGGGATCACGGGTCTATAGAGCTAGGGGAGCTTAAATAGGAGTACAATACGAATGTCCGCTATACACAGGTTAATTTTAAGACAAATGTTCACGCGGTTCCGAGAAAATGTGTCCGCTATAACAAGTATCTGCTATAAAACTGTCCGCTATATACAGGTCTTTCAATGAGAGTTTGACCATGATTCGACCCGTTCCTAGAAAATGGTAAATCTGATTTCTTCGACACGACGTTTCGGCACTCCCTGTTGCCATTTTCAAGTGAATAAAATTTGACAAGCACACCATTAAATAAGGCATTCCAATAAAATACTAATATGCGTGTGGAAATATAAAATCTATAAAAGTCGTAAACATGTGTCTGCTATGTGTCCACACTCCCAAGGGATAAATTAGAATAATATATTAACCGCAGACTTGAGATGCAAGGTAAATATCAGTTATAAAGCGCCTTTGAATGTAATAAGGATATATAAATGCACTTATGTATATTTTACCGAGATGATAAGACCCTTGTTATTCTCATTTCATAAAAGTGTGCTTTTTGCCTTTTCATCTGTATCATTGACAAAGTAATTGCCTTCTGCAAGCTTGACGTATTGAAGCCTATAATCCTTCTTGCTAATTCATATGTAATGGCACTGATAAGGCGGAGTCAACTTATTTTAGGCCTTCAGCTGGGTCTTATGCTTCATGCAGGACTTGCCTATCCAAGGTGTTCATCTGGCAGTCTTGATAAGTGTCCAAACCATTTAAATATTCACTTTTACATTGTTTACTAGTGCGAGTGTAATAGCTAGTCATCATAGTAACACATGGTCTATTCTGAGCCACAATTACGCGAAGTATATGCGTGAAATTCCCCCGATTCCTATATTTTCGTAAGCACATCTGCCAAACTGTATTTGATGGTGCACTGCTCAATCATAACCTTGCATAAGGATGAAGGGGCGCAAAAGATTTGGAAACACTGTTTGAATATTTTTATCATGAAAATGTTTTCTCGTACTGCTTAGTGTCATCGAGAAGAGAGGATTTGAAATTTTAGTTTTGAATGTCAGTTTTGCGTTCGAGTCACGGTGATGACATATTTTTCACTTTTCTAGTGTTTTTTCAACCCAATCCTTAGTATTAATCTTTAAAAAATATTACAAGCTAATTCTTGATTCTTTGCTGCACATATTTCGCTGTTTAAGAGGAATATACTGTGGTTGTGATGCGGACAAATTAAAAATTACTCATCATCACGTGGCGTAATTATGACGTCAAATTAAGAGGAGTTCGAATTTATTAGCGTATTTTGCAGCTAACATATAGTCAATTTCTAACAGTCATGTCCGTGACAAGCTCAGTGTAATATGTGCAAGGATAATATATACAATATTTGAACGCATGTGAAATGCAAAGATATTACAGGAATAACACTTCTGAATCTTTTCATGATGATCGTGGCTAACTATGACTGATCAATTAATGATGGATACGTTTGTAATAGATACGAACCCCAAAGCCACTCAATTTCAATGTAGAAATTATTCCTTCCATCCATGCTGGAATGGTCACTACCCCTCTTTTGAGGACTTACACGAAACGCAGAGAAATGAAGCGCATAGCTTAAGAAGCAAGTATTTTGTACCTTCAGTTGAGAATTTTGTTAATACTAAGTATGATCTATACGAAACGAGGAAGAATACTTTCTCGAGCAACAGTTTGTATAACACAAAAGAAACTGAAACAAGAGCGGACCAAGTTATGGCTTCACCCACAGAACAAAGTAAACCTTTGAAGATATACGATACAAGACTCCAACTTCAGCAAGCCAGTAATGTCGTTAGTCAGTTGGAAGATCTTCGAAAGAAACAAAGAGACAGAATACTAAATATCCAAGGCATGATGCTGGAAGTAGAGCCTTCAATTAAACAAGAACTAAAAGATAAAATTGTAGACAACGAATACGTTTATGACTGCGCTTGTATGAGTCATGTTAGTAATCTCACAATGAAAACAGAGCAGTTAGAAAGGATTGTGTCTAAGGTGAACAAAACCCTAGAAGACCATAAAGGTTTTTGTTATAAAAATGTTGGCTCTATAAATGCAGTGGAAGTGCAAAAGAGAGAATTCCCTAATAAACCAATGCAAACAACTAACTTGGCCAGTAGTGGAACACACTTGAGTAATATGAAGATGGAAAGTATAATTCAAATGCCAGCAAAGATTGTGAAGGAAGAATTGAATGTAAAGAAAAAAATAAACGAACGAAGCAAAGAAATTAAACAAGAGAAATATCAATCACCAACAAGAATTAAGAAGGATATCCTGGATAAAGAGAAGGAAAGGGTTGAGAGTTTCCGTCCATATCTTTGGCTGAAGATTGATGAAAATACTGGCATTCGTTCAGTACAACCTCTCAAGGCTTTTCCGGAAAGTGCTCATAAGGAATCAGAAAAGGCTAACAAACAACTTCATACGGGTGTTGAAGAGAGACAAGAAACCAGAACGTGCGAAGAAAGCAAAATATTTAAAGAACGTAGCGTAAATGTACCTGGGAATGGAATTAAGGACTTATCCTCGTACACTAAGAAAACGGTAGAGGTTTGTGATAATTGTAAGATATTACAACAAGAGTTAACGCAACTTAAGGCAGATATTAAGTCTTTAAGA
>JAAAKM020006971.1:96943655-96958437 GCA_010016025.2 Alatinidae sp. Z8VKAUB7J3
GGTGTGGTCTTTCCTGCCTCATGTATTTATGTCATCGAGGCATCCTGAAAAAGGAAAATATGTCAAAGATCGCAGTATACTGGAACCAGTACTCGGGTATTATGGTTGAATACGGGTGGAAGAGGGTGGAAGGCTAGAGCAAGGTTATGAACGGGGAAAGAACTACATCTTCGTATGTACGAACAAAGATACTAATAAAAAAATTAAAAACATCAGGATTTTCATTAACGAGCAGTATCTTCATTATTTGAGAAATGTGTGTTGATCACCTAACACAGCTATCATAGAGAAATGAATGTTTGCCAAATCCATTTAACCATACTATTGTAATATATTATAGAATTGCTTAAGTTTACGAACGACAGACTACCCCAATTCTTGCAAAATTTAATGAGCTATTTTGGAAAGTATTTGACCTGGCCATATACACCTAATTATAGACTTAATCTTACGTCATTTAGCAGATATACGCCAAGGAAAGAACACGCAGTCGTGCACCAAAACATTGCAGTTTATTTGTTCCAATCGCAATGTGCACAAAGACGAAAGTAACAGTTGCATAGTCGTACTTTTTGCTTAAGCAGGTTGCAAATGACTAAGTATAAGAACCTTCCGCATGAAGTGCCATTTAAAAACTCTTAGTACAAGTTATATTTACATCATGTTATTGTAATGAATATATTATCGCTGGGCAAGTACTTAAAGCCCTCCTCAACAAACGAGCTCTTTTGTATATATATTCATAAAACATAATTTTACGTTTGCTTATAATAAGAGGGAATCGGGAAGATTTCTCTTTAGATATGAGCTTAGCATTACATGCGCCGCAAAATATCATGCGTGGGTGACCTAATCTGACGTCATGGCAGCCAAAGACTTCGTCGCGACTGAATCTGACGTCACAATAGTAGAGAACTGCTAACTTTCAAGTGTTTCTTATGTTGTCTGTCTTTCGTAAAGGAGAGCAAGGGAACAGTTTAAAATATGAAGGTTCCATATGTTGCCATTATTTTATTACTACTGGAAGGAATAGCTGATGGCATGCCTTTGCCAAGTAAGTGTTAGGTCACTCTGTCAAACGTCCTCATCAAAAATTTTAAACACTTTCTTATAAGAAGAGTTCGAGGGGACCTTAAACCCAAGTTTAACCAAATTTCCTTTTCCAAATTATCTGAGTTCTTATTTCACAACCTATATTGAGGGTATTAGTCCCATAAGGTTTACGCCATTCACTAAACTTTCATAGTGCAGATTTTTCTTTAAGAGGAGTAAGAGATCAACGGGTATCCATATACTACACTTGGGAGCAGTGGTTGATTACAGGAACTTTAGTGAATAATCTAAGACTTTCGGAAGACGGTGAAGTAGACGACGTATTTTTGTCTGGTACTGTTTCTAGCAACCATACCAGTTTTACGATTGGGACCCACTTGTATCCTATCTGCGCTGAGGAGTATTCAGATATGATGTTCTATGTTTTATTCAGAGCGAGGTCCGCTTTACATTTAAGGGTACTTGAGGCGGTCGCTATTGAATTGTGGAAGCCGTCGTTGTGCGGACAGAAAGAATTTGTATTCAAAATGAGATTGTATAGCTTGTGTATTGGTATTGTAAATATTCAATTGCAATTTGAGACACTACTTTTATTATTTCACTTTCTTTGTAATAATTTCTCTATCGCATCATGGCATTTTTATTTCTTTTATCGCGAATTCCCATGTAAATTGCTCAGACCTTGATTTAGTATTTAAGAATTGAATTTTTCACTGTAAGTATGTTGGCGTTAGAATCTTGACAAGAGCCGACATAAGAGCTTTGGTTAACAAAATATGTCGTTGCAATGTGTCCGCTGTTATTCTCTATTTTCAAGTTTTGTACGGCAAAGAACTTTAGTGAATTATCTAAGAATTCGGAATATGGCAGGTTTTGGTAGCACTGTCGGATGCATTAGGAATCCCTGCTACAGCCGACAGATGGCGGTGAAGAATGTAACAGCAAACCACTGCACTGTCTTCCCAAGAACTATCAAGAAAAGTCACTTGCTGATGTTTATTCCCAACGACGTGATTGAGGCGTCTCTCGATTGCAAAGGAGACACTTATTTCGGTTAAGATTCTCGTGCGACTGGTATGATTTTACGACATCCAACGACTGTACGCAATACACAGAAAACCCTTCAAATTGGCATTGGAAACGTATCTAAACAGGTTAATTTGAAAAAGTTTGGCAAGAAATTTGGGAACTTATCATTAAGATGCTTGGATTCATAGAGACTATGTGACTAAATGATGACAATTCAATAATAGATAATTTTTATTAATAATGGAGTACAAAAGTACCATAGGTCTTGTTATTGGATCCTAATAATAATCAATGTGTTCTCGGAAATCGGAAAATAGGTGACATTACTGCTATTGGTCAAAGTGTAAGTACAGCATGGACATCATTGCTACATACACGCCATCCCCCAAGAACTTGGAGTGAGAGATTGAAAACAAAATCTTGGTAAACGTTAACAAAAATGAAAAAAAAAAGACGTACAAAGAGAACTTGTTTCAGCAATAGTTCGTAAGTGCACGTGTCAATTAAGGCATGTTCCAATAAGTGAGCAAAGAGGAAGATGTGACGAAAAAGAAAATGTTTTGTGCATATAATCATCTTCATTTGCCTTAAGAATTACATTTTAGAGCTTTTAAAACGCTTTTATAAATCTGATATTATCTCTAAGTTTCGCTTTTATAAATTAGCACTGGGTAACCATAGCATTTCGAGACCCTCAGACTGTCCCGCATACTAAATAATGTATTTCATATGATGTTCTCGAGCCACAAACTCTGATTTACTAGTGAAATTCTTTTGCTTATCTACGTCGTGTATTTTGCATGGTCTATGATAAAATTTTCTACAGCCACGTTCATCTACATATGGATACAGTATATGAGAAGTGACAAACAAAGTTTCATTACTTGTGAGTTTAGCTCATCCTTTGAAATCATCATGAAACTCAGGAGTAGTGGCATTGTGTGTTGCTCTAATCATATACTCTATCTGTTTGAAGTTTTGTGCAAAACTTGGGCACTCTTGAGGTCCGTATTACATAAATATTGTACATAAACATAAATAAACACTTTTATAGAAACTTACGTAGAGAAGATGTTTAATAAAGTCATACTGAATAGAGATGGAAAAAGTATACAGATATTCTTGGAGACAAGAACAAGTCAGGGTAGTTATAATTAGCAAAGGATCATAACAAGCGTAGAAATACTTCTGGATCTTGTCATACTTATTTCTTATAAGATCGCATTATTTCTTTACGATATCAAATCGGGAACAATTTATCTTATTTTTTCCATTTCTTTTTTGCTTTTTTTTTCATTTTTGCAATTTTGGGGGCATTTTTTTGACTTTTTTGCATTCTTTTGCGTCTTGGCAAGGAAACCATTGCTCTACTGACTTATACTGCTTGTAATGAAGGAGGAAATGAGGGATTTTAAGCCTTAGAGCCAGTGAAAATATGCAATCCACTTCATTTCTGATACTATTTGCATATTACAGAACTACTCTCTATGTATGCATGATGAAGAATTCATTTAAAGAGTATCTTTTATTTTCAAGGTACTAGAGGAGAACATAGTACAAACAGTCTATTGGCATCTTTGACTTCCATGTTCCATATTTCAATGATTCTCTTAGCTGCTGCTCTTACTCATCACATAGTCCACACGCAAGATTGTGAAAGCGGACATTCCATTCTAAGAAGGTAAACAATGAAATATTGATCAATTCTCGTATATTTCCATCCGTTTAATTCTTTGTTGTCACGGTTTATATTATGAAGCTTATTAATCAAGACTAATATAATTTATCGTTTGATAAATTTAGATGGGAAAAGTTATCTTAAATATCCATTTCAAAGCTAATAATAATCCACAATACCTTATTCCTTTCAAATTTCGTCTTCCTTTAATTTTCGCCCCCAGGGGGGCCAAAATTAAAGGGAGCGAATTGAAGAGACAGCAGGAGGGGGGCAAAAATTAAAGGGAGTAAAAATCAATTTTTAAAATGCAGGAGGGGGGCAAAATTAGAGGCAATCAGGTAGGCAAAGACATAAATACATTAGCATTTTGAAGAAGGTAGTCTTCTTCAATACCACAGATAATAAAATTATATAGGAGGCTGGTAGTTTCTTCAAGGGGTGCGATTGTTTACAGCGCCATATAAGTCAGAATTTTTTCTCTGCTGTGGAAAAAAATGCCGTGGTAATTTCCGCGGTGCCTTGCCTTCACTACGGCGTTTTATATCTAATTGCACGGGCTGCAGTATGGGCAGTTTTGCAGGGATATGCCGTTTTGCAATATTTTTTCACCAAAGGAAAATTCGAAAACGTACGGAACAAGCAAAGAAATACGATCTGAAGCCTATCTCACATATTTACGAAATAATACACAAAAATGTAGACCACGAAGACTTGCTTGTACTACGAAGACAAGCTTGTAGTTTAAAAAGTTTAACTAATAGAGCCATTTCAATGCTCAGTTGCGCGGTCACGAGCAGAGAAACCCCTGCCAACCAAACTAATTTTCTTAATTTACAACCGAGTAGAGTAAAACGTGAGGCGTGATTTCACATAAGATCGATTAAATTAATATTTGATGCAATTGGTCCTTCTCTATACATCGTCCTGAATTAAATCCATTATCCTTAATAAATACAACAGCTTTTATGCCTGTAACGTTTATCAATACACTTGCCAACGGCTGTCTGCTGACTAGAACGAGAGCGTTATTAAGATCAGCATAACAAATAAGTCGCATAGCATGGCCGTGGACTTTATTCACCAAATATCATGGTGCAAACCCTCATTCCAGCCCCCAGAAACTCATAAAGTGCAATGAGTATCAGCTATAAAGATCTTGGGTTCGACGGTATTCGTTGTTGTGGCATAACCTTGCAAGGAATGGTGTTGCAGATAGTTTGAGCCCATTCCTTGTCTTAGAGATGTTATATCTGCACCTTGGAACGTCCTTTCTTGTCTTAACAAAAGCCCAAATGTACCTTTTTAGCCTTGAAAATAAATTTCCAAGGCAAACAACCTCCAATTAATGATTCTGTTTTCAGCTCGCTCTGTTTTGCTCATCTATTTTCTATACTTCATTTTAGTTAAAGAAATCTGTTCTTTTGATAGTCTTTTACCATATCTGATAATCGATGTATTCCTTCGTACAGTCCTTCACCTGTGACTGCGCACATTTCCTGGATAAACCATGGGTTTTCCTGCATATCACGAAGGCCAAGCCGTTCCACTAACTCATGCGATCGGAGTGCATTGGGCAAGTCTTGCTTGTTAGCGAAAATCTACGTAGATGAGAAAGAAACATAGAACATGAAATGCCTGGTGTAATTAAACAGAAGCACAAGCATCTACACATTTTGGGTGGAAGTTTCATTTTGGCTTCAACTTAAGGTCGCTTCGGGTGGTCATCACTTACAGTAGCAACATTGCTTAAATTTGCATCGATTCACTTAAAGTTGGCTTATGCTGAACACAAAGCCAGCCAAAGCCTTGAGATGGCAGGATTTGGGCGTAGTTAAAGCGATGGGCGTATCTTGGTTGGGTGCCAATTCCATTACAATTTTATTCTTATTTGAAACATAGCTATGTGCTATAGAAGCTAAAAACCATAAGTTAGCATCTGCATTTAGACATTCATCTAGGCGGACAATGGGAGACAAGGGATGGCAAACCTGTCCCCCGTCAGATTTGTGCTTTGTTTATACTACCTTATTAAGTAAGTTTTACCCTTGAAAACGTAAGTATCGTTTTAAGAGCCTATTTGCGTCTGAAGTGGAGTTTATTAAGATCCTCAAGTTATAACGCCCAAGTGGTTTGAAAACAATCTCGCCAAATGCACTCAAGCCGGACTAAACAGTG
Source organism: Alatinidae sp. Z8VKAUB7J3 (assembly GCA_010016025.2). Classification (NCBI taxonomy): domain Eukaryota; kingdom Metazoa; phylum Cnidaria; class Cubozoa; order Carybdeida; family Alatinidae; species Alatinidae sp. Z8VKAUB7J3. The sequence continues at coordinate 96,949,591 of JAAAKM020006971.1, forward strand.
TAAGATATTGCCACTACTTAACAAACTATGCCAATTTCCAGTGGTAATAAGCCGCTATTTTTGTTAAATACGGTGGCAAAAGATATTTTGTAGCAAATCCGTGTGGATGGATACAGACATAAAGACATGACAATAACCCAACAACAAAATTAACGTCAGTAAAAATGAAACACGAAAGGAAATAAATCTTAAGAATAGATCAACAAATATTGGAGTTAAGGTAGAGAGATTGAAATCGTAATAGATGTACAATGCTTACCACTACAGGGACTCCTATGTCTATGCCATCTTCATGAACAATACTAAATAGTTCCTTCCTCGCCTCTTGAACGCGTGATATATCAGAGCTGTCTATTACAAAGATAAGACCTTCTGTTCCCTGAAAGTAAAAGAATTTCATAAAATCAGTACTACCCAAGAATAAGGCCAATGAAAAAAATTTAATTCGTACTAACCATAACTTAACAAAATGTTCCTAACTTCATTTTACATTTTGACTATCTGAATATTTAAAATTTTAATAATTAAGTAGTGATATACTTCTACAGGAACCGCTTTTTAAAATCTTTAATGTTTGAAGAAGACCTGGTATATGAGATTGCCTTTAACTTTTCAGGATTCCTATAAAAAGTCGCAATCTAAGTCCCAGGAATATCAAAGTTTTCTGGACATTAACTATCAAGTTATCTCAGAATTTCTGTCATAAATTGAATACCGTTGGTACACTTGACATAATTCATTTTGTCGCAGGACACTGGCAGCCCATCTGCAATTTTTCTGAACAGTGTTTTCATTGTGATGAATAGAGTTCCTTGAGAATTCCGAGTTTTCAAGACTTCTCAGGTTTCAATATTATATTCCCTAAGATTTCTAAATATTTTTGAGATTGTAGGGAACTCTGAATAAAGAAAAATTATACACCGCAAACTTCTGCAGCCATAAAACAATAATGATGTAAACATCTTCTTGCAAAAATCAAAATTTGAAAGAGGTTCCCTTTGATCATTATAGCGTTTACATTAACTGTAAATGCAAGCGATAGGCGGTACTTACGTGATAGTAATGTCTCCACAAAGGTCTGAGTTTTTCTTGACCACCAACGTCCCAAACTGTAAAGGTGACATTTTTCACTGGTGTAACGGTTTCTACGTTAAAGCCAATAGTAGGTAGCGTTGTTATGGTTTCGTTGAGTTTCAGTTTGTAAAGGATCGTTGTTTTACCAGCCGCATCCAAACCGAGCATAAGAATACGGGCTTCACTCATGGAAAAGTTTTCCAGCATTTGAAATATCTTTGACAGGAGCAGGCCCATATTTGTAGAAGGTGATAGGTAAAGAATCTACAAAGCAAAAAATAAAATTAAATTCATTGTTTTTGTCCTCTTTTTTTGTATTGTTGTCTTAGTCATTACTGTGGTTATCAGCATCAGCATGATCAGCATTACCATTACCATCATCATAATCCTCAACATCATCATCATTACAATCATCAATGAAGTCAATGAGGTCGTAGTAAGCATCCTTATCAACGTCATCATTATTAGTGGCACCATCAGCATTAACGTTATTACCATAATCAGTAGCTTGAGCATCATCGTCAATGCCATTATTATCATTGTCATTTTTATCAGAGTCATTATCATGTCATTATCATCAAAGTCATTATCTACTACGCATTTAACAACTGCAATACCTGCATCAACGTAGACAATCTCATTATTCTCCACATTATCATCATTAATATAATCATCAGCATCATTATCAAGGTCATTGTCTTTGATGTCCATAAGATAAAGGTAACAACAAATACAACAAGTTATTATTGTCGCAATCCTCATCCTAGTCCACATTAGTACTATTCTTCAAGCTTTACTCTATATCATACTGTATACAAACTGTTGAAAAATTTTATGGTAGACCTATAATGCAAAAGCCAGTCTAATTGCCAAGAGAGAGATGATACTTGTAATTTCTAAAGTTTTTACAACGGTGACTCTATTCGGGGTAGCTTATATCGACGTGCATGTACACGTTACCCCATCTCCCGAAAAGGTATGAACGTAAATTTGGTGCAGAAAAATAACATTTTAGTAGCTACATTTAAGCAGTGCTGCTTTACAAAAGCTTGAAAAACGTTGCGAATAGAAATGGAGAAAAAAACAGAATCACAATTGATTTTCAGAATGTGGCGTTACACCATTTAAAACTACAATTTATAAATTTTGTGTTTACTAAATACTTAACAGTTAGGTATGCCTTTGGTATATTTACACTGTAAAAGGGTTAAGGTACCGAATGATACTAAATAGTAATAAGTGAATTGGTCATCGTTTTCAAATTTGTAAGACGGTGCAATGGTAAACTATTGCCCGTTTAATTATCGAACGTAACATTTAAACTCATTCAATTATCTTGATTTTTCTGTAAATCTAGCCTCGGTAACTTCACAAAGTACTTATTTTAATAAAAGCAGCATCATAATACAATGTGTGATAAAGCGAAGCTAAAACATCACATAGTCTATGGAAAACGAGGAAGTTGTAACTTGTAATACATAGGATTGAATTAAATTGACATTTTATCAAATCTGTACTTACTTCTCTCTTGAGTTGCGATAGATCCTCCAGATGTCCCCGTCGTTACAAACTTGCTTATATTTTCCATCGTTGCTCCTTCACTTTTATGGTCTTGAGAACGTTTGCTCATAAGTAAACAGAACATTTCTTCCCACGTGGCAGGTATTAACCCCGACGACGTTTCGTGTTATTTTAGCACTGATGACACAACAAATGCCAACACACGAATTTTTTAATTTTCATTTGCAAGCCTCGTTATTAATGCGAGGTTTGTTGTCATTCGTTTTTAACGTGGACCAGAGGTCGAACATGGTTATGATTGAAATTTCGAGGGAAACCTTGGATGTTTTTCCGATTATTGTAGTCATTGAAGTTCTGTATCGAAAGTTCATCAGGTCTACGAAAGTTGCATCCTAAAGCCATACCAACAAAGGCCTGACCAAAAATCGACACAGGAGCTGTTTGTTGCAGTGAACTCCCGTGCACAATTATGCATATGGCAGCCATGCAATGTCAACTGAAGACAGTGCTTGTGGTAACGGTAAATTTTAAAATATCCAGATACTTTGCTCAACAAATTTATAAACTTTAGTGATAGAGTTATAGACTTAGAAAGAAATTAATTAGGAATCGGATATATGATCAGTGAAACAATTGGACGCTAGCGCCAATGTAACAGCCAGGTTGTTGATTGGAGGTTTATATATTCCATCATAAATTGTGAATGTGGCCTTCCTTTAAACTATATGTATGAGTTTACCTAGACGAGAATTTTACATTGTTGTTTATGTACTTATGGAATGAAGATGAAGTGGTGCTCACTCGTTATTTTATTTGCAGTTACAGTATACCGTTATAGGTTGGGTGACAGGTTTTATTGACCGCTGGGGAATAAGCATTAACTGCTTACCTAACTGACTAGCTACTAAGCAACGAGTAGACAAAGAAGATACGAACAATCGGTCATGCATAAATGGTACAAGTTTATACAGATGATTAGGTTATACTTACTAGAAAGACCAAGGAACCAAGATTTTGAATTTTGCAAAGGGCTTAACGTACTAATAACTGATGAACATGACAGCTGTAGGGAACTTGGTGTCATGTACATACTTTTCCCTTTAACCTTTAAAACATGCCAAATATGCAAACCATTAAAATATGCCATATGATATACGCAAAGGTAATTAAGTAAGAACTTAACAGGCCAGTAGCCAATACCCTCTTGAAATATTTCCCCCAAAATTGTTGCTTTCTTAAAATCATATGAAAAATATAGAGTATGCAAGTTTGCTGCCCTTAAGTACCAACTATGCTGGAAGCATTTCTGCTGGCTCTAGTCCTATAACCCAGGCAGATGCTTGAACGTATTTAGAGGAGTTCAGGTAACACTGTCTGGGATATGAGTACCTCATTGTTATAGCTACAGTTTCACTCAATCTAGACTACACATCTTTGTAAGCAGATACCCATCTCAGGATGTATATAGTTCTGATTCTGTTTTGAGATCAGTTTCTTTTTCTGCAACATGTTTTGTTTACTATATTCAAGCAAAGACCTCAAACATATTTGTTTCATGAGCTAGTAAGAAATGGACCTTTACAAAGTAGATTGTTGCATAGACCATAACATACATTTATAATTACATACAATTGTGATATTACTTGACTTGAAGTCATTGTTTTATGCAGAAGTATAACCTGTTTATAACAATTATTGAAGGGACAGATCAGTTTTGTCAGTTTTGATTGTCAAAGAGAGATAGCTATACTATGCCTGTGGGTCAGGTATGAATCAAATCTGAGATTTAAGGAAATGCAAGGTCATCCCTGCAGGGAAAGATTATAAAAGATTGTATCACTTCTCAGAATGCTGCATTTAGTGGTATTAAGTTGATTTTTCCTTTGTCTCTTTTGTTTTCAATTGAATATATACTTGGTGTTATACACCTGAGAAATGTTGCTCGATGTGTGACTGTGACCATTTTGGACTGATGACTGTTCTATGATAGTAAAATACTAGTTAAGTGTGTAATAAATTGTTTTGTGATGAACACTGTGAATACTTGAAAAAGTATCTTTACATCTCAAAATTCAGTCATTCACAAGACACAGCAAGAATACATGTAGGAATCATGGTATGCTAAGAACCGAAGGTGCAATCATAATTATGAGCTTAAGCTAACGATGGCTTGAGCAAAATGTTCAGCTAGATTAAAATTAGGTATATATGACTGTAACTAATTAATAAAGGTATGTTGGTAATATATCCTTGTTGATTATTTGCCGCCATAAAGTTGCACACCTTATTTTATTGTCTCTGAACATCCTCCTCAAATTGTAGTCCATGTTATTTAAAGTTGTAAATTGCTTATAAATGGCTATTATAAGTTTAACTTATCATGTTTGTGTAGTCATGCCTAGTACCAGATAGTTTATTTTGGAGTGTCACTGTTCATGACACTATTTTTGTAAGAAACAATAAAGTTTCCCCGTGCTCAATGCCGCTAACCCTCCCATCTGCTCAGTTAGAGGTGGAAGAAATAAAAATTCATGGTTTGAATTTATACCTTAAAATTTTCAGAGCATACATATTGAAACAAACTTTGATTTTTGGGATCTAGCACCAGGTTTCCCATTATTGTTGACTGCCCCTCACATGGACTCATGGATTTTAACCCAAACCATTGTATTTCATAGAAATAAACAGTTAAAATCTGTTGCCCCTTTCAAAGCAATTTTGCCTTGGGTGTGCAATATCACCCAGATTGGCAGGCTCTCAGATTGGGATAGCTACTCCAAAAACTACAATACGTCATCAGATGACACCCAAATTGTTTTATAGTGACTTAATGAAGTTTCTAAATAATTAAATAAAAATTTCACTTAAAAACTCTTCCTATTTAAAAGAATTATTCTGTTACCTAGCCATTGATCCTCTACAGCAGGCATTATCTTCTCGTGAGAGACTTAAAGAAAGATGGCGTATGCATGAAAGAAGCAATCGTCTTAGATTGTTCATATGTTATCAAAGATTTCATACTTATAAGACAGAGGAAATGAGTCTACTAAAGATGCCTGTATTTGAACCCAGGCCGACGCAATTGCAACGTATTTCCCATTAAGTGAACTACTGTGAACGGTGATGATTACTTACATTTTTCTGTAGTTGCCACATTAGTTCCCAATCCTCAACTTGGAGGTCAGCGGCACTATGAAAGTATAACCCAAAACGTTATTTTTACAAGCAGTCAAATGATGATTGAGAGCTGTTGATTGGGTAAATGTTACTGTCACATGATATTCAGGAGATGGTAGCTCATCCTAGTGTATACTCTGTATTTTATATCACTTGAGTCTATTTATGTTTTTAAAGCATATCAAACTTTTAGCAAAACTGTAAGATAAAAATGCTTTGTTCAGAGCGTGTGCTTTATATCAAACAAGATGTGTCTTTCGTTTGGTGAAAGCAGTCACCTCTTATTGAAGAAATTTAGTACTGCATCTGATTGATGTTATTTTTATATCTTTGCTGTAGAAGCTGGAACTAAGAAAGAGAAACTATAGCCTGCTATGGTTTTCTCTAGGTGAATGTTCACATTAAAACCATACATGTTGTTGCTAAGAACCTTATGTTTGCAAGACCTTATCTTTGATGGCATTAAAAATAACTTCTTTCCTGTTATTGGAGGATAGTCTCAGAGTGGCGAGTTCCACAATGCCTGTACGTAAGCACTACATAACTACACGTTGGCAAAACGCCCCTTGTATTATTGTATTAAATAGGCACAGTGTTATGCAAGATGAAATGTCAAATGGAGGCCAGAAGAGGTGCTTTAAAGTAAGAAAGGGAAACATTGCTAGAAATCTTGAAATATGTAGTCACCGAGATTCGAACAAAGGGCAGATAAATTGTCAAACGATACCCATGCCCAACGTATGTAGTAAAATGTAGGATTTTGTTTAGAAATTGTTTCACACACAAAATGAAATAGAGTTATTTGCTTGTAGGATCCAAGTGAAAGAGATTGAAGGCCAGCTTGTTTACCTGCCTTATGTAATTTTTAAGACATAAAAGTCATTTGAAGAGCTTTTCTCTTCGGATTGTGCGGAATGATAAAGGCTGATGTTCTGTAGAATACCTCAGCGTGTATAATACCTTAAGAAGGGACTTAAACAAAGTCTCATATATCAAGGCTTCTATTGAAACCAATATAATTAGCTTTCTTTAACATCAAACTGGTCTGCTCTTGTGAGGCAATGTGAAGTCAAAACAGCGAACGAGTAAAAGACCTGATTCCACGAGATTAGCGTAATCTCTAAATTAAAAGAAATAAGCAGCGATACGATTTTCATTCAGTTGTTTTCGGATAAATTGCAGAGACAATCATTTACACTTTCTACCCAATCCTATGTACAACTCGGAATTCGATTGCTCCGTTCTAAAAATATGGACTGTATCTATCCTCCATCCCCTGATACATTTCTGGATCGGCTGTGAAAGTGCCCCTATCCGATAACGAAAGAGTTCAGCTTGATCTCACAGCGTACTTCCTGATGTCATCTTGGCCTAGCTAATTGGCCACAGCACACGTGTCGAGGCATAAGGACCGTCACCGCTAAATACCAAAGCAGGACAAAGAGCTTTGCACTCAACACGTAGTCCACTTCAGGCGCAGAAGATGGCAAGAGTGGTTATCTGAATAGGGTATATAAGGCACCCCGGGAAGAAAAACCAATTTGTGGAAAGTAATTGAAATACAGAATTTCTGTCTATAAAAAGCCACTACTCTGTGATAAAGCGGAGACTGATATTGTGTTCTATAGCAGTTATTTAAATTGAATCACTATTTTACAAAGACATATGGTGGTTGAGCTGAATCATTGATGTTAACAAAACTTAACGGTCGACAAATACCACCCAAGATATATCACCATCGCATAATCGTGATTGTGGTAGAACAAATACTGTTAGTACGGGTATAAATAGGACGTGCAACTAAATTATTTTTCGTTCATTGTATTAAAAGTGATATTTGCTCCTTTTTCGTAGTTCCAAATAGAATACATATAATAATTCGCAACATTTGTAGTCGTAGGTTGCTCTCCTTAAACTGAATTTCTTGTATTTTGCAATTGAAACACCAAAATTCTGGTACTAAATTTTGGTATATTTTGAGAAGATAGAGCCACCCTCGATATCCAAATGTGCGGGAGGGGGTGTCCAGTCCTGTAGCTATAGATTGCTAAGCCTCTCTACATTTACCGTTAGCCCAAATTACCCTGTAGAGATCCAACATCATGGGCTTTTCTAAAGCAGTTGCAATGTCAGCCCACAACCCCCTCCCCCCCAAACTAAGAATAGCCTCTCAAAGTTTATAATTGCCCCTTCAAGTCCCTAATTCTGGCTACGAGCCTGGGCGTGTCCTTCACCAAATGAACTTTGGTTAACCCCAATGGAACATTACTCATTTTCCATTTGTCGCAGTTTATACGCTGGAACCCCATACACCACCATTACTGATGATGATGATGATGATGATGATGATGATGATGATGATGATAATGATGACGACGATGATGTCGATGATCAAGATGAGGATGATAATGATGATAATGATGATGATGAAAGCTCCATTACTTGGTACTGAAACCACAGATGATTGGGCACAGATTACATAACGGACAAAATACATTGAGCTATCTTGAAAATCTGTGCAAACTCTAGAACATCAACTTGAAGCAACGTGACTTGCCAACAAACCAGGATTTGCTATGACTTGAAACATGAAGATTGACGAGGTTGGTTTATCGCCATTGCAACACCACAACATGAGTTTAATAGCATAGGAATGATTTAGTAGCTGTCTTGTCTCTCTCTATGTCTTGTTTATGTAAACAGCAGAGTCGAGGAAATACAACGGGTGTGCGGCTGCATACCTGACTAAGGTTATGCCCACGCGTGGTGTGATGGTCTACAGTAACCTTCAAAGAGACGGAGTGTTCTTTAAAGCTTTAGATCATCATCATCATCGTTATCATCATCATCATTATCATCATCATCATTATCATCATCATTATCATCATTATCATCATCATCATCGTCGTCATCATCATCATTATCATCATCATCATCATTATCATTATCATCATCATCATTATCATCATCATCATCATCATCATCTATATTATCATTGTCATCATCATCTTCATCATAATTATCATCATCAGTACCATCATCATCACAATCATCATCATCATCATCATCATCATC
>JAAAKM020006971.1:96960926-97031272 GCA_010016025.2 Alatinidae sp. Z8VKAUB7J3
CCCACATGCCCATGGCCTTGAACAGTCGACATGCAGATGAAGTATGGTAGCCCTGTAGCCATCTTTTGCCACCAGATCTGCTACTGTCACTATCGTGTTTTAATTCATGCTTTGTAACAAATAAAGGGATGAAAGTTTCTACAAACGTGATAAAAAGGAGGTGAAGAGGGGGTTGTAAGAGTTTTTAAAAAGAAAACCCTTTATAGTGTGTAGAAGGATTTTTTGTTTTACCTGAAGTTGATGTGTTTTCAAAGCAGTCAAAAATTTGACAGGTTATTTATTCAATCAATAGTTGTAAAGTTTCTGTTTAAGTTACTAATTGTTATTATAAGTGTGTATTTTTCCGTCAGAATTATGTTTTGCACGAAGGGAACTGACGAGAGTGCAACTAAACTCGCCTTTTGTCGAATGGATCCACTAATAAGGATTATCTACACACTTTGTTGTACCAATCGTCTTTTGAAACACTGAAAATAAGTTTTTGCTTGAATGAACTGATAAGCGTACAACGAAAGACATCTTTGTTGTCAATCCACTATTCGAGGCTTTGTATGGCCAATTATCAAAGGGTTTTCTGTTTTCAAGAATCATTGCTCCGAACGCCACTCTAAGCTGGATTTGATGAAACATCGCATAATAGAAAAGATAAGTTAATTTCATGCAAATGGTTATTATCATCATCATTATCATCATCATTTTCATTAACACCATTATCGTTATCATCATCATCATCCTAGCTCTTTATGAGACTGCTAGCAAATAGACTACACATCTCTCTCCAGGCTTTGCAATCTTGAACCCCATTACGTAAGACCTTCAAATTAAAGAGCGGATTTGCATTGAGGATAAATGGCAAAACATGGAAAGCTCTGCAATGCAATACTACTCTCGATGTCAACTACAACTCAAGTTCCTTTCGCGGAATCTAAATTACCTTAATTTTCAAAGCCTTAAATTAGCAAAAATTAGTTTCTTCTGAAGTAGATAGAGTAGCTCTGATCATGATTAACTTTAAAGTATTCTTTGGCTCTTGATTTTTCGAGGCTTCGATGCATCACGTTACAACACTGAAAGACGGGGTTCGAGGTCTTACGTTTTCACCATTGAGCTTTTCATCCTATGTCATCATACAATAACGTCAAATGGTGACCCCAACGTGATTTGCTACCATTACACCATGGTCCCTTACCATTGAGGCATAGAAATTTGGGATGTCATTTTTTCCTCGAGGCTGAGATTCGGCGATAGCTTAGTGCTGTGGAAGACAATCTTAGGCTGTAAATTAGTCAGCAAGACTGTTTGGAAAGACCGTTTTAGCCTCTTAGCCAACCTTTTCCTTATCTTTACTTTACGTAGGATTTCTTGTACTAACCTTTTCGGGTAGCTATTTATTTTTGTAAAACCCTTTTCAAGGTGTTTTAGTTCCTTGTTCTTAGCAACGCCAGAAGAGCGTGCTAGCTGTCTCAAAATTACAAGTTTCCATCCAGTCGATGCAAAAGATCGCCAGTGTATGTGAAGTTCTGAAGCAGTGAATTTCCTATGGACGGTGGTCTGAAAAGTTCGGTCCACTATTCTGGTTACAACTACATCTAAAAATGAAAGTTTCGCTCAACTTCTGACGTAAAAAAAGACGTTTCTATGGCTTTTGTTCAAACATTTTATAACATTGTTGATTTCCTCTTTCTTAACAGAAGAAAAAGTGTCATCCTCAAAACGAATCTACCATGATATTCTTCCTCTCATAGACGATCAATAGGAAGCAATACACTTTATCCTGGAGGCGACAAGTGTAAAATGAGCCTCGGAAATTAGTAGACGAGGAGTGGAAGGGCCGAGACTCCGCTTATACCAAGGTGGAATACATACAGAAACAAAAGTACAGAAGGGTACGGACAATCAGGCTGTGAACAGATGTGGAAGTGTGTGCCGCGTGCAAAGCCACACTACCTACCAGCCGCCCCTGTTCGCAAAGTTCTACCTGGTTAAAAATAGGCTCAAATGACAAGATTCCTTGAAAATTGCCTTTGTTCCGCACAACTGCTTTCATGCCTATTGCCTCTTCTTCATAAATTTTGAAAAGGAGGTAAATAAGACATGGCTTGTCATAAACCGTAGCGGAGTTGTAGCGTTTATCCAAGTCTAGCTTCTAACTTCTTTATATGCAGTGATAATAATCGGCTGTTGTCTAGGAAATACGAGCTATGGAAGACAATCCGGGATATGGCAAGTATGCTTATCTCACGGACATGGACAAGCACCCTGGAGAAGATTGCCTGGTTAAAGGACTAGTCATAGGAGGCAAGGGTGCCGTAATGGGTAAGCCAATGATATTGCGAGCTACCATAGATCTGAATTAACATTATTTCAAGTCATTTGGCGCTGCAATAAACAGAGACTTGGTGGTTCAGGGCTACTGGCTGCATTTGTGTTAGTTTTTCAATAATCTTATTCGCGAAAGCGTTCACGAACCGCATCTATCACAAGCCCTATATTCCTTAAAATTTCAATAGGCCGCTGTAAAAGGGCCTACAGATGACACAAGCTCAATCAAATTTTATCTGATTTAACCTTGGCTTATAAGCATGAAATTAATGAAAAATATAGAGGCTTATACAGATATTTGAGAAGGCCAGTCAAGTGACATCAACTCTGAAAGATTTTCATTATTTAAATTCTAGAACTACTCGGATCCGGATCGGCTTCATAATACAAAGCGGTAGAACAAATAGTGCAGTCCTATCATAGTGCCCTTGCGGCGCTACTTCAGTTTTATAAGCCCCCAAAAACCATCGATGATGTATTCGTATTTGAATACAAAAATTTACAAGATGCATAGTATTTTCGGCGCTACCGGTAATACAGAATCGGATCCCCCTATTATTTTTGCTTATTTTAGCATAGGCTACTAGTAAAACAAATACAAAACTCACCCGTTATCATCACCACGCTACAGTAGCTTAACGTTCATTTATATGGCCTAGGCTGGATGGTGAGTTTCCATTTCATGAAAGTTCAGCCTTATCTCAGAGCTGTGTACACGTCCGCATTGCTGTGCAACTAACCCTAATGGCAGGCATTTGCCTGACATGCAATAAGCTTATGAGGTATGTAGAACAATGTAGAATTCCTTCAAATAAGTGAATAATAACGGAATGGAAACAATTAATGGATGTAATAAGTGCTCTTAACATAACTACAAGGAATAATACAAATACAGCTTACTGAACAGTGTATGCTCAGGCTCAACTTTCATGAAATGGAAGCTCACCATCCTCACTATATAAACGGAAGTTCCTATAGCGTGGTGATGACAATCATTAATTTTTGTTATTGTTTTACTAGTGCCCTACTGTAAAATAAGCAAAAAAAAATAGTTGGTCTGATTCTGTATTAGTGCATTTTTTTCTATTGGCTATTTAACAAAAGCTAATTTAATTGACAGTTTTTTACGTCTATTAAGTTTTAAATACAGAGGTTCATAAATACCCTTCTTGCAAATAGTGATTCAAGTATGAATGCAAGAGTTCCCATGTTTACCTGCCAAATATGATAGTACTGTACAACATGCATGCCATAGGCTGAAGACCAGCAAGTTGATACGGACTCAATAGATTTAATTTGGCAAGTATCAGTTTTTCCTGTGATATTAAAATGCATTTTAGTTGGAGGAAGTGCCATCATGGGGCAAATCAACTTCCACTAACACATTTATTTTCTACCAATTTTTTCTCTATCTTTGATGTTAAATTAATTCGAAATGAGGAAAAGTACCATCTCAATTTCTTGATATAATGAGATCCATTATGTTAACATTGTCTCTGCTAAAATTAATCATTTTAAAAGCTGTGCAACTGGAAACATACATGACATAAAATTATAGCTATGATGCACGCAGAGATAAACAGTATCTGGGGTTGCTGGGAGTGAATTTTGTGATGTTTCTATATACATTTTTGAAATAACCACATACAACTTGATCTACCTACAAAGTTGCCAGTCAATACATGCACCATAGCATTTTTTACAAGGTAATTAAATGAAGTGCTTTTTCTGGGACGAAATCCAAAATGGCCACTGCTACAAATTTGGGTCCCAAAAGTCAGAATTTTAGCCCCTGGTAACTCCAGAACCAAGTATTTTACAATGAAATTTTGAATTGCAACATATTGCAACTACCTCTACTTGCCATAAAAGTTTGCCATGAAAGTTTGAAAAAAGTCTGTGACTTAAGGTATCAAGGCTTTGTTGATTTAGGATGGAATGATGTAGAATAGAATTTTAACCTATTAAAAAACTAGCTAATGTTTTTTGGAAATTTTTAGCATTAAATGATATTAATTATACACATCTGTAAAGATAGTTCTAAATTAAAATATGTATAGTCACAGAGGGTAATTATTACGCACTTTTTAGAAACTTTTATTTTAAAAAGAGCTGGAAAGTTAAATTCAAAATGTAACTAGTTTAGATAATAACTGCCTCATATACCTACTATACCCATACTGGTTCTTCTCTATTCCTACCATAGCAAAAGGAATAAATAACATTTTACGTGCGTAAGAATTAACCAATGTTTGGCAGTAATTTTTACGCAGTGAAGGGTAATTATTAAGCACGCTTATAAAGATGTGAATAAAGTCAGCAAGAACTTTAAATACATGTCTAGTTGATATTTGTTGCTATCTGTATCAATCATAATTGAGTTAGATGATTTTGTATATGTTTAGAATTAAGTTAAATAGCCTTAAAAGTAAAATTTAGGACATCAACCCTGTGCATGACATCTATCGTTGATATTGCCTAATCATTGTAGGGTGCTGGAATACCTGCCCTATTTGCTTCTGTAAGATTGTAAATCCCGGCAAATACTCTTCATAAAATAAAATGATTTAGTGATGTATATTAATTACCTGCATACTCAGTAAAATAGGTTCCATATATTTGTTTTAAAGGGAAGCTTCAAATGGACCACTGAGGCAAAGGAAAATGCCGCGAAACTGGCAAATCACTGCCAGATGATATTCCTTTACATCATTGCCGTTTTCTTTCTGTAGATTTTAAAATTGCTGTATTTCTGTCTGTCTGAACCCAATGAACATATAGTCCACTTTAGAATGCTTTTAAACACTTAGTCCACTTCAGTGAACAACACTTTCTCCTTGATGACTTTTATTCAGCTTCTGAGATGACTCAAATTTCGAACATCATGCATCTTGCACAAGGTCAAAACAAGCGTTATTATCTGTAAACAAACTAATAGAAATCAAGCATATATTACAATCGCTAGTCTCTCTGTAAAGTCATGCAAAATATCAGTAGGCTGACAGTGTGAATGTTTATGATTTTATTTCACTTGGCGTTCATAAATATTACGATAGGCCTAAATATAATAGAGCTGTCACACAATAGAATGATTCGAACGAAATCACGGGCATTGAGTTTCTCAACCGATGATGATTATTCTGTTGCCTTCTCCAAACGTTGATGTTTTCATGATTCATTTGGTTTCGATATTTTATGCTTAAATGCTACGATGATCAGTATAAAACACATCTAGCTGAGTTAATCTTTAACAGAGGTAGTACCCTATTAAATGATCTATTATCAGGCCTACACATGCCACGTTTGAACTGTATTGTACATACCACATGTTACTTATTATAAGTTAAAATGATATTTAGTGAGTATATATTAACAATAACTATTTAATAGCTGCTCAGAATTCTCAAAATTAGAAGCATTTATGTGGTAAAAATGTTACTTCAAAGGTCTTTACGTCATCTGAGGATTGCATAAAAATTTCCTGACTGTGTTATTTTTAGGCAGGGCTTTCCAGAAAGCTAGGCAAAGGTCATCAAAACAGCCACTTCACACATTAAACATTATGTAATTATCATTAGTTTGAGCAAACAAAAAACTAAAATTAACTGATGAGATAACAGCAGAGAGGAAGTTTCACAGACCTGCCACAAACTTTTTACCCCTGCAAATCTTACTGTTGCTTGGTTACAAAGCCGTAGATTGGCGTCAGAATGTCAGAAATAGATGATCAATACAGCAAAAGAAAGCTGATAGAGTACTCTTTCTAGTAGGAAAGCAAAAATCGTGTTTAGTGAATTGGTAGGGGAGAAAGGGGGGTGTAAAACTTACCTGACACCCTGGAGTGTGTAACAATTACCCACCGTGGCTATAGATTTTTAAATACATGCTAATTGGTATCTGTATCAATCATAATTTAATTAGATGATATATATTTGTATATATTTGTTTAGATTTAAATTAAATACCCTTTAAAATGAAGTATGCAACATCAACCCTATGTGTGAATGCTGCTGCTGATATTGCATAATTTTTGAAAAGGGTACTAGAAAACCTGCGCTATTTGGTTCTGTAAGATTGTGATTTACAGCAAATAGCAAATAGAAGTAAAAAGGTTTAGTGATATTTTTTAACTAACTGCATTCTCAGTTATATATTTAAGTTATATTTGTATCAAGATGTATTTGTTTCAAAGAAAATAATTGCTAAGGGACCACTGGGGGTAAGTGAAGTATCACAAAACAGGCAGGAATCTGTCAAATGATGTTTCTTCACTGCATCTCTCCTTTCTTTTTATGGAGTTGACAATAGTTGTTTTCAGTACAGCTAAGACCTTTGAAGAAAGATTATTTAGTGACTTTCATTTACCTTCTCAACAAATTAAATTCCAAATGCCACACATCTTGCACAAGGTCAAAACAAGCCTTATTATTTGGAGCCAAGCATATATTGCAATCAGTAGTTTCTTTGTAAAGTCATGTACCGTATCAATAAATGAAAAGTGTGAATATTATGATTGTGTTCCACTTTACCTTTGTAAATTTTACAGTTTATAACTCTAATAAAGAGATCCCATGCAAGAAATTGATTCTAGCAAAATCATGAGCACCAAGTTTCTCAGCTGATGATGATAATTCAGCTGTCTTCTCGCAACTTCGATAATTTTATATTTCATTTGGCTGCAATATTTTATACTTAAATACATATATATATGTGTTAGAGGCAGTGCCTTATTAAACTATCTGTTATTACTCACTACGCCTTGAACTTTATATATTGTACTAACAATTTTTTTGCTTACTTGTTTTAAGTTAAGTTGTGTTTATGTGGGTATATAATAGGAAAAGCTGGTCAGAAAATTGATCTCCCTTCTCAGAATTGTTGTAATTTCAGCCTGTAGAAGGTACTGTGTCAAGGTTTTTATGTCATCCAAGGAGTGTGCATAAAAAATGTGTGATGATGATGATGATAATGATGATGATGTTGATGATGATAATGTGGTTTTACACCTTGCACAGGGTTTTATAGAAAGTCAGGCTAAGGTCATCTAACAGCCACTTCGCAAACTGAATGTTGTGTAATTCTCATTATCCTGAGCAAACAAAATGCTAAAAACAACCCTGGTAATGACAGAAAATAGGAAGTTTGGCATACCTGCTGCTAAGTTCATGTCCATGCAAATATGACTGCTGCTCTGTTACTAAGGTTTTTATTGGCAGCAAGGGCCAGAAATAGATGCGTAATACATCAGAAGAGAGCTGAAGGAGTTCTCTTTCCAATGGAAAGTCAGTACTCATCTTTAGCTAATTTTACAAGAGAGAAAATGACGGGCTGCATAAAGATTTGCCCCACAAAGGGAGTGCATAAGAATAATATACCTGCCATGACTATATTAAACGAAGTAAAGTTGCAAGGGGTTAGCCTTGAATTCCAACTTCGATTGCATTGCTTTAGCAGCCACCCAACCTTGGAAAGTATAAGCGGGTTATATAACTTATGAGTACTGAGACTGACGCCAGCATTCATGTAATAAATACACATGTTCTCAATCTATACAACTCATTATTTATGATTACAAGGAAAAGTCTCTTATTGAAGTAAAATGAATTTGATTGTAAACCTGTGTGATGGATTAATGTAATAATGTCACATTTCCCCACTAATATTAAAATTAAATTGGATGCTGAAATAAAGCCAATTATTCTCTGTTGTCTTTTTCAATGAGATAACTTTCACCTAGGTGATTCTGTAAAAGTTCTGCAATCTTGTTGAAACATCTTAAAATAATGATTCATAACAAAAGTAACTATTTTTTAACTTCAAAATTGAAAATACGTTTCCCTCTGATTAGGTTTCAATGGGTAACAAAGGAACAATTTTATGTCAACTTTTGTAACTAACAGAAGAAAAACCAGGTTCAATTAAGGAACTTTTCATGCAGACTATCGTAGGTCATCGCAGACTATCGTATAGTATCGCAGACTGTTGTATAGTGTGAGGGTGGCTACGATTAAGACCAGTAGTATCGCAGACTATCGTAGGCCATCGCAGACTATCGCAGATAGTTTCCTACGATAGCTCACGATAGCCTACGATTCGCTGCAATTTTGGAGACATGTTCAAACCCCTTCGATACCCTGCGATAGTCTACGATAGCCTACGATACGATTAAAATCAATCGCAAACTGCCTCACACTATACGATTGTCTACGATACCCTCCACGATACCCTCCACGATACCCTCCACGATACCCTCCACGATACCCTCCACGATACCCTCCACGATACCCTGCGATTGTCTGCGATATGTCTAGGACATCGTATCGTAGAAAATCGTATAGTGTGAGGCCGGCTTAAGACGACTTAAGTTGAAGTAGGACGAGGAAATAATATGGTAAACAGTGTGGATATGACGTGCCCGAAGAAGCCTGAGAAAAGCGAAGAGTAGAATAGAAAATCACGAAAGTATCACTCATTGTGTGATGAAGTAGGAGAATAAAGACAAGTCAAAGTGATCATTGCCATAAGTGTATATCCAGGAGATGGAGTACATATAAAGTGATATTGGAGAAGTAATTGATATATCAGGAATACGAATAATCAATTTGTGCTTCAAGGGTCAGCGAGAAGAAGCTATCAATTCACCTAAAAGGGTTTGTTTGTTTATTCTTACGTCGTGTACCGATTCAAAATTATATCTGAAATGATAAGAAAATATTGCTAATAATATAATTTCCTATTGCCATCCGACAAAATAAACTAACAGTAAAGCTGTAAAACTTTATTGTGAAAGTTAGGCATTATGAATAAGGTATTCGTGAAGGGTGCACATTCCATGCAAACAGATCCGTTGAAGCACACTACTTACACCATGTCCTGCATTTCGTTTGCCATAGCTCTGAGTCCGTTGCGCAGTTTTTCTTAGCTTAGAAAGCATGCTAGTTACTTTGTACATTGAACATTGTGTCATCTTTTCGGTGAGTCACAGCCGTAACCAGCCAGGAGAAGTAGCGTCTAAAGTAGTGTCTAAAGGTGATGCTGCAACTGGATTTGATTCAATAACGTCTGCAATGGGCAAGCCAGGCGGAATTTGAGCTTCTTCTCAAAGAAAGCCTTCTTTTGACTAAACACGCTTATTCACTTAACGTAAACAAAAGTTCAATTCCCCTCTCCCTCTTCTAGTATGTCTTTTGTTAGTTCATGTGTTCTATTGTTTATGTTACGGTCTTAACCGAACGTGCTTCATATCTTGTAATTAATTGATTCGAGGATAGTGGTAGAATACACCGAAAGCTCATTATATTATGTTTTGTCATTATGTTTCACCTACGCGCCTTGTGCTAGGCACTTATCTTTATAGTATGGATTTGATTCAGATATAGAAAGTACATTTCGGCGTAGCCTGGTCTAAACAGTAAATCTGTAAGTAGTTCTAGTAAGGTAGTCCGCATCTACATCATTAGATGTTACTGAAATGGCAAGAAACAAAGAAGAATATTACGTCAATAGCAGGTTAATTTTTGGCAGTTTGGGGCCAGTAAGACGTAGTCTTGTACTGTACTTCAGAACCCTATCGTTAACTGTTGCCTGACCGAATATCAAATGTATAGGCATTAACTGATAAAACTACATACCACGGAGCAGTACAGGGTCTGCAAGGATGAAAACTATTCATAGTGATAGCGGTTCA
Source organism: Alatinidae sp. Z8VKAUB7J3 (assembly GCA_010016025.2). NCBI lineage: Eukaryota > Metazoa > Cnidaria > Cubozoa > Carybdeida > Alatinidae > Alatinidae sp. Z8VKAUB7J3. The sequence continues at coordinate 96,970,936 of JAAAKM020006971.1, forward strand.
TGAAACAAATCCATCGTCCCTCTTGGAATTCCTTACAGTTGTCGGTTCTATTGTAGCAACAGTACCCATAATTATACTTCCACGTGGTTCAAGAGTTCTTCGTTTGTGGGAGAAGACTATGGATCGCAATGTGCGATTTTACACATTGCCATTAATACGTTCCGTCTAAATATATAGTATTAATGTTGTGTATGATGAGGTAAGTAAAGGAATTACTAAGTTTGATTCATGCTTCTTTCTGTTATCTTTCTTTTATAAACAGTAATAGTATCTTAATGTCTTTATTTTAATGTTGACAATTTGCTTCCCTTGTAGATGGTGCATGATGCTGAGGCTGATCTTGCTCATTGCCAAACATTGGAGAAGGAGGCGCGTCAAAAGCTGGCTATGGTGAGTTGATGAATTTGTATTTATCAGGACCATTTAATAAAAAATGACATTCTTGATATTTATGTAGCGAAGAGGGACAGGGGGTAGAGAGAGAGAGAGAGAGAGAGAGAGAGAGAGAGAGAGTTAAAATGGAGCTCGACAATGCAGTGATGTCCGAGGCCCATTTTTGTGTGTATGCTTCTACACTACGATATTTTGCAGTTGCATGACCATCTTTTCCGCCACGCTTGTTTGGTCTAATGCTGACCCATTTTCCACAGCGCTACACCTATCACATTGATTCGCCTGCTTGCAAGAATATGATTTTTAAATTCTCAATCCATTTAAAGCCACATTTAGAATTTAACGGGGCCCGAAAACAGCCATGCACTGGAGGCAGGTTGTTTAAAGCCAGAGAAGATGAATGGGCCATTGTGCGAATTTCTTGGAGCCGGTACAAGGCTGCCAAATTCCTCAAATCTAACTGCTTTGTTAAGTGTGGTTGTAATGTTTATGATGTTGATAATGGTAATGATGTTTATGATGTTGACGATAGAACTAATGATGATCATTGGCTTTGTTGCAAAATATAGTAATGATGATAAATAATGATGAGGAAAATAAGGATAAGGATGGTATTAACTTCGATGATGATGGTAGCGACAAGGACAACGACGATAAAGATGATGATGATAATGATGATGATGATGATGATGATGATAATGATGATAACGATGACGATGATGATGATGATAATGATGATGATGATAATGATGATGATGATGATGATGATGATGATGATGATGATGATGATGATGATGATGATGAACATGATGATGATGAGGGCGACAACAACGTCGAAGGTTGCAGTGCTTAAATGATTATAGTTCAATGTATCATATATATAATAATGCTATGTAATTGTCACTCAGTAATCCATCTTTGACGCCTCCGTTACTTCTTTTATTCAAAGCTTCGGTTGAAATTGAGAGAACAGAGAGGAGTTGAATTCAGTGGAACAGGTATTGTATCAATGATTTGTTTCAGATTTGTCTTATTATTATAACACGGAATAAGCCTTTGCAGCAAGGGTTCACTGAATTTCACGGGAGTAAAGTGCCTCTAAGGACATAAAGTCTTGTCGTGGACCGTTCAACATCATGTCCCATCGTCAAGCACAGACTTTTGTACTTTTCTTATTCATGATATGTTACATTTTTTTACCATTAATTATTTTTCAATTTTATCAGGTCGTCTATATTTTTTATTGTTAATTATTCATATCTTTATTCATTTACATATTATAGTTGTTTATTTATTTATTTATTTATTATTTGATCACTGATAGCAGCTAATAGCCATGAATATTTCATACCGGTGTGTCTGTGTTGTATTATAGATAATTTTTATCATAATTTACTGCCCCCTTACTCGTCCACTTTAGATCTCGTAGCAAAAATGGGTATCACGTGTCATATTCGAGAGCTTGATGATGTGCTAATGAGAGACGTCGGAGACAAGATTAAAAACGATGGAAGGTAAGGAACCTAAATACTTACTGTTATTACTATCACTGTTACCATTATCATCATCATCATCATCATCATCATCATCGTCATCATCATCATCATCATCATCATCATCATCACCATTAGAATTGTCATAATATCACCGTCATTATCAAAATTATCATCATCATCATCATCATCATCATTATCATCATCATCATCACCATTAGAATTGTCATAATATCACCGTCATTATCAAAATCATCATCATCATTATCATCATCATCATGTACATCATCGTTGCCTTCTTCATCATTATCATCATCAGCAGCAGCAGCAGCATCTTCTTCATCATCATCATCATCATCATCATCATCATCATCATCACTATCATCATCACCTTCATCATCATCATCATAATCATCATCATCATCATCATCATCACCATTAGAATTGCCATAATATCACCGTCATTATTAAAATCATCATCATCATCATCATCATTATTTACATCATCGTTGCCTTCCTCATCATTATCAGCAGCAGCAGCAGCAGCAGCATCGTCTTCTTCATCATCATTATCATCATTATCATAATCACCTTCATCATCATCATCATCATTATCATCACCTTCATCATCATCATTATCATTATCATCGTCATCATCATCAATCAGGATTGTAGACGACATAACTGTGTATCTGCAAAAATGATCACGTGGTTCTTTAAACACGTCTGCCGTGTTGCTATATGCCTCTTGTTTTGTACCGCATCGGTACGATGGGCAGTCGAATAACAAGCTCCACTTCTTAACCATTTCCGTTGTTTATCGTTAGAGCAAGACTGCCTATTCCTTATCCCCCCATTTCTGCATAACTTTTTTTATGTTTGACTAATGAATCACTACTTGGTGACCATTCTCACTTCATTATCACAAATACACACACACACACACACACACACACACACACACACACACACTTCCTCTCAGCAGAGGCCCCGATCAGTTGTGGCTGTATAATCTCTACACCTGCGGAGCTGAAGAAAGCCCATGTTGACTTGTGTATTGATCACGAACGGAAGTATGGAAGAAGGTTTTATTAGTCTATATGCTTAGGAGAAGAACATATATCCTCCAACACAACTAATTGGTAGAATAACCAAGCAGAAGAAGGGTCGCCTATCACATACTTAAACTGTATTGCCTCATCAGTGTACAGAAGCTGCTATCGAAGAAGATCCTATTTATGATAGGTCTTATCCTGTACATTATTCATCGTCGCTAGGGCGGTACCTTGAAGCAGGAGAATACAAAATTGATGCAATTTAGTTTGAACAGGAATAAAAGGAGCATTGGTCATTCTTATATGCCGAATTGTAATTTTCATATTCAAACATAATGAATGTATGCTTTCCCTACCTCAAATTGGTTCTCCTATCACTGTCCAGAACAGCCACGAAGAATTATGTAAGTAACTGAGACAAACTGTTTTGCGTTGAACACGAAAGGGCCTTTTCTTCGCGCCAAAAAGTTGTCAAGGATTTACACTGTTTTTGCCACGTGAATTCATTGCATATTGAAGACTCCACTTTTTTGTTTGTTACAGATGGCCACTCCTAGTTGACTCTTCACCTCAATCGGCCACGTTTCTTCGATATCGTGATACAAACTATATCAAAGCTTTGAGTCCAAGTGATATGGAACCCGAAATATTACGGAAGGCGTTATTGGGTGCTATCAGGTATGATGGTCGATTTATTGATGCATTCATAGCTAAATGTGATTCACAGTAGGCCTAATGCAGTTTAATGCCTTTCCCCAACTCTACTAAGGTTTGAACTGTGCTCATGTAATTAAACGAATGGTTTCTTCATCTTTCATTTCTCCCCAGCACTAGATTATAATCCTGTCTCGCATCACATTCCAATGACCTATAAATGTTCGAGTTCGTTTCATTTTGGTGAGGCATGCAGGCGCGTAACAGGCGGGGTTCAGGGAGTGCACGTCCTAGGGGCCCCGACCAGATTGTGATATCATGGGGCCCCAAGCACTTCTATATAATTTCTTATTTTATGCGAAATTTGAAAAAAAATTGACAAAAAGATAGCTAAAACGCTATATGTTTTAACAGAGTAAAACCGCCCCCAAAATTGCTCAAAATAGGGGTTTCAGGGCTATGAAATAGTCAAAATTGCGAAATTTTCCGGACCCCCGTGGAAGGCCTTACAACGCCTCAAGACACCCCAGCTGTATAATCACTCACTATGCGAGCGGAGGTTCTCGCTTTGTACTAATTTGCTGGGGGGCCATGGTGAAAGTGTCCTAGGGGCCCCAACTACCGTTGTTACGCGCCTGGAGGCATGTCACATTAATATAAGCTTCCGCGTACATCACTTATTTTCATCAAATTGATGGATAACCGCAAAAGAACATTTAAAGAAAGTAAAAAAAACACATAAAAGTAATGTCTCAAATATATCTAAAGATCATTTATCACCTGGAATTATTTAGAGGCCACTCCCAAGATACAATCCAAGACGTACTTGTATGTGGAATTCATGTTCTGATTGAAATTGCTTTTTAGCAATAAAAAAAACCCGTTAAGATGTTAAGATAAGTATCATCGAGAAGAGAGGATTCGAAATGTCAGTTTTGAAAAGACACTAGGAAAGTAGAGAATATGCCGCCACCGGGGCTCGAACCCGTGATCCACACTATCGCAGCATGATCCTACTTAAAATTTCATGTTTAACGTCTCTCTGCCACTAGTAAGTTCAATGCTTTTTCGGGAAGTAATAACGGAACAGTGTAGTGTTTACAGCCTTCCCTATATAAGTTTAAAATTGCTGCCGACGCCAAAATTGCTGCCGACGTCTTACAGTCTACGTTCAAACCCCTTGTAGATTCGGCAAACCCTTGGTTGTTGATATGATGGAAGTAGACATGACCGAGGCTCTACAGGACCGTCTAAATGAAATCTCACCGGATTTGTACCAATCTATCATTTCAAAGAAAATACTTCAAAATGAAAGGTATGCAGAAAGTGTCATCTTTCAATTAATTAATCAATGATGATGATGATGATGATGATGATGATGAAGATGATGATAATGTTGATGATGATGATAATGATAGTGAAGATGATGATGATGATATTGATGATGACAATTATGATGGCAATGGTGATAATGATGATGATGATGATGATGATGATGATGATGATGATGATGAGAGTGATAATAACGACGATGACGATGAGGACCATAATGATGATGATGATGATGATGATGATGATGATGATGATGGTGATGATGATAATGACGAATATATTGATGATGATGATGATGATGATGATGATGATGATGATGATGCTGCTGCTGCTGATGATGATGATGATGATGATGATGAGTGTAGTAGCTGCAACTTGTAGGCTGAAAATATTCCAAATCCATAATGGCAGATAACAATTTGCTTTTATCGTGAAACTCCAAATTTAATAGTTATTGTTGATTAGCATTCAATTTGAAGATATTTAAAAACTGGAATTGTTAAATCTGTGCTGGTATATTTATTTCTGTCTAAGACTGCATGTGAATGCAGCATACCGTAAATTACCGATTAAGCGCCCAGGACTCGAATAAGCGCCTAGTTTGGGAAAAACATTTCTCACAAGCGCCCAGGTCCGAATAAGCGCCCAGGTCTGAACAGCGAAGACGTGGGTGCAGCAGCTCCAGAGTTCGATAAGAGGACGATAAAAATGTATTGATTGATTGATTGATTGATTGATCGATTGATTTATTGATTAATTGATTGATTGCTTGATTGATTGATTGATTCATTGATTGATTGAACGTTATGTTTTAATCTATTCTATAGAAAGATCCAGATAAGCGCCCAGTCCGAATAAGTGCCCACCCAAAAACGTTTGCCCAGGGCGCTTAATCGGTCATTTACGGTATAGATAAATATACTTTAGTATATCAGAAGAGAAGGGGAATTCTTAGGCGAATTAATTTAACGTCGTTGTAAACTTTTGTTGTAGTAGAAATCTGTCAGAATAACAAATTGACGTTATGTTCCAGCATAACTTAGTTTCCACTTTTTAATTCTATCCTGTTTGTAATGTAAAACTACGATTTTTTAATTTTCTAGCAATGCCAACGTGAAACATAGCGAAGTCAGTGACTTACTAGAGAATGTTCAAAAGGAATTGAACGAAGCCAGAGTTGATAAACACGAAAGTTCCAGACACCAACGGAAACAAGAAATCCTTGAATGTTTGAAACGCCTATACCCAGGTGTATACGGAAGACTTATTGATCTCTGTGAACCTGTACACAAACGGTAAGTGCTTTTGAAACTTGCCAATACCTTCTGCAAGAGTATTATGTTATGATTTGTAAATTTTGCAGCTTCTGAATGGTATTTTCTGTAAAACAACCTCTTAGTACTTGAACCGGACAAAAGCTGATTTACATTTTGTCGCGTATTCATTTTCGTAACGCTATTCGGCTGGCACTTTTCGCAGGAAATTGTTCGATTTTCCGAATTTTTTTGTCAATTTAATTTCCTACTAAGCGGAACGTAAAGGATTTTCTATCGCGAATCGCCTGATTAAAAGTCAAATAACTTGAAAAATTACAATTAAAAACATGCCTATGTCGAATCCAATTGTCACTGCGAGAAATGAATAGCATCGTCATACCTCAGCTCTTAATTCTGGAGTAAAGAAAACACCACATTTAGATGAAGTTGAGGCAACAGCGCATTTCAAGGCATTGATAAAGCTGGATCACGTGGCTCTAGTGACTTCTGTAATTTGAAGGACCTCAGCGATCAACGTCACCAAAATCCGGGCAGACTATCTCAGCTGAAGTGGGTGCAACGTCAGTCTGCGCGCAGGCTACAGAGAAATTAGATCTGAAAAAAGTGAACAAGATGAACCTTAGAAACATATACTGTTGTCTTTGAGTTCGCTTGAGGAGCATGCAACGTTCCAAGTAATAAAGGACAAGGTGTGCTCGCGGAAAGCATGATAACAAGCCTACCACTCTGATGCCGGTCGATGTAAGTCAGCATCGGATTGGCTAATGATTTATCAGAAACTGGACAATTATACTCGGTTCAGATCGGTTACTGATATCTGATCCATAGATATGTTTCGCTTAACGATATCGAAGACTGGATGACATCGAACACTTTTAACATCAAAACACAGGTCGGGATGAGTTATGAGTAAAAAGTTCTTTGTGGAGATTGTTTGTGACAAGGAACCTAAATGCACCACGAAAAAGACAACCCGTGACGTACGCTAAAAAAGCTTCCAAACGTGACGCCGCCATAACACAACACCCGAAGAATTGGATCCAGTTCCTCGCCTTCACATCGTCATTTTCAGATCTGGGAGGATATCTGAAACAATTAGGGTCTTACCGGCCAGCAGAGAGAGTTTTTTTGGTGCGTTCTACTATGTTTGTGAACAAACCGAACAGCACTTCTTATAATGCCACTCCTGCTGCTAGTAATTGGCTTCAGCGTACATTATATATGCATGTAGACTGTATATTTATTAGTACAATGCAGCAAATTACCTTTTTTCTGCTTTTTCTTTCGGCTCCTCACTTTTAGAGGTCGCCACAGCGGATCCTTTTTCTCCGCACCAGTCTGTTTTTTGCTTCCTCCTCTGTCACTCTAACCACCCTCATGTCCTCCCTCACCACATCCATGCACCTTCTCTTTGGCCTCTCTCTCTTTCTTCTACCCTGTATTCCCATCTCCAGCATTCTCCTTCTAATATATCCGTCATCCCTCTTACGCACATGGCCAAACCATCTCAATCTCGCCTCTCTCATTTTGTCACCCAACCGTCTCACCCACACAATTCACAATCTTGTCTCTCACAATGCAGCAAATTACCAAGGGTCAGAGTCACGGTATTAAAAAATCCTTTCTAGCGTAGACACGCCCTTATTTGCAGGAAAAATCGGCCAAACATTACCTACTCAAATTGTATATCGCTTGGTGTCCATTTTTAGATATGCAGTTGCAATTACAAAGGTCCTGGGAAAGAATATGGATGCAATTGTCGTTGATACGGAAAAGACTGGACGTGATTGCATTCAGTACATCAAAGAACAGGTAAGCACTTATGGAGGTATTTAGCAATTAAAACAAGTGTGGGGCCTCTCAATTTTCTCCTAGAGTTTTTCAGCTTTATCGTAGCAGTCAATGTTGTCAAATTCTAATAATTGTTATCAAAATCATCTTCCTCATCATCAACCCCATCATCATCATCATCATCATCATCATCATCATCATCATCATCACCATCATCGTCATCATCATCATCATCATTATTATCATCATCATCATCATCATGATCGTCATCACCATCATCATCGTCATCATCGTCATCATCATCATCATCATCATCATCTTCATCATCATCAACTTCATCATCATCATCGTCATCATCATCATCATGATGATCGTCATCATAATCATCATCATCATAGTCATCATCATCATCAACATTGTCATCATCATCATCATCGTCATCATCATCATCATCGTCATCATCATCGTATTGATCATCATCAACAACATAATCATCATTATCATCATAATCATCATCATCATCATCGTCGTTATCATCATAATCATCATCATCGTTATCATCATGATCATCATGATTATGATCATCATCATCATTATCATCATCATCGTCATCATCATCATAATCATCATCATCGTTATCTTCCTGCTAACCGAAAATCAAAGTCTTCATTCAAACGTCTGTAATAAGTTCTATAGTTTTCAAGCTTAATTTGTACTCAATCTTCATTTGGTGCGTATAAGCAAATAGCAAGTTGTAGTTGACCTAAAATTGCCCCGCAACTAAGAACATGCTTGCTTATATTAAGTAGTATTCGAATATTAATAAAAGAGACAGAAATTCAAGGAGTTCAAATGCACTACTACTGAAGTCTTCTTTCGACCTGGAAATACAAACAGCTTCAAGAATTTTCTCAAGAATTAAAGGATGAGCTATGTTGACCTGATCGCTTCATCTTCATTTATTAGTTGCACTAACAGCACCTACACCTTTAAGGGGAAATATCAACATACCTTTTTACACGGTTGAAAGGTTCATATCAATGCGTTACGTGACTTGACCGTTGATTGACAACCCTTCTGCTAAATTTATCAATAAAAACTTTTTTATGTTCAGAAAAAAGCTAAAATGTTACATCCTAAAAAGTGACCATAGAGCATAAAAAAACTTGCCTCATTTCTGCAGTAATTTTTTTAGATTTTCAAGGCATCCACGTTTCCGAGTTTTTATTCTTCATCTGTTATATTCTAAGATTAAGATATTTCTGCATTCTTCTTCTTATAGCGCTCAGAGCCACAGACATTCCTACCACTGGATTCAATTCAAGCGAAGCCAATAAATGAACAGCTTCGCGAAGTTGGTGGAACTGCCAAGCTTGTGATTGACGTATTGAAGTTTGAAATGCAACAAATTAAAGTATGTTAACATTGTAATTTCTTGTTTTTTATCCTTACTTTTTCTAGTATTACGTGCCCTTTTCTTCTCAACTTCTAATTGTTAAAATTGAATCTCATGCATCCACGGTATGCTACAGATTATTTCCGACGACTTCAACCTGTGCACCCCTGACCACCCCTCGTGTGTATATTGTAGCTGTCTTCAATATTGGTAAATTTAAGTGCCATATATTGAAGCTAGACAATTTCCAGGGGTAGTATTCCATACCAGGGGCGGACACTTACAGATTTATTGGGGGGGCTAAGGTACACTTTAACCTTCCTCATAAGGGAAATTATACAGAAACATTATGAAACTAGCGGCAGCATCTACATAATATGCAGTTAATCACTATTGCGAAAATTCTTCTGGCATATTTGAATGGATTAATAATCCTTTTCTCTTTAAGCAGAAAACTACTGGGGGCGACCGTACCCCCACCCCCCATGTATCGCCCAATGCGCCATATAAAGGTTTGGGAACGACGTTATTACTAAAGACAAATAGACCATTATCGAACATTGACATAATTTAAACTGTGAGTCGACCGTCTGGAGCATGATTCTAAAGCAGTTCGCAAAATGTAGATTGCCATATCGTTCAGCACCTACTGCTAAATCCTCAGTACTGCGAAGATTATAGAACTTGCAAGATCTCTGTTGTCCATCAGTCAATAACCCTTTACTGTAGAGTTTTAGAAATTAAGGAACCTCGTCCTGAAGTTTGTCGACAAAAAGAATTTGTCTTTAAGACATTATATTATTACAGTAATATTTTCATTCACTTCTGTTCCCCATAGTTCCGTAAACCAATCTGTGTTTGTGTATTTCTTAGTTTATAAATCTCGCTTCTTGTTTTGTTTTCTAATTGCATTTATTTTTACGCGAAGATTTGATGAGTTGTCATACGAATAATGTTTTTAGTCTGCAACGAGTATCGTCTACTTTGTGAGTTATTTAATACTGTACCACGAGCAATCTCATCTGATTGAAAATATTTAATAAGATTGTTGGTTGTACAGTTAGACAACAGAGCGAAAAGGCTACCACAGCTTGTTCAGTTTTGAAGAGCATTTTTCGTCTGACTCGTAACAGAACCCTGCGCAGGGATTATAATTAACAATGAATAGGACATGGGATTGATATTGATAAAATCTGCTTGCGAGAGAAAAACGTGCGAACAAAAAGTACGTGTAATGTTTTTGGACGGAGTGGAAAGGAGGAAAGAATAGAATAGAGAAGAGGTTGGAGGCTGTGAAGGTGTGATTATGGCACAGGATGATCAACATACTGAAGGCAGAAGGATAAATTTACGAGGATGTGCTAGGGAAGGATGGATGAGGAAAAGTCGTCGATAAGGATGATAAGGCAGTGGCAGCAAAGATTTCTGGGATAGGACGTTACGCTGCAGAAGGAACGTCGGTGGCAGGAATGGTCTGTTGCAAAAGCGGAAGAGCAAGATCAGAATGACACATTCGTCAGAATTCCCCCAGGGCAAGTAAAGTGCAAAGTACACTATAATCATATAGCTCTCCTTTCCATGCTAGGCACATTCAAAGGTCCTTTACAACTGACACATATCCTGAAGCTCAAGTCTTCTGTTTGTCTTTTTTGTCTGGGGAATGCAGACACATAGAAGCCACACACTACCATTACGTGTTTTTCGCCATCTCAGCCACGTCCCAACGCTACACGTTGGTACGGTAAGGCATAAGAGAGCTCATGCCTTGCTCAAGGATAACCACTCGCCCACACTGCCACTGGCGAGGGACAGAGATAATTAGAGGTTCGTGGTAGCCCACACTCTCTAGGATACGGTAAGGTAGGTTATGAAACCTAGACTTGATTGGTAGAATAGTCTTCCATTTGACACCAATTGGAATACTTACGTCGTCTTGGGTATATTGTAAGGTCTTTTTGATAATCTGTCACACGCAGGTTAACGGAAGATGTTTGGTTTTTTTATCATAGAAGGCCGTACAGTACGCTTGTGCCAATGCACTGGTCTGTGATACAACCGAAGAGGCTCGAAAACTTGCTTTTGGCGGCTCAGAAAGAAAGAAGACGGTCTCTCTTGAGGGTACCATGTTCGAGAAGTCTGGTGTGATGTCCGGAGGATTTAGGTATGGATATATTATACCATTTAACTATGTCGCAACAAACCAGCTCTTCATAAAGGATCTAATAACTATTCAGGGAATTGTAAAGTAGGAGAAATCGATGCAATAAAGATAACACCGTCGTTTCCTTTTTTTCTGTTTAGTGACATTCGTGCCAAAGCTAAAAGATGGGATCAGAAGCATGTGGACACATTGAAAAGACGAAGAGATCAATACTTAAATGAAATTAAGGAATTAGCAAAAGACAAGAAGAAGCAGACGGATCTGCAAACACTAAAGTCTCAAATTGATGGATTGGAAAATCGCTTGAAGTACACAAGGAGAGACAAGGAAACAACGGTAGGTAGATTATTAGTTGTTGTTTTGGTTTGTTTTCTTTGCTGAGCAAAAAGGAACATCTTCTTTTATCAATCCATAAATATTTATATACGAAGCTCACAATATAATACCTTCGCAAGTTCATTTACTTTATAGAATGTTGGTCAAAATTTAAAAGTACCTGTGTATTCTAATTATATACATCGTTTAAGCCTGGTTCACATGAGAGTAAAACCCGTCGCTAGGTTTAAGAGGAGGAGGAAGCAAGGAGATGGTTTTACTTTACTTTTGCTGATTCACATCTTCGATCCATTCTTTGCTGGCTCAAATGACCAAAACGGAGCATTTCACGTCAGAAATTCGTTGACGGGGGTTTACATCCATCTTGCTGAGTCTGACACTTCAGTCTACAGACTTCAAAAAATAATTATCACGCCCAGGATACAACCCCCGTGCTTCGGCAATGTCGAACTTAAATACAGAGTAAGGTGCCGCGTGTGAAGCCAGAGAAACAAAGGCGAGCACTGCAAAAAGTGTTGTTTTTTGCAGCAGGCGCAGGCCCGTTAACGAAAACAAAGCAATGATGGAAATGACCCCGGCAGCTTACTTTCCCACAGAAGTGCCCATCATATGGACTTTGGCCGCAAAACGAAAGGGGAGCCGGAATGCTATTACAACGAGCCTGACTGCTGGTGGTCGATTTGCGGCGACATTATAAGGGGAGGCTGTGGGTGCTGCTCAGCGTGCCCGCTTTATCGGGCAGAGCCCGGCATTAGCCTTACATGTACGACTAAAGCCGTACGCTCATGCAGGAAATACGCAGCTCAGCGATCACCGTCCCTCACCTGGGCATCAGTAAATAGCCATTAGGGGTTTCACTAAAAGACAACTGGAGGGTCTCCGCAAGTGCGAGCACAATACCTTGGGTATCATTGGCGTGAAATGTGCCGCTAATTAAATGGTCGCCCAAATCCGGCCGCCCCAACGCAACCTGTTGCGTGGAATAGCGATTGACCTCCAGCAAAACATTAACCAACGGTTCGGCATCGAACTCCAGTTTGCCGGACTTCCAGGCCTGGATACGCCCGATATCCGCAGCTTCGGGTTTGGAAATCCGGTTTCTGGAAAAATCCACCCGTTCTCCCTGTGCCAGCACCGGGTTATAGAGGCTACGCTTATCACTACTGCCGGCGGCATCATGCTCATCTAACGTCGGCGTGACCCTGACACTCCCCTCAAGCACGGTCAACTCATAGCGATCATATTTCTGATAGACATTGAACTCGGTACCCAGCGCGGTAACCTGATGGTTGCCCGCCTGCACCACGAAGGGCTTACGTTCGTTATGGGCAACGGCAAAGACTGCCTCACCCCGTAGCAGGCTGATGAAACGAACCCGGTCGCCCATTTCCACCTGTAATCGGGTATTGGTGTTTAAATGAATGGTTGAGCCATCGGCCAGGGTAACAAGACGCTGCTCACCGATATCCGTCTGATAGACGTCCGCCGCATTAACCAGCAGCAGGCCAACAAACACCAGCAACAGGCTGGCGGCGATACCACCGATACCGTAAAACCAGGCAATTTTGCTGCGCTGTCCCTGACTATCCAGGCGGTCTTCATCCAGTTCCGCCGAAGTCTCCCAGACCTGTTCGATATCCTCATAGGCCCGCCTGTGTTCCGCACTCTGGGCCAACCATTGCATGAAAGACGCACAATCCCCCTCGTTTAACGACTCAGACCGGTTTTTTACAAACCAGTCGGCTGCGTCCTTCGTTACGGTGCCTCTGTGGCCCTGACTAACCATTGTTCATACCCATCTCACGTTGCAACCGGCTTTGGCAGTGCACCAAGGCCTGGCTCATATACCTTTCTACGGAGCGCAGCGGAATCTCCAATTCGCTCGCGACCTCCTTCAAAGTCTTTTGCTGAAGACGATGCATAATAAAAACCCGGCGCCGGTTTTCCGGCAAATCCGCTATCGCTTCGCTAATCACCTTTACCGCCTCCAGGTGCTCCAGGGACTGCTCAGGCGCACCCTGCCGGGATGCCAGCTCGTGCGTATCAATGTCATCGTGCTGATCGGCCATTCTTACCTGATTCCTGCGCAACCGGTCACGAAAAACACTGGTTGCTGTTTTTAGCACATAACTCTTGGGGAAGTTGTCCCAGCCATCGCGCAAAGTCTGCTTACAAAGCCTTTCATAGACATCCTGCAGCAGGTCCTCTATTTCATGTTCGGAACTGACAAAACGGCGAAACAGGCCACGCAGCAGGCCGTGGTACTTTTCAAAAACGTCGTTAACCAGACGTTCAGAACCCGCCACTTTTTGGCTACGCACCTTGCTACCGTGCAGCGAAACCACATTACCGCCCTGCTGTTTCAATCCGGCTATCCTTTTTGAATTATCCAGAACTACCTACTCATGTTACGCGCCTGCGCCTGCAGACCGCCAATATTCTTTCATTTTGATCGCCGGGGACAGTTCTATAGATCTGTCCCCGTGCCGCCCCAGCCTAGTTCAGCGGAAAAATAACATTACACTGCCCCGTGCCGGAACTCGGGAAATAGTCAGTAACAACCTCACATTTACCTTCATATTTATCCCAACCGACAATGCCATAGAGCATAGCGGTGTCGTGCATACCGCCCTCGCCGTCACAGTCACGGGAATACTGATCGAACATCTCGATAAACTCGCTATGCCTGCCCGCCTGCCACATATCCAGCACCATCAGGTCAACGCTCTGGTTAAACGGCCGGCTGATCTTGAACAGGTAATCGTTCACCACCCTATTGGGGGGAATTCGATGGGACAGCGAACCGCTGGCTAGGAAAGCCACCCGCTTGTCGGATTTTTCAACAGCCTCACGAATTGCTTCACCGACCCGCCTGGATTCTTCAAGCGCCGCGTCGTATTGCCAGCCTGCGATGGACACCACCTCGATAGAGTCCTCCACCTGCATATACCGCAGGGGAACGAGGGTGCCGTACTGTAAATCCAGCGTTTCAACATCATGGTGGCAAAGTGTGGTGACACCTTTTTCAGTCGCTGCCTGCGCTATCGCCTGGCCAAGTTCCGGGTCACCCCGGTGGTTATAGGGCATATTAGCCAGGAAGTGCGGAAATTCCGTACTGGTGAAGGTACCGCTCATGTCGGGCTTGGCATTAATGTGATAACCGGCGTTAACCAACCAATGCGTGTCGGAGATAATAATGGTATCCACCCCACGCTCCCGGCACAGATCGCCGATATGTTTTAATCCGTCAATGGCGGCCTGGCGACAACCATGATTCGGTCCCGGCTGCTCGGAAATAAACATCGAGGGTACATGTGTAACCTTTGCCGCTAAAACTAGTTCACCCATCTTTTTCTCTCCCAATCAGATCAATGTTGAATAACACCCACTTACTCCGCCCCCTGCGGATGATTTGCGCCGGCGGACTGTGGAAACTGCAATTTCAGTTGCTGATTTTACCGGCCCGGCCCCGCAATACCTTGCCCTCAACGACAAATGACTTGCCCAAAACCACAAAATATCACCCCTGACACCATCGGCTTTTGACCTGTGTCAAAGGACATCATGCTGGGATGCGCGTAATGAAGTTATAGATTCTGCTTGTACCGGCCCGGCGCCAGGCCGGTCCAGCGCTTGAACGCCCGGTTGAAATGTGCCGAGTCCGAAAACCCCAAAAGATAGGCTATTTCGGTGACACTGGTCTGGGAGTGCTTGAGGTACTGTACCGCCAGCCGGTGGCGGGTGTCGTTCAAAATCTGCTTGTAACTGGTACCCTGCTGCTTCAGGCGATACTGCAAAGTTCGAACGTTGGTGCGTAATGCCCGGGCAATTTTTTCCTGCGAAGGCTCTCCCAGCGCCAGCAGTTCAATCAGCTTGCCGTGCACCAGGGAGCTCATATCCTGTTTCCTGTGGCGCGCCAGATAGTCCGCCACAATTTTATCGTTTTCCCGCACCAGCTCCGGGTTCGCGGTCGGCAACGCCACCTTCATCTCCGATTCGTCGAAAATCAGGGCGTTCTGAACGGCTTCAAACTGAAGATTATTGCCGAAATACGCCAGGTAGGTTTCCCGGTTCGGCGGTGCTGCCCTGACCAGAGTGGCGCCCCTGGGCAAAAACAACGGATTATAGATATCCCTGAACAGCTTCACCGTCGCTCCCAGGAAATAGTCGACGCCCTCGCTTGCCACCTGCGGCTTGTCATCCGGCCCGCGATGGACATCCATAATCAACAGGATTTCACCCTGCCCCTCCTGTAACGAAAGGGTACAGCCATCGTTCAACAGATCATTGTAGCGCACCATGCGTTCCAGCGCTTCCAGCAGGGTTTCGCTGGCCCACAGGGAAAACCCAAGGGCGTGAAAAGTGGTGGGGCAGACAAACCGGGCAACCTCCAGCCCGATATCGGCCCGCCCTGTTTCCGTTACCGCAATCTGCCAGAGTTTCCGTGTATGATCAGAGGAAAATCGGGTGTCGGGATCATAGGCCGTCGCAATGTCGACACCCGCCTCGGCCAGCATACCGGAAGCATCGTAGCCCAGGGCCGATAAAGAACGGGTCACGGCCACCGACCAACCCCCGATAACAGATGATGAACGCTCCATAGCTTTCCCCGTTCCGAGGCTACATCATAGCAGCCGCAAAGACGGGCTGAAAAGCTTCGGTACAACGAAAAAAGGGCCGCGAATGCGACCCCTTTTACAAACCCTGAACCCAATCATCGCAAATTTACTGACGAATTCCCTCGATATGCAGGGAAAATTCCACATCCTGTGATGCCGGCCCCAGGTTCTTGGTAATACCGAAGTCGCTCATGGTTATCGATGTGGTTCCTGAAAAACCGTGCCGATAACCACCCCAGGGGTCCTTGCCCCCGCCGATTTCCCAAACATCGATGGTAATGGGCTTGGTCACGCCATGCAGTGTCAAATCACCCGTTACGATCGCTTTACCGTCCCCGGTGGGTTTGACCGACGTGCTGACAAAGGACGCTTTTTTATACTTCTTCACGTGCAGGAAGTCCTCATCCCGCAAGTGCTTGTCCCGCTCAGCATGGTTACTGTCGACGCTCGCCGGATCGATATCCACCCGGATTTTGGTGGCTTCAATGTTATCCTCATCATAGGAAAAAGTACCGGAGAAGGTGTTAAAGCGCCCGGTTAGCCAGCTATACCCAAGGTGCTTGATCCTAAAGTTAATCGATGCGTGCGCACCCTTGTCGTCGATTACGTAGTCGGCCGCCGGAGCCGACAGGGGCAGACTCAAGAGGGCAGCACAGCCCAAAAAACCAACATAGCGGGTAATTTTACCTTTCATTGATCATCTCCATCTCTGAGTTAATGATTCCACAACAGTATAACGACTGCCGGGGTGACCGGAAAAACCGGATGTTAATTGTATATTATATACCTAAAAGAAACCTCTTCTCTTCAGGCCATTTTAGTCGGCCCGGGCCCCTGCGGGACCAGCCCTATCAGACAAACCCTCTCGTTGCGCCAATACGCCGGGCAATAATAATAGTCCGGAAAGCACAAAAAGCCCGACGGCAATGCCGTTTACCAGATCAAAGTTCCCATCGCCGACAATCATACCGCCGATCGCCGGGCCAATAGCATACCCCAAAAACTGCCCGGATACGCCGCAGACGATCACTTTGCCGCTGGCATCGAAGCTCGCGAGGGTCGCCAGCAGATAGGGCATGGCCGAATTCCACAAAAAGTTAAAGAGGCCGACCCCAATCACGAAGGTCATTGCGCCAATTTCCCCCAGCAACAGGTAGATGCCGAAGGCACCACCGAGAATACTGACCATCATGGGTATCGCCCGGCCAATACGCGTCCCTAGAACCACGGCAACAAATGCGCCCGCACAACCCAGAAACTGGGAAAGCGTCAATCCGTTAGCCACCGCCTGCTCACCCATGCCCGCCTTCAGGCCAACCAGAAACAGATAAGCCCAGACCAGCCCGATAGCAATGTTATAGGCAAGTATCCCAAGCAGGGCCGGCACCTTGAGTCCCATCGAATAGGAAACGCTGTCTGCCGACTCCGCAACATGATCCGCCGCCGAGACAGGCAAATAACGCACGAAATAAAAACCCGCTGCGCAAAACAGCGCAAAAAATATCAACAGACCATCCATTCCGACCGCCTGGTAGACACTGGGCATCGCGAGCAGACCCAGGCCGCCGTACAACAACAACCAAACGATAATCAGCCCGAAGTTACGGTCCGGGTTATGGGTCAAACCCATCATGACAAAGGTCAGGGAAATAATACCGCCCGACCCCAGACCGGTAAAAAAGCGAACCGCCGCCAGCGCCTTCAACTCGGTCAATCCAACGGATGCCAGGTTACCGATAACGGTGATGGCAATAAAAAGCGCGATCATCCTGCGCCAGTCAAAGCGCGAAGAGATAAAATTCAGCAGGATGGTGGTCGCTGCCAGACCGAACATTTCAGCGGAGGCAACGTACCCCGCTTCCGCTTCGCTGAGCCCCACATATTCCACCAACCCCTGGACAAATCCGGGTTGTAGGATAAATACGCAGGGGCCGACCACCGCCAGAAAAACAATCGCGGTAATCGAGATTCTGCTGTCAATGGCAACAGCCTGACCGGGATCACCCAATATCTTACCAAGCATTATTATTCCCCTTTTTTAGTGAGGGCTCTGGACCCGTGCGTTTGCCCGGTTCTTCTATCAGCCCGGCATACAAAAACGAGGGCAACCTCAAACGGCAGCCCTCGCTTTTTGCTTCAACAAGTAACAGTGTCCCTTTTCTCTTTCTACTTATCCACTTCCTTAAACGCGGTCTCCAGCGCGCTGACACAGTTATCAATGTGCTCGCTGGTGAAAGTCAAAGGCGGAGAAAGGATAATTTTGGTGCCGACGGGGCGCACCAGCACCCCTTCCCTTCGACAAACCGCCGCGATTTTATCGGCAAATCCATCCATCGGGTCAACCGGCTGCCGGGTTTTCTTGTCCACCACCAGATCGATAGCGGCCATTAACCCGGTGCCGCCGCGTATTTCACCGACCGTCGGAAACTCTTCGAAGGGCTTGAGCTTCTCGTACATGTAATTACCCTGCACCCGCGCATTCTCCGGCAGGTTTTCCTTTTCCACAATTTCCAGGCTGGCGACCCCTGCCGCACAGGCGACCGGATGGCCGGAATAGGTATAACCATGCATGATGGCACCGGTGAAGTCCTGGTTAGCGTCAAAGGCTTCCTCTATTTTCCGGTTGATGGCAACAGCGCCCAGCGGGATGTACCCGGATGAAATCCCCTTTGCCAGTGTCATCATATCCGGCTTAACGCCCCAGGTACGTGAACCGAACATCGTGCCGGACCGGCCAAAACCGCTGACCACTTCGTCGGCAATCAACAGCACGCCATATTTGTCGCACACCTCACGAATAAGCGGCCAATATTTTGCGGGCGGAATAACGACACCGCCGGCGCCCTGAAACGGCTCCGGAGGTCACCAAGCTCAGTTAGTAGAGTGCACTCCGCAAAAGCGTGGATCACGGGTTCAAACCCCGGTGGTGACATATTTTCTATTTCTCTAGTGTTTCTTTTCAAAACTAATATTTCAAATCCTCTCTTCTTGATGATACTTTCTAACTTTAATGGGCTTTGGACAGATTGACGGGCTGAATTGCAGTTCTTCCTTGGTCAAGTCACATGGGGAAGAGAGGCTGATCTCCAATTGCATTGAACTGGATGTCGATGTCCACCGATGGATGATTGGCAGATAATGTGGTGACTAGAGAAATAGAGTATGTTAGCAACGGAGGTCGCCTAGCTCAGCTGATAAAGCAAATACCATAATAGCGTGGGTCACCGGTTCGAGTCCCGGTAGTGACATATTTTCTATTTCTTTAGCATCTTTTCAATTTTCACTGTTAACAAGACTGCCTAACATTCTTTGCGCTTTTAATTAATAATGCTTCCATTGGAATTATATTCCGCATCGTTTCTTTGCGAAAATTACAGAATTTATGTTAGTAACGTTTCTTGCCAGCGCGAGATCACATACATCGGTCGCACATTCTTGACATTTGCAAACGGAATTACGTAGCAGATCGTTACTTGCGTTTGCTATCTATCAATCCCTAAAGGAGTAAATCCATTGAACTGGGTATATTTAAAAGCACCTGGTTCTGAAATCTGTACTTAATCCAAATTGGTAAGTTGATCAAACACCCCGATTACTGATATACTCCTAACAAAGCACAGTAAACTTTTACAAATCTACTTTAGTGATTTTTCTGACACCATGAAAACAATGTTTTTGAGTCAAAAAATGGTATTGATATTTCGGGGGCGTTTTTCTTCACTATAAATATACGTTTAGAGAATTAGCTTTATTCTTTTCGTGTGAATATTGCAGATTCAATGTCAAATAGTTTGGGTACAATGAGTGTGGAATCATAAAAAACGACCGAGATGAAACAAGGAAAACATTAGAACGAGCTATATTTTGAAAGAGCCAATCAGAATTTGGAATTCCTTAAATTTTATTTTTTTTGAAATATAACATGTCCACTCCACCTGAAGATTAATGAAATACACCTAATGAAAAACGAATTCTTTTTTGTGATTTTGGATCAATAAATGTACGTTCTGCTCTAGATTAATAGAAATTCCTCAATGAAAAACAAATTCTTCGGATGCCGATTGGTACCAAAACACAAATAAGAATTGGTATTATTATGAGGCCTTTTCCATTAATCTACACTTGTAGCGGATGCTTATTGGTCGAAAACCACAAAACAATTCAGCAGCTTTCGTAATTCAAAACGATATTTTAAGGTGATCAAGTTTTCTGAGTAGTGCGGGGTATTGTATGGTAGAGAAGGGTCTGTTTTTAAAAAAATTGTATCAAAAACATTGAGGTTTTTCCTCAATTTGCATCTTATTAAGTTTGTCTTCATGAAGCAATACTAAGTCTGACCATTGACATCAGATGATCACAAATTTTTCAAGGTTTCAAGTAACTTGTAAGTAGGGCGGTAAATCGTATATCTGAAGTGCAACTCATCCAAACCATCTCCAAGATTCAAAAATTGAGAAAAAAATGTGCAGCAAGAGCCTACAATACAATAACAAAAGATTCACGATATCAACAGAAGATAAAGAAGTCTCATGGTGTAAGAATCACTGATAAGGACGCAAAAAGTTTACAATACTAATTGCTCAATGGTCCTCTGCCCCTGTTTCTTTTAATGATCCCATGAGTGTAACGATTTCGAGCATAGCAAACGTCTTAAAACCACTATGTATCCAAGAACTCATTCTCACTTTCTTCTTTGTTTTGGCTTGATTTCAGACATAATCAATCAAAGTCGTTTGATGGTAAAACTACTGTGCATCTAAGAATATGTTTGCCATCGCCTGTGCCTCAGCAGCCGAAAGATGATGCTGAACTATTGTTACGGACGCTGCGGTTAGATCATTGGAGAAGAAAACCGTTCTCCTACTTCCCGTAGACGAAGTGTAAACAGATTGTAAGCAAAGAGGAGAAGCATTTAAATATAATAACTATAACCAAAATAAATTCAATCATCCAACTATATACAAATCATTAAATAAAATTACAATGGAAACAACTTACGACCCCCCGAATCTCTCTGCCGTGTTTGAGATAGGGGAGTTCATTCTGATGAATAATATAGATTTGATTGTAGAGAGAAGTCTTCATCTTTTAAGCTCGAACTTTTAGCAGTTCGTCTAGCGAAGGCGATCTTAAACTCCCGAGCAATTCCTTCTGGAGACTGGCATCGTACACCACAGATTCAGGGTCACGATCGATCTCTCCTATTCCTCTTCTTGCTAATGCATATATCTGCTTCGAAACTAATGCGTCGTCAGCATGCTTTTTATTGTTGGCCAATAGGAATACTTTCTATCTAAATTCATGTTCCCCTTTCGAAGGTGTGTGGGGTTTTGATTCTCGGCAGGGTAGCAAAAGCGGAAAGTTGTGTACGGAATAGGAAGATTTCAAATCTTGCAAAAATTACATAACACGCCAATGGATAGAATACCATGACACTATGTAGCAAAAGTGATTTTTGTTCAACGCCTTCTACGTAAACCCTTTCTGCCATCTACCCATGCAAGGTAAGCTTCAGAGGTATACGATATAAAGTATCCTTTCTCAAATTTATTATTACAATACCGTTACTTGTAACACCATGTTCAGATAATTCATGTTCTCTGTTATATTTATCTTTATCAATTATATGCAAGGGGTGTAAAATGATACATATGTGCGAGCAAACTTAGTCCATCATTCAAAAGATAACGTTGATCACAGAAACAAGACAACTTACTCTTCAAATTTTCGGCATATAGTGTCAATTCTTTAAATGTTGTATTGTGTTTATACATTGTTTGAATACTGTCAAGCCAAAATGACATCTATTTAACCCTCGTGTGTTATTTCTGTCTTCACAACTTTCTCCTTTATTCTGGCGCGTAAGACACTTTCACCGTTGGGGCCTCCTCGGCAAATAAGTTAAAATTAGTAAAAATCTATGACCTCTACTCGCACAGTGAGTGGTTATTCAGCTGGGGTGTCTGGTGGCGTTTTAAGGCCTTCCATGAGGGTTCGGAAAATTTTGCAACTTTGACTATTCCATAGCCCTGAAACCCCTGTTTTGGGCTCTTTTTAGGGCGGTTTTACTCTTTTAAAGCATACAGCTTTTAAAAGAAAGTATATATTGTAAGACGTTAGATTCTTCTCGCTCTCCTGAAGATTTTTGATAAGTATGAAAAATCGCATTTATGCCTTCGCCACCAAAGTTTTGTCAATTTTTTTTTCAAATTTCGCATAAAATTAAAAATTCATATAGAAGTGCTGGGGGCTCCATGATATAACAATCTGGTCGGAGTCCCTAGGACGTGCACTCCTTGGACCCCGCCTGTTCCTCGCCTGTTTTTATTCCTTTTGCGGCCTTCTCCTCGTTCCCCGCGATCAATTAAGAGCACGTTTCTGGGCGAAGTCCCACGAATTCTTCCATAGGGGTTGGTTACACTCAGTTTATCTTTCATCTTACTCATGATTTTCTTGTTGTCGTTAGAATGGGATTAGTGACTTGTAGGATGGTCAGGAAAGTCAAATAACTGATAATGTATACTCATATCGGTGTAAATATCCCTCGCCTTAATACTGTCACATAGTTATGGTAAGGCCGTAGGCCTATATACTCCAAAAGGACCATTGCACTGCATCAAAGGCCGTTCTCTTCTAATCTTTAAATGTTTTTGTCCTGCTTTTTCTTAAAGAGTGAAGGGATTTCAGCTCTCTTCATTGAGAGCCACTTTTGGCAAACTGGTCGAGAGCATCTTCTCTGCCTCAACTTTTCTTCTGTCTCTTTTGCACTGCCATACGCTTGCTTTTGCAATTGACATTGCATCCTGGTATCGATGTAGGGTTTTTACCAAATACTTTTACCAGGGTTTTTACCAAATACTTTGCTAAGAGAGGATTTGATGTATTCTTTTTAGTTTAAACCCTTGTTAAAGGTAACACTGTAAGGTCCAATAATGTATGACGTAATGGCTCTTATTGGAGAGTTCAGTGGTGACCTTGTTTGTTTGAGCGGTCCTCATTTTCATCAAGCTCGTGAGTTGAAGTTGATAAGAGGACAGCATCGTCTCGTCAATCTTTTATGTTTCAGAAGCAAGAGGATAATCAAAATGTGCACCGTGAAGCCCTAAAGGATATGCCAAGTGCACTTCCTATATTCCACATCATCTGCTTCGCTCATCTCATAATGTTCTCTAATAGCAGCTTGATTCGACGCAAGCCAATCAAATCCACAGTTAGGAAGACGATGGGACATCGGCAAACCAATGAAGCATAGGTGCTATTATTAGTCCATTACCCAATCCTATACGTTATCAATATCCGAGTGCCGGGGATCGATTGTTGCTTCAGAAGCATCATAAACTGCGTTAATTGTAAACCGGCTTCTCTGTTTTGATAGATGCAGCTTCTAAAGCGGCAAGATTGACAGAAGTTAGGGCTTTGGCTAATACCCTAAACGAATCCTTTTAATCGTTGTCAGCACACGGTGGATTTTCAAGCAAATGCTGTCCTATTGTCAAATCTGTTTTGGGATCTGTTGACTTGGCTTTGCTAACACGATTAGGTAAAATTTTGCAAACTTTACTGCGTCTACTAATGAAGGCTGGCATCTGCGGTGAAAGGCCTATATATTCTCTCGCACAGCGACACGTGAATTTATAAACTAATAAACTTTTATGCTTAACAGGTAGTACGTCTTTCTGGGTAACAGGCAACAACTTTTGGGTGAAATAAACAATGCGCGGATGTACCGTGGGAAACTCTTTGTCACGGCTGTTTTAATTTTTTTATCAAAAATTAAGGAAACGTTACCAATCCATGGTAGCCGCAAATATACTAGGCACTTCATCGGGTTTTTGGGTCTGAAGAAAACTTGGTAATTTGGTTAGAAATGACACTGTGTAAGCCATTTTTTTAACAATATGGTTTTACTTTCCCCCCAACTTTGATCCAGAAAAATTCCGCAAAAATACGCAAGAGAATAGGAACAAAAACCTTTTCACTTACCTTGTTCATAAACTACGTAGAAAAGAATAGAGTCCAAAGTAATTTACAAAATTAGGCCGTGAAAACGATCCAAGAGAATGGTACAAACTTTTCTTTATTCTAAGTAATCCAAAAGAGGGATTATAAAGTTTGTTAAATTATCGGTACAAGAAATAGTAATAAACGTTCGTTGACAAAAACTGTCCATTAAATTTCCTCAAGATAGTTGTTAACAAAAATGGTTCATAAAAATTAGGTTATAAAAATGAGAAAGGGAATGGTGCATTCAGTTAGCTTACTAAATTCATACAAAATAAATGTCACATTATTTTCTATTTCTCTAGTGTTCTTTTCTAACAAGCATTTCAAGTTCTCTCTTCTCGATGATACTTTCGAACTTAAATGGGCTTTGGATTGATGACAGACCGGACGGCAGTTTTTCCTTGGTCAAGTCACATGGCGCAGAGAGGCTGGTCTCCAATTGCGTTGAACTGGATGTCGATGTCCACCGCTGGATGATTGGGAGCTGATGTGGCGACTAGAGAAATAAAAAGTATGTTAACATCGGAGGTCACCTAGCTCAGTTTTTAGAGCGCACGTTGCGAAAGCGTTTGCCACAGGTTCGAACCCCGGTGGTGCCGGTTTTAGGGGAGTGCCGTATCTTGCCCAAAAACCGGCACTGGTCAGAACCCAGGGTAAAAATACCATAAAGCTGTAATGAATATGAAAAACTGAGAGACTGTTTGGTTACATTTTAAACAAACAAATTATTTGTGGCCACAGAGTTCCAACTGTTTAAATTTGATACAGACTACTTCTAGAGCAGAAGATGGATCTCTCCAGGACTTTTCGATGTAATCAATTTTTCAATCCACAGGTTCGATCCCCGGTGGTGACATGCTTTTCTATTTCTCTAGTGTTCTTTTCTAACAAACAAAATAAAGGGTTAAAATTTGATTGCGCAAGCAACTATAACTTATCCTTTGTTTACAAAATTCTGCTTTTGAAGTCCTTTATTAAAGTGGCTACCAAATGATTCATAAAAATGGGTTACAAATTTGATTTATATCATATTGGTTAGCAGAAGTGATTTACAAGCATGAGGCAGTTATAAAATGTATAACAGCCCCCTATGTCACGTGTGAGCTTGCAAAGGGAGTGAGGACACAACATTTATCTTTATTTGTGCTTTTTGTGTTGCATGCAAGAAACTGGGGGGTGGTGAAATTGGGTACAATTGAGGATAACTCTTTGGCCCAACCCGATATCTTTAAACTATTTTTTTACCCTTAGGAAATAGCATGTGCTCGAAGACGCAACATGTACTAACAACTATTGAAAGGATTAGTTTAGGATATTAGTCAAAGCCCGATCTCCATTTCAACTTGCCGCTTTAGAAGCTGCACTTTTCAAAACAAAGAAGCCGGTGCTCTGTTGGCAGAAACAATTTGTTTACAATTTACGCCTTTTTCAATAACAAGAGGAGCAGAAAAGGATTCGCTCTTGTGACTGTTATTTCTACAACTTGTTTTGTATTCTCGTTTCATATAAATTCATCGGAAAGTAGCTTTCTAACTCCACTCCATACGATTACTGTGATCAGTATATGGCAAAACACTTAGGAAAATGAATCCGTTACTCAACACAATATTCAGATGCAAATCTATGTAGAAAGCAACAATTTGAGTTATTATGCTGAAATCATATAATTAATTGTATATTATGTATTCTGATCACAGTTTCCTAAAGGAATGATGTCATTTGCCAAATATAATACTGGCAAAAACGCGATCTTTTCCCTTTTCATTATTAATTATCTCCCTCTGACAGCAGACTTATTTCTTTTCTTTTGCACGGATTTAAGCACAAAAGTTCTTGGTTTACAGTTGCAGGATCCTCAGAAATGGCTGCATTCAATTCATCAAAGACCCTCCGAACATGAACAAGTTGTAATTGCAACAGACGATACATGCGAGTCCGGGGGCATAGTGAGAGGCTCCGAGTAAACTTCCAACTTGCATAAGGCGAAATGTTACTCGACCATCTCACATATAGGTTTTTGTCATATATATAATGTCGTCACTAGCACGTTTCAGTTAGGAGTTTAGCGTTATCCTCGTGGCCCTTCAGTTCGTAGTTGAGCATCGAAGATAGCAGATCAAAGCTATAGAATCGTTCTCGAAGTTAATAGTTTAATCATTGACAATATCGCCGTGGAATTGTCGTATGTTCCGCCATTGGATAGTAGGATAAAGATTGAGTGACATAATCGAATCGTATTTCTCTGTTTTCTTGATCCTGACCAGTTTTATTTGGATTCTTTTGTACCATAAAATGGTAGCAGAGAGTGGTTGTTTCTAGAAATGAAGAATAATACATCGAAAGGAACAACAATGATGCAGGAGATCGATATTTAACATCAAATTAAGAGTCTTACATTGCAAAAATCGAAAGTAAAATCAGCATTTACGAGATGTAGAAGTAAATTGATGGAATTGGTTCAGTCTGATGAGGATTTAACGAGTCGAAGAACAGTTGTGGAAGCATGTAGGAAAATGCGATCTTCAGAGGAAAATGTGTTAGAGATTCTCACCACATTAGCAGACAAGTATTTAATATTGGAAGAAGAAGAGTGTTTCGATAAAATTTTGGGCGAAATGGAAAAATTAGAAGAAGAATATGCCATGTCCCAAAATGAAGCCGAACACGAGGGTGGAAAGGAATAGCCCTACATTTGTTGATGCATCCCAAACGGCATAATCAGCAGGTGCTTACTTGAGAACCAAGTATGAAAATATCACTGTAGATGTACAGCTTGTTGTGGCTAAAACAAAAGTAACTCCGCTAAAGTCTCACAGCATTCCAAGGCTAGAATTGATGGCTGCCGTTTCAGACTTACAACTAGCCGATCGATATCTTAACACCAACATGTGAACAGACACAAGTACCTCTTTTCCTTATTTTTACCTCTTCCTTGTCTTGTCAAAAATGGACCAGCAAAATCTACTGCTGTTTTGGCAAATGCCCCGAGTGGTAACTGTACTCTTGATTTAGGCAGTGGTTGTAGGAAATCGTCACCATACCCCCTCACGGCCATATGTAAAAGACTACGACTTATCATTTTCAGCAGTTGTTGTTATGCTATGCCTGAGGAAAGATCAATGTCACAGTTGTTATAAACTTGTCGTATTTTGTGGGAGTTTTCTCCACAAAATTGGTGCCGTGAATGCTAGTGTGGTGCTTTCCTTTGCACTTTGCACACTGTCCGCGTACTGTGCAGGTCGCAGCACGATGTCCTGGACGTAAGCAATTGAGGCAGATCCTGTTTAATAAAATTAAACGTGTCTTATCAGAGAAGGACATTCAGCATTGATTAGTTGAGTGTTGTCCCTTGCAAAATTTGCATACATTGTTAGAATTAGCTGAAACAACTGCAGACATCATAGACGGGGGGCTAATGCTCTATTCTAATCTGTCAGAGGGGTAACAATTACTCACTTGTAAGCCTTGTTCCTGTTCAAGGCGTGACACGTGTTTCTTCAATGCCCAGAGAAAACCTACGGTATAAAAATGTGAATCATGCGCACAGTCACCAATGATACCCCTTACTCTGCTTGTGAGTTTATCTTCTAGTAAGGGCACTAAGAAGGGAGCACAAGTAACAGGATCTACACTTAAAGACTCAAGTGAACAAATATCAGCCATGATAGCATTCTCTCAAAGTAGTCTTAAAGTAGCCACTTGAGTATTAGGTTTACCGATTCTGAACAAGATTATGACATGGGCCCTGATAATTCGACGAGGTTGTCAAGAGTTTTCAGTCATAGTGTTCACTAATACAGAATAATTTGAGTCTGAGGGCACGATTCCTCTTATAGTACCCAAAGACTCGCCCCGGAATTGGCATAATAAGTACGTACACTTTGTGGCATTCGGTATATTTGAGAACTGACCAACTTGAGAATTAAAACGCTCCCAAAACCCGAACCATTCAACGATTTTACCATCAAATGTTGGTAAATTAAGATCTGAAAGCTTCGAACGGTTACGAGCAGGTTCGCACTTAGCTTCATTACAAGGTTGTTCTGACTTACTTGCTAGGAATCCTGAAATAAAGAAATCTTACCTCGATTAGAGATAACAACGTCTGCTTCGTCCCAGAAGGCATCGATTCCAGTTCGCTGAAGGTAGCTTCAAGCAGCTTCAGAAGATCTGTGATACGGGAAAGATCCAGGGATGTATGAGATGGCGAGTCGATGATTGCTGGAAATTTCGTGAATGTCTTTTTAAACGTTTGTCAAAGTTTCCTGTACTCCAACTTTAAAACTTAAAATTGCGATTTTGGCATATTGTGATATTATGAAATACGGTGACGATGATAATCCTGATAACGGCACCAATTTTGATTTTTCCTCTGGTGTATCATAAAAACAACTACTGAAAGTGTTAAGTCGTAATCTTTTACATATGGCCGTGTGAGGGTCTGGTGACGATTTCCTACAGTGGTGCCATTATCTGGACTGCAGCCTTTACCTTTCGTTTCTTGCATTGAGCACACTCTTTTTACCATTCTTTTATCTCTTCACTTTGCTGCTGATAAACAGTACCTTGTTGAAAGTGTGGATAAAATTTGGTTTATTCCAGCCACCTGCTTCCCAACTTCGTGGCATTTCTTTAAAGTTAATTTAGTAACCCAGTCCTTGCGAGGTAATATGATTTGGTATCTTGCTTCATATGATAGAAAACCTGCGTTTCTTAGTCTTCCATCACACCTAATCACCCCATCTTGGTCTAGTCGAGGATGTAAGCTCAGCAGCTTGCTATGGGGAGGAAGTTCTTTTTGCTCTGTACTCCTCTGGAAATGCCTTAACCTGTGCCGTGGTGATTTGATAAATCATTGCAGCTTTTATCTTTTCAGGAGTTAACCCACCACCTTTTCGATGGTACCTGGCAAACTTACAATTCCTGATAAATCGTTTCACCCATGCAGTGATGCAAGCCAGTTTTTGCCAATTGGAATGTCTCTCTGGATCAAGTCTCCATTCTCGATCCATCACTTAAACATTAATTTCTGTGGCAAGAAATACATGGTTACCACCTTTTATTTCCTCAGCGCATGCCTGGCTACACTCAGGGGTTTTGTTTGGCCATGATAGACGACTATTGATACTGTGACTACTGCAATGAGCGGGAAACTAAACACTTCTCGATGTTCTTTACCATCAGCTAGAATATTATAGTTTGTCGTAAGAACTTCATGTATTTTCTGGCTTAAAGCAGGATAGTATGTTACGATAAGAACATCCTTGTCTTGCGACTCTCTAGGTCACTCCCTATGGAGTATTTCGTTCCATCTTTTATTCGTCGCATACGTAATTTGTTGTTCTATCATTTATTTGCTACTTTTCTTCTGAGAAGCAATATTTCAAGTTCCAAGCATCGTTTTTAAAGTGTTTCTTCATTTGAATATATACGGTGTACGCGCAAAGCCTGGCTTTATGGTATCGCACGTTTTGTGTGATAAGGGTGACAGTCAATAGTTGTATGGAAGTGAATAGTTTGAACTAAAGTCCTTGTGATTGGCATACATCATATAAAATGATATGCCTATGCAAATAATAGGTATTTAGTATTTCACCTTAATTTACCATACTTCAAAGAATCGAACCTATAAGTCTAGGTTTTTACTTTGCAATAATAGTTAAAAAATATGTTTCCTACGCTTTAGTGGTATCTTGTCTATGTTTAACCTATTTCAACCTGTGCATATTTACTCTCGAAAGCATTTCTGTAACGAATTGTTTCCACAGTACTGTACTTACTATTCTACCGCATCTTGTACTGTTAACAGTTTTAAGAGAAAAAATAAATTAGATAACGTGCCTAAAACGTATTGCAAGACGCTCTGCTTGCCAGTGACATCATCTCTTAATTTGTGTATTTCCTTAAGATATGAGGTCCCACGTGGTCAAAAAGTACTGTGAACTGCTCTTTGTTCAGGCGAAAATACGATTGGTACCTCTCAGTATCCAACTCTAACTCCCTAACAAGCCTGTGGTATTCTCGAAGCTTTTTCCTAATAAGAGGCAAGCAGATTTAGAGATAAGGTTGATACATTTGTATTTATACTTCCGGCAAATAAACAATTTGTTTATGTATTGGAAACTTAAAATATAACTTAAGCTACCTTACACTAAAAACAAGCTATTCTGAGATATTTCTCAATTTGGCCTCACTTTAAGAAATATATGTACATACCAGTATGCAATTATGTGTATAGACGGTTATGCAGGAAATAAACAGACCTATATTGGTCTATCTATTTTATATGGATTTGCATCATCCCGTAAATTCGACGTATCTACGTAATATACATATTAATAATGCATCCTCTTTTTTTCAAAAAAAAGGACCTACGTTATAATAATCTATAATAGGAGGGACGTCATAAAACACCAGAGGTAGATTGAACACCTACGTTCACCCAACTTTAGAATATATACAGCGTACGTGCAAAGCCAGGTTATAAGGTATCGCACATTTTGTGTGATAATAGTGACAGGAATCTGCTTGCAGATACTGGTTGATGTTAGTGGGCTTATGTATAAATCCGTAGTAAGGACAGTGCCACATTTTGTATTTGAAACGTTTTTAAAAAATGTACTGCCCCAGCATCTGAGGAGAAGTAGTTACTTAGGAGGTTCCTTTCATCTATAGCA
This sequence comes from Alatinidae sp. Z8VKAUB7J3, assembly GCA_010016025.2. Taxonomy (NCBI): domain Eukaryota; kingdom Metazoa; phylum Cnidaria; class Cubozoa; order Carybdeida; family Alatinidae; species Alatinidae sp. Z8VKAUB7J3. Next base: position 97,002,124 of record JAAAKM020006971.1, read on the forward strand.
GCCCTGGATCCATAGTTTGACCATAACCAACATCTCTGAATGCGTCATTACAGGCTGGTTGATTTTGGTCGTAACTGGGGTCATCAACATTTTCCAGCCCACTAGTTGTTCTTATAAAGTTCTTGAGGACACAAATGGCCTTCACCACTTTCTCTGCATTGTCTGATGCTAATTGTATACGTCTGTTATACAGGCTCTCTGGGCAGTTGATGTACCAAAAGCATTTTCTACCACTCTTCGAGCTCCCGAGAGACGGTAAATGAAGACCCTTTCTTTAAACAGTTAGCTCTTTCCCCGGATAAGGTCTCATTAGGTATGTTTTGAAGGGAAATCCAGCATCAGCAACAACTACATAAGGGCAATTGCCAAGGTTTCCTGCATTAGGTAATGGCACAGCAGATGATAAATCCAATGCGCTATTATAAAGCATATGGCCTGATGCAGATTGTGCAAGTATATCACTGTCACTGTTCCTTCCACATCCCGAATGTCCACAATAGTAAAGCAATAGTCAGCATCAACTAATGATAAAAGAACGACTAAGAAATAGCCTTTGCAATTAAAATACAAAGAAACACTGTTCTTAGGTGCCAGTATATTCGCTTACTTTTTATCAGGTGCACCTACTCAATTAAGAAACTGCCAATTTTGGCCAAGTCCCTCCATTCTTCTTTGTTTCACTTTCTCATGTAAAGTGGTTGTAGACAATCCTACATCACCTGCCATGTTTCTGGACTTATCTTTCCTACTATTGCGCTTGCCAATCTATAACGGGAGACTATTATGAAAGCACTTGTAGCAAAATACCTGCATCGAAAGAGAAAATAAATAACGTTAATAAACCTTTTATTCACAACCAATATCATTATCATAGGTAACAGTGCTTATCAATCATAGAGGCGTCTTCGAGACAGATATCAGAAGCGTAAGTGTCAAGGTGAGAAGCCTAGAAACTACAGGGCAAACTACAAAGAGATAACTTGCCTAAAACATATTGCAAAGCTCTGTGCTGGCCAGTGAGATCATCCCTTAATTTTTGTATTCGTGTATGCATTGTTGACCTCACCTATAGTTTTGCCTATTATGTATGGCTGTGACGTCACGTTTTCTATATATGATTAACAAACGCTTTTTTTGAGAAGATGGATATGATGTAGCTGTGTGTTGAAGTGTTTTGTTAATGTACTTCTGGTGATTGTAGTTAAAATGTCATAAGCAATATGCTTTATTAAATGTTCGAGGAAAAGTTAATTAAGGAAGGCAATGCTTTATCATGAACAATATAATTGAAGTACTTTGCCAATGTAAAACAGGCAATATGAACGGGTATAAAATCCATTTACATTTGCAAATATTTTGCTGAAATTGAAAATAGACTTATACAAGATTTTTCATTTATATACATGTAAGGATATGTAAAAGCAAGACGCTTCAGATATAGTGACTTTTTGTGGTACATATTTACATTATTTGCAATAGTTACGACATAGTATTAAAGTGATAAAGAAAAATAACAGTCATAGATGGATAAGTTTCTCAAGGTATAAAATGAGTATTAAGATAATAATTAAGCTATATAAACGTTGTAAGCTATAAGCACTGTATGTAGTTGTGTTGTTTTAAATTTGCTGTTTCTTGTAGAAAAAATGTAATATTCTGGGCTTTCACATAACTGATAATGATTAATATTTGGTAATGGATCCTAGACTTGACAGCACCATTACTGCATAGGAAGATAGTGAGAGGTTTTCAGCTTAGATAATAAAATCAGGTTTGCTTGTGTCCGTATGCGTGATAATCCTGTGTATATTGTCCCTGTGGTATTTTGTTTTTGTCAACCCATAGTGCCAGTTCGTCAATAGTTTTTCGTTGTCCTTTACATATTGTCAAGCTGTAGCCTGGCATTATGGGATATACAGTTTTTCGTTGTCTGCCATTGTCAATTGTTGTCACTAAGTATATGGAGATGTATTTTAAACTGTCTGTCCATTAACAAATCCAGTCTGTTTTTGACTGTTTTGCGTTATATAATAACAATGTATAAGCCTGAATTAAGCAAGGATAATCATCTATTGAGTTCAAACGATGAAATAATATGAAGTTAGTAGATAATATTTAATAACGGAATCATTGGTGAAATGCCATTGACCGGTTTCGTTGCATCATTTATGATAGCTCGCAAACAAAGAAAGGGATCGAAGCAAAAATTTGTCGACCGCTGATTGGACAATCATTAAGCCTACCAACAATTTGATGCCTTCAAGGAAGCAAACAAATGTTTAGGGACCATTCAGAGGTATGCAGAGGCATCTATTCTAAGACAGCTACTGCTTACAAATATGGCATCTTTGATGGCAGATGTGCACGAAAGAACACATGGAGAATTTGCTCAGGGTACAGAGAAGAATAATGATGGGGGCTTACTTGTTGTGAGTAACAACGTGTTGAATCTCATAAAAAAGGAACAAGAAAAGGATCGCATTTCTCTACGCTTTTTCGGAGATCCCTTTAATTACCCTGCAAGACGATATGTAATTGCTGTGTTTTTTACAAATCCGCATAAATATCCAACTCTGAGAACCTACCTCAGATCCTTAGATAAAGGCGATTCACAAATAGTGTTTCAAAACTATGCAATGGTTTGTTTAGACTTTCAACTGCAAGGGGATTGCGCAGTTTTTGAAGAAGGGGAATACCCTGACCTTGATGTAAACCCAAAAAGCTGGCGCAACCGCATCAGTTCATTTTATCTTCCGCGAGGACTTAAACTTACTACTTGGAGTCATCCAAACTTTGAACGGTCAAGATTCGGTCCTTTCGTTGGACCAACTGTGCATGCGCAAATACGTAACAATGATGACTATGATTCAGTGAAGATTGAGAAAACAGAAAGAGATGCTGATAAAGAGGTAAGAAAATGATAATGATATGATTTTGTAATACCAGAGAAAGGTAAAGGCGTTAAATGTTTATTTTATTACTGAATTGTAGGCAGCTAATCAGTTTCCCATCGTCTCTGTTACTCAGAGATTGCTGATTGAGAGAAAGGAATCAACCGTTGATCTAAGCACAAAGCAAAGAGTAACATAGCAAGCTTTCATCAATTCTTCTGGTTTTAAAATTTAACTTTTAAAAAAACAAAAGAACTCTCAGCAGTTCCTTAGTGTTTTGGCTTGTGAAAGAGGACTTGCAGTAGCCTTATGTTTTGATCAGTATGTCTCTTGAAATTCGTTTTCCCCCCGAAACACCTGACATGGATCGTATCATATCAGTGGTTCACCGCTCGCTCATACCTTGTTCTGGTGTCAAATTAAACCAGATCTCCATTTCCTAAAAAACCCCACAGTTTTATTTCTAATAGCTTCTCTGAAGACGTCATCAACAATACTATAACTTTAAGACTTTCTCTATGTTTGAAAGGAAAACGGTCTGGACCTAAAAAAAATGTCCAGTAGAAACGTTTCTTTCAGTTCCAAAAACAGAATTAAAATGCCGTAGACAAACAGTGTTATCCATGCCTATTTTAGACCACCAAGAAAGTATTATCAACCAACCTCAAACATCATGTGCCTTCTACAACTTGTAGCTCTGTAGTATATTGTTTTACAAGTGTAAGGCTGGGTATTTTGGTCACACGACTTTTAGGTTGGTTGACAGAATTGAGTAGCATGTTCCATATTTTATTCGTCAAGTGTCAGCTTCTAACTGGAAACAGCCACTTCAAGTGCATAATGCCAAAATCACCGTTAAGCAAAACGAATCTGCCATAGGGTGCACTTGGTTATAAACCTAGACTGTTCCAAACTGTACAAGGACGATTCCTTTCATATCACAGATAAGCCTTTGTCAGAGTTTCATTTTGTCGCTCCAGATTCGGTCCACATCAAAGAAAGAAACCCTTGCTTTGTTGACAAGAAGAGTCTGTATTCCTTGTTTGGCTTGTTCAGGTAATCTACACAACCCTATTGGGAGCGGATTGACATTAAAGTATAAAGCTATTTGGGCAGTTTAAATTCTAATTAGCTATTTAAAAGAATATGATTGCCTACAATGTTTTGTTAGTTTGATTTTGATCAATTTTGATGGTTATTCTGAGTTTTACTTGCACAAGGATTTCTCTGTTTCGTACTGGATACGTAGTATGTAGTGAATATGTAGTTTGTAATTTACCGCCAGACTGAGATATAATGCCAACCAGCGTCTAGGATATTTCTTACGTTGCGTAGCTATTCTTCGAAACATTTCTACGAGTACAAACAAGCTCAGTTAAAACGCACAAAAAAGCTGGTATACAATAGTAGGCCACCCTTGTAAAATCAAAAAAAATGTTTGCCGGATTTACTTAGGATCAGTAAGGCAGAAGGTAGTCGTGTAAGATAAACTTAATCATTGGAAATGATAGAAGACGACACATTTAAAGTGAGAAAAATATTATGAAACTGGAAAAAATAAGAAGAGTATAGTTCCTTTATTACTGAAAAAACTTGTATACACGGTTCTCCCTGTGAAAACTTTTCAGCGTACGTAAACGTATCTATAAGTATCATTCCAGAAACAAAAATGCAAGAACTCCTGATACTTCCCAAGTAATGCTCAAGGCATAATCAAAACTGGACACCTCTTAAATGAGTCCTCATAGAATTAAATAAGAGTAATAAATCTTTAAAGGTTTGACAGAGAAGTATGAAATGCAACTTAACAAGCAAGAAATGTTCTTAAAAGCTATGGGTCAAATTTAAGTTTAGTACCTAAAACTAGGCACGTGAAAGAAATTTCCATCATTCAGCTGCAAAAGTTTGGAACGACATGCCACTCTATATTTGTGATGGTACTTATCTTGTAAGTTTCAAATACCGCTAAAATGCTACTTAAAGAGATCATAGAAACGCTCAATTACACACGAATCCCTGGAAGAGCCGGACATAAGAAGATTTCTAAAAGTCGAATATGCTATGGCGGTCGTTAATAAGGTCGTTAATAAAACTTTAGCTAAAATTCAGTGTCACAAAATAGATGCCCTCTTTTATAAAAGTGAAAGCAGGATTTTACAATCAGTCATTTTTACTTTCGTGTCTTGGATTTTTAATTCAGTTTCAACAAGAGGGTCTTTGTCACCATTGGCATTTGGTTACTGACCAAATATTCTAATAGAATAACAAGTCACTTTTTATCAAGTTAAAATAGAACAAAAATTACTTAATCGACATACTAGATGTTCTTGTTGGATGGCCAACTTCATTTGATTGTTTTAAAACAATACTGAGATGACAACCAATGCAGTCAGTAGCAACTTTTGTCTCCAATGATTTTTTTCCAAATGGAAGGGTGGCAAGAGGTGTAAAAGTTAAACTACGCTTAGCCTTCTAGGGTCTTACAACTCGTAGTCGGTGAATGTTACACTTTATGTAATTGTAAAGACTTGTTTCCATAAAGTGTGCCCAAAGAAGTCAACCGACCGCAACGGAATACGCGGTCGCGATAAGTCAATGTCTGACTGCGTATCCTCTACGATTTAATGACAACCAGCCGTCAGAACGATGAAGCAGTTCCATAAATCTGAAGGCTATTCGGGTAGAAATGGCGAGAAACTGAATCGAAATTCCTTAAACTGTGCTTTACATTCGAATTGCTTCGAGCTTTCTCATGGAGATTCTTTTCTCGTGACTCTGACCGACACTAGCAAACGATAGGGCAGCAAGAATACCATGAATATCTATCTATATGTTTCATGAGCAACACCAGGGCATTACACTATACCAAAATTATTTACTAAACTTCAAGAAATTTGCTCTGGCTGTATGAGCCGATTGAGAGGCCTTTGTTTGTTGACTGGTGTTTCAAAACACTTCATAGATATTTATATTGCTTTCTAGGTTCGATTTTGTGAGAAGCTGCGTATGGAACTAGGAAACTGCGATTCAGCACCAGCGGGAAGCCACAATCTCAATTTATATAGTGGAAGCAACTGGGAAGGGAAACTTAGGTCCATGTACATTCCTTTAGGTCTGGAAGTAAGTGGCTACACGCAGACAAACCACCAAGGACCAGCGTATGTGTTTTACAGAGGACCTTTCACATTCAATGTGGTATACAATGAAAACCACTGGAAGAGCATCTTGGTCTCAGAGACACGCGGTGGGTAAATAACGTTGTATTTTTTAATGAACTTTTTGGAATACTGGCAAGGGCCAATGATACAAAGCCTTAAGTGGAACGTGTATGGATTTAGTTCATGTCGATATATTTGGAAACATTTTGTCATCTGACCCTTGAAATGATTTTGGTATATAGATTAAGTTAAAGGTTTAATTTAATGGTGCTTTTTAGGCGGTGCGCTCCCCTATTCCAGAGACTAGGGCTGTGGCGTTACGCATAGGAATTTGAGACCGAATGCCTCTCGTGATTTTACCAATGGCTTATCAGAGGATTGAACCCTTAGTCTTGCATTGAGGACAGGAGAACTAGTATGATATGCATATATACAATTGTATTTGTATAACAAGTATTTTATAGTAAAGACCCCGTATTCACGTGCTCTTCTTACCATCGTTTTGCTTTCGGTCACTAGAAGACAGAATAAATAAATCAGAGTTCACCCCACTTCATTTCCACCACCATATATTTGTTAATATGGAATAGAATACTGGTGTTATACAGCTTTTTCTACGAGGCGTTTCTCCACAGACCAGTAGGTAGATGTAAAGAACGAATGAAGACGTGATGTGCGTTCTTTCTTAAGGTGTTTTGCCACATGCATAAATTACATAGTTACAGAAAATTCGTCGCTACTCTGAATGACCATAATCATACGAATAGAATCGTTTAGATCTATTTTGTAAGTTTATAAGCTTTATACCAGGAGTAAAGCGTAATTTAGTTATAAACAGCAACGCCTAGGAAAGAATGCGCATAGGACCATACTAAATATTTTTGAACATATAAGACTATATATTAAACAAACCGAGCTTTTGATATGTTATCACATCATCGTCATAGTATGAGAAACGTGACTGTGTCTACGATGTTTAAGGACTTAGTGGTCTGACTAAACAATCGACATATTAACAAAGAACGAAAATATAAGCCTCATAGGAGAAATTAGGAGAGTGAAAGGGGTAATGAGTCTAGTGTTGAATTCAAATTCGACCTAAGTTTGGGAGTGAGAAGGCTTTCTTTGATAATGGAAGTAAACTCAGAAGAGGGAGATGTTAAGAATGTGACATCATATTGAGAAAGAGGGTGAGACTGTAGAAGATAGTGAGAGCGAATGTTAAAAACGGTGGAGTTGAGAGAAGATTTCCGGTAACGGCCGAGTTTCCCAAGTGAACAACAAGGCGTCTTCTAAATTGGCGAACCGTTTGACTAAATAAGTTGCACTACAGCAACAACACTGAAATTTTTAACGGCTACAGATCGCAATAACTTATGAATCCTATCCTTTACAGGGAAAAAATGTCGAGAGGTGGCAAGTGGGGGTGAAAACAAAATGTACATGAAGATGCAGAATAGCAGACGTACAAAGCCTATTGACACGTTTCCTATTTTCTAAAGAATGTGAACCCGTGAGGGGAACAAACAACTTATTGTACGTTTGGGAACTGATGAAACTATCTTTCGAGAAGTAAATTACTTGCTAAAGATAACATGAAAGTGCAACATCAAATATATTGTACGTGGAGAAAATGTTAAAATAACGATTTACTAACGTCAAAGTTTGCACAAAATAGCGAAAACATTGTTTACTTAAAAGCTTTTTTCGTCTGACACTCCTCAGAGTACTACCGTCAGAATGACATCCAGAGTACATCCAGAGTACATCCAGAGTACGTCCAACTGTATTTTTGAAAGAGCCAATCCGAATTTGGACTGCCTGAGTGGCTTGTGTTTGTGGACATATTATTTGATCCTGTCAGTAGGCGGTGCTCATCAGGAGTAAGATGTCTTGGAGGTGTGTACGTCTGGTATACCGAGAGTGCAATGCCTTTTAGTTTTATTCTAATAGAGTTTGTTGTATGGCCATTATGTGATGAAATGTACTTTGTCTGCAATCAATTTATCAGATGGTAATCGTAATTTTGTTATGAACAACAACGCCCAGCAATGAATGTGCATATGAAACATTTTGAAGAATATTAAATATCCAGGACGATACATCAAACAAACTATGCTTTCCATGTATTCATCACATTATTCTTAGGATACAGCAAACTTAGTTATTACGATACTTAAGGACCTAGTGGCCTAACTAAACAATATAAATATTAACAAAGGCCAAATAAATGGGCCTCATAGGAGAAATTAGAAAAGCCAAAGGCGTGTTGAGCCTATTGTTGCATATACCTTGTTTGTTGTGTCAAGCGTATTTTCGCTACCTTTGACCTTTTAAAAGAGGTGTCTTAAAAGAAAATTTGTATATGCTGTATCGGTATTAACAGTGCATTTCTAGGAATAGTTTATGTTTATACAAGGAAACAAAAATACTAAGAATTACTTGGCAACGCTGGATGGTGGCCGGTCGAAACAAAGGCTAAAGTTTTTAAAGTGCAAATTTGAAAATTTAAAAGTGTTCTTTGATACGCAACGGAGACCCGTAAAGGTCTCCTTGGATTTAGAGTTATAAGTCTTTACGTAGCTTGAGTACTATCCGTTTTATTTTTTAATTTTCAGATATTTTTCTAAGAAACCTATAAAAAGTTTTTTAAGCTAGCTTCAAATTTCTTTAAATTTCAAAAATATGATTTTGAAAGTTTTGACGGAAAGTTGTTTAGTTGACAAAGTACAAGTACAGGATATCTGTTGTAAAATGGTTTGTAAATATTGTGGTGAGGACATCACTTGCACATTATAGGTGAAACGCCGACAAGCAAATTATTATATTAACCACCTTTGGTGTTATTTCAAGACTTTTACACTGCCTTGTAGAGGGCCTTGTAATATTCTTAATGTGGCCCTGACGAATTCTGGAATAACAAAACCTTGTCAGTATACATGTTTCCTTGGAGGTTTATTGGTAATAAGCATCTTTAAGCTACTACAGAGGAGACATGAAAAACCTATTGCCATGACATTCATTGTAGTTGGTGTATACCAATCACTAATAAAATTTTGCTTTTTGTTCATTAGCTGACGCCAAAGAACATGCGGAAATATGTGATCAAGAAAAGTTTGGCGGACATTGCGTAGTAGTCGACTTGTCCTCTAACCAGTTAAGAGATCTTGGAGGTACAAATTACGAGGGGAAAGTAAAATCAATGAGAATACCTGGAGGAATGCATGTCACGGGTTACACCTTTCATTGTCACCTTAACTATACTATTCTGTTGCGGTATCTCCAATTGTAAGTGAAGGGACTTTATGTAAGATATAATAGAGCGTTTACCTCTATACCCCATATTTAATACTTTGTGAGAACGTATCCAGTACTACCGATAAATCATGAAACTAAATAGCAATAGTCGAGGCAGCCACATAGTTTTTCTAGCTAAATGTGAATACCTTTCTTAAAAAGCCCAACATAAGTTGGGAAGCACTAACATAACCAGTCTGTTCTGATCCTTTTCGCAACCCCCCTCCCTCCTTCACAAAACGTAATATAAAAACATGCTGTCAATTGGATTCTACTCACTGCAAGAGTTACATATGAAACAATCAGCGTGATATGTGTTTCCCATTGCTGTACAGCCATTCCCTTCCCCACTGACCTTCTTTCCACACTTGTGACATATTCCTTGAAGAAAAAAGAAATGAAGTATAAATGGTATATCCTATAACACGAAGTTGGTAAGTTCACATTCAAGTTTTTGTGCAATTTTGTTTATTCAAATGTGACACGGTGTGTCATAATGTGCTAGAGAGTACCTGGCAGTCACTGTTATTATGTAATTGACGTGAAAATGTTGGGATTGGCAGGTCTGCATGAGCTCGCAAAGCAAGTTCAAATGCATGATCCCATGCATTTGGGACACATAACACTTAAACAGTTACGCAAAGGCATCATACATAACAGAACTATGCCAAGAAGATGAGCAAATATCTCGGTAGGAGATAAGGGCCGGCATGAATAATACTGCATAAAATTTGTTTGGTTTATATTTTCGGCAGGCACTGGTCGCGAGACGTAGGAAGTGGCAAACAAAAAATGCCTCTAAGAACAGAGAGGAACGCTTTAGTCGACATGACAAGCAAACGTATTACAGGATCAAAGGTTTTCCCTCATCACTCGCGACAAATGACGCGAAAGGTTCCCAAAAAGGCTAATGAATAGAGGAAAGTTTACTTGCAAGTTTTAGAGAGTGTTCGTTTGCGTATTGCCTTACAGAATTTTCTTCTTTAAACGTACAGACTTGTACAACGAAGATCAACAGCCAAAAAAACAAAAAGAAAAGAAAAGCAAGTGGCCTCGCAGTGATCTGCAGAGATGAGACATTAGCATTTGAAATGATTAATATTTATCAAAACTTTATGCCACTTAACCAACGACTTGCTTTTACTTTTATCGGGATGTGTCATCGAGAAACTAACACGGGAACCATCACGTTAAAAGTTTTAAAACTTGACTAGCAATGGACTTAACAATTACCCAACATGCATTAAAACAGTCTATTTAACCCTTATCTTGCCAATTATGACATGAAGTTCATTTTTCATTACTGAAACGCGAATATTTGCATTGAATACCACAACTGCAGAACTATGATTTGTGTTGTCCAGTCGTCTTTGATGAACTTAGAAATCATAGGCAGTTGTGTAGATTCAAGAGCAGCAATGCTGCGACTAGTATCAACACATGGGCCTTCTGGCTTACAGCAACAGCTGAAGTGCCGACTGAGCTTGCAGACCCGAAAAATCTTGCCCCTGTAACTGTTCTTGTCTTCAACTCATCTAGCTCTGCTGTCTTTACGCTAGATGATGGAACAACTGCACTAACTTCTCGAGCAGGGGGAACCTACAGTCCGAGGCGCGGCATCGTCCTAATCATCTCTATCGCCTCATATTTTTATCCCACACTGGGTCATAAGGTGCTTGCCACACGGACTCTAACCCGTCCCCGACTGAGTACTCACATAAAATACTTTTCAACGGGCTTTCAAAATTTACCATAAAATATTATTTATGGCCATGATACACACCCTGTACCCTTATTTTTACCCTAGGTACCCTGCTGAGGCAAAAAGGTTGTTGACTCTATTTCGTAAATCAGTGCATAAAAAGCAATTCCTGTCGATGGGCTCACGGGATCTACGTGAAACTCATCAGAACTATCAAGTGATCATGATTCATTCATATAGCAAATAATGGTATGCAGTCGTTTCTGCTCTTATGAGGCTATGCAATCATCAGAGGACAACATATGCATCAAAAGTGCATTCAAAGAAGTACTACTGCATTACACGAACCAAATAGTTCGGGGTGAAACGACAAGGAGGGAACTACAATTGTGACAATGAAGTACAGCGCTGTAACATCCCATGCAGGGAGGCCTCACGAAGTCTTGTAATAAGACGAAATGTCATCTAAAGTTTCCTTCTGGGTGTTTGACCCATAGTTTGTCGATATTGTTTTCGCCATAACATTTACCAAATCATTACCTGACATATAAATAATCTTCTATCTACGAAAACAAGTAGAGGCCAACAATACTTCAAGGTCAAGTACAAATCCAATTTCAACACAACACAACATACTAAGTACATGAAGTAGTCGTAAAAATTTCAACAAACTACCTCTAATTCGTCTCACGTTCATTCTCCGCTACATCTAATTCTTATGTTGCTTTCTGTTTGAGATCTAAATTATTTGCTTCCACCAAAATCACTTCAGCTAATAACAACCATTATTTGTCTCTAGCCCATACTGTTTAGATAGGAAACAATCTACTAACAATCTGAGTGTGAATAGAAACCAAAGATACTATGATCCTATTGTTCTTGATAACCCTCCAATGACGAGAGTATTTGCAAACTGTTGTATCACATAACGGTGTCATATCAAGTAGTATCATGTTCGTTTATTGTCTTGGGCTGCATTTACCACTCATTGCCAGGACTGATACCAAGGTTGGGGGAGCAGTTTTCAAAGGGGGAGGGGGGGCCAGTTGTCAAAACGTTTGAACCATAGTGCAAATTCAAGAAACAAAAGTAAGTAGTGTGTACAAGGGATGAAACCAGACTGGCTGAACTGCACAAAAGTATTGGATTCTTATCAACCATGATAACAATATATACACCTTCAGTGAGCAATGACAAAGGGTGCATGAGCCCAGCGACCCCCTTAGGGTGCTTGCACTGGTGGCTGATACTATAAATACAATTTGACCATCCTACATACAAATCTACCGAAAATCCGAGCACAAAATTGCTGCTTGTAAAGTGTGTTAATCAGAACTAGGTTACAGAAAACATAGTCGGAATGCCTGGTGAAAAATTGTCTGGTATCTGGTCAAAGATACTCAGACAATAAAGACCCGCGGCAGATGAAATTTCTTTAAATAAAGCTCAACTGTATGAAAATGCCTACCCCCCCTGCCCCCCCGCCCTTTCATGTAAGAATGATTAATACCTCAACACCATTCCTGTACATAATACACACTTGCAAGTATGATATGACATATAATTTATATATATACCTACAGACTTTCAGGAAGAGGTGCCCAAAGGGACATCTGCTACCCATGAAACTACCATAAGTGTAATCACATTTTACAAAGACATTCCTAGTAGGTAAAAGACGTCTATTTCGTTCTTCACTGTTTGCAATGATACTGGTGACATGTAATCCACTCAGTTGGCGGAACACATGCTACAAATGCATCAGTGCTGGATTTGAATATGAATGATAACATATTTTCTATTTCTCTTGAATTTTTATAAATTCAGCATTTAAAATTCTCTGTTCATTATAATTCTTTACTATCGTAAACACTCTCCTGTTGCTCATAACTATGTGGGTAGAATAAATACAGACTGGCAGAGTTTACTCCTAGAGTGATAATTCAAGTTGCAAATTTTCCATACTTTACACTGATTTAAAAAGCATGTACTTTAAAAAGGCATGGAATATCCCAGGATGGATCCCTTAAAGAATCCTATGAGAAAGCTAAGCTAAAGGTTAGAACTACTAAAATTGTGCTTAATTCTTAAATATAATAAAAAACGTCTAGAAAATTTCTGAGAGATATATACAGTTTATACAGATTCAGTGGAGCAAAAACAATTAGTCAATTACAATTACAGTAAAGTTTTTGTAGTACTTTAATTATCTCTTATCACGATGCCACCTTTCACTCCCCTCCTATATATAAACAATTCCTTCCTCTTTGTTAAAATATCTACTTGTTCTATTTATTCTCTTCCATTACATATATGTATATATATATATATCATTTCTTACAGTACAATGGCTTAATAATATAACGACAAATTGTTGGTCTACAAGGAATCAAAATCCTGTCCTTGGCAGTCAACATGTGTTATCACTAGGCCCAAGTCACACCATGCCAGGAAACAAATTTGGGGTATCACAATTTTCATTAATACCACTGTACATACACCCTGCTAGAGATGAAGGCATTAGGCTCAGTTACTGTAATGCCTCTGTCACCTAACCTGCCTCAAGGGAGGTTTAAGTTAAGTGGCTGCTGTTGTGGGTGAGTGCAGAAGTGTGTTTCAGAGCCAATATTGGAAGCTATGCTATATTGGAAGGAATTCACATTTAGATGATGATGAATGTGATAAAAAAATCTTCTAGTTCATGATAAACATCCCCCTAAATGAAGGGAGTTTATTGAGACGTTGCCTTTGAAGAAAGGAAGTTTATCAAAAAGCTATCCCTGAGGTTTATGAAGATGCTTCTCTTGAAGATCTTTGCAAACGTTTGCAAGACATGCCCACTGTTGTTACAATTGTATGGATTTAAAATCTGAATTTTAGAAATTCCACAGTAGACTACTTAGTGAATCAAATGATAATTGGTGAACTGGTAACTTATAGGTCAAGCTTACAAAGGATGGCAAAAAAGGTTTTTCATCATTTATTGATGATAATATATACAAGGCTAGTTGATAATACGAACTTACCAAAACTTATCACCTGTTGTAACAGCTATTTCAATACGTGATTCATTTTATTTCTGTTGCAATGTTACAAAAACAAAGCCCTGGAATTTCCCAATAAACAGCTTCTATTGTTTTTGATGTTTTCTCTCCTATCTTCGTACATCCTGTTTGAAAGCAGGTTATCTATTCAAGTTTTTCTTTGGCAAGTGTCTATTTGTGTGTGAAATCTGGGAATGTTTACTAATCCTCTAGTCTACCTGTAAAGTAATTTTCATTGAAAAGAAACACAATTGTTTCAAAGCTTAAGTATGATATAAGGGGAAATGAACGGACACATTTTCTTGTGTTTATACAACTGGCTGACAATGATAAATTTCAAGATCTAAGCATTTTTTAGCCTCCTCACTAATAGAATTTGGCTACCATTTCTCCCTCATAATATCTTTAGGAGGTGGAATTTTCTGACTTTAATGTTTTTTACATCAGTCATCATATAGCTGCATCCGGTCATAAAACTATTCTCACATAAGGTCCAAAATATAGTGTGGGTGTGAATATGAGTTTGGTTGAAAATCAAGCAAAATAGCTCCTTCCAGTGGCTACTTTAAGGGTCAAACTGCCTGTTTAAGTCAAAGTTACATAAACATATAACTAAATATACCATTGCTTTATATACCGGTATAGTACTTTGTTCATCGAGTATTATACACGTAAAAATTGCACATATATTTCAAGGCAAATATATGAAAGTTTGCTGGAAATTATACTCAAATGTCATGTTGACTGGTGACCTTGGCACACAAAAAGGTGCCTCCGAAAACTTGAGTGTTTGAAAGAAAATCTCATACTATATACCATTTTGGTAATAGTGCTAAAGTTGTTCAAACATCAGAGGTAGTAGTATATGAATATAGGGTTGCATAAAAAGGTCCCAATTGCCTACAATTTTAGTGATTTGCCAGAGGGAACTTCAACAGGCGAAGTAATATTTTCCTTCATTAAATTATATAACTTGATGGTCAAACCTTGAAGCAAAAATCACTGCCAATGTTCACAAATTTAAGCAATGTCAATAGTGCCCTGGTGGTAACCTACCATACTAGTTTCATTTATTGTGCTGTCAGTTTGACAAGCATCAACTGATGCTTCCAGGACAACATTTTGAAATTGATGACACCTAGCAGAACCTTTGTAGTCCTTTTGAACATGACTTCACAATACGTAGGGGAAAGAAAGGAATACAACACCGCAGGACTTGAAGAAGAATCTGCTCCAGTGCAACAACTTCCAGTTGACCATCCAACCAAACCCATAGAGGATCATATGCATGACATATACTCCACTCGGCTGCTTATATGTTTAAGGCTTACTGCCTACCCGTATACTTACAAATTACTTGCATTATGGTATGTCAGACCATGCCAGTCTTTCAAGTTCATTTCCTTACCTAGCAAGTATTTGATCAGAGTGCTATGTATTTATGTAGCAAGTATTTAATCAGAGTGTCATGTATTTATATAGCAAATATTTAATCAGAGTGTTAGATATCTACTATCCTATCTCGTTGAACATTTGTATGAAAGTCAGAAAACACACTCACAGCTGTTCTGTGGTCATTCACCCTATTAATGTAGCAAAGGATTTATTGTTATCTGATCCAAATGGACGATATTTGAAGTAGAGTCCATAGAGACTGAAACTCCATGTGAGTTGGCAATCTAATCCCCAATGGCAATAAGAACTCATTAAACCAGTATAGTATGCAATTGCCTTTGACCAGTGTGACCAATGGTTATATGACCATTGGCACAGATAAAAAATATGGTTGGAAAAAGGCAGATCAAATAGCTCAATAAGCCCTAATATACCAAATTAATCATTGTCTTTGGAATTGGCTACTTCAATACTACCAAAATGAGTCAAACCTTCAAATTATAATCACTCAATCTTTGAATGGCAGTAAGATCACATATGTGCTTGGCTTGCCTACTTATGATAATCCAGCATTGTTTTAAATAAAGCCCCTCAGAGAACGATGCAACTTAGAAATTTTTACAGTAAATCATCTGCCACTTTCAAGAAACTGAAAGTGGTTCATATATTGTTTTATTCACAAAGTGCCAAGCGTATCAGACTAAAGCACATGTAGTATTATAACTCATCGCTCCATGTGCCCAAAACACAGTATTATTCAAGAAGTATATACACATTATCTTAAGGTTTTGATGTGATCCTCATTAGATCCAGTCTTTTCAAGCTGACTCTGGTGAAGATCTGAGCTGGATGTCGATGTCCACCGGTGGATGATTAGGAGCTAATGTGGCGACTAGAGAAATAGAGTATGTTAACATCCGAGGTCACCCAGCTCAGTTGGTAGAGCGCACGCCGCGAAAGCGTGGATCACGAGTTCGATCTCCGGTGGTGACATATTTTCTCTAGTGTTCTTTTCAAAACTGGTAATTTTTTTGTAATCTCTACATCAGAAGTAATCAATATATAATCCGAATATTAACTGATTTTTTAGAGAGATTTTGTGTTTAGACGGAAGCAGCGCTCAAAAGCTAACATCCTATGATATGTTAAAGAGGAAATCAACCTCGTGTTTAATTTGCTAACATCAAAGACTGACAACTTGGTCAAATTACAAACAATTTATCTAATTGCCGTTATGATTTCCTGTAATCCAATTAGCTGCTAGTATGAATATAAAAGAGAATGTTTGAACAGAATTCATGTGCGTTGATGACGATATGATTTAACAAAGTTTTCCTTTTTTACCAGTTTTTCAAACCCCCGTGTGCCTAGATTTTCGTATTTTATAACTATGCGTGTGATTTCTCTACAGAGATACCATGATCCGTTTGAGGGCAGGGATGGGAGGTAATACTGTAAAACAATGTGTCCCCCAAAATCTATCAAATTAAAGGATAACCTTTAGAAATAAGTTTACACAAGAGGTTGTAGACACTGACAAGAAAGAATTCCTATTCATCTAGCAGAAAGCAAAATAATAATGGCTGACTGAACAGAGAATCTTTAATTTCCATGACTTGATTGGCATCGTTTTGAAATTTAAAAACAGGGAAGCTTAGGTCCTTATTGTAAAATACATTCAAATGAATCATCTTATCCCCTAGCTGTAAGCTTATGCCAAAAAGAGGTCTCTCCTCTTGCATTTAATACCATATTTTGTACTACCAATAATGTTTCCTTGAGTTAGGGAAAACTTTGAGAAAGAAAATCCCTTGTCAATTCCCAAAAGAGTACATTACCGCTAGGTAAAGCGAGGAATATTTGACATATCTAACATCTACTATCCCGGCCTATTGGCAAGGAATGGATGTGGTATCTCATTGATGACTGATTCTTTCCATGATCCAAGAGAGATGGTCCTACTGGGCCGTTGAGCCTCCCTCATGGCTTGCTCCTCTACCCGGTAGTCTAAATTGATTGGCTTCGCCCTATGTGGCCCCAGCTGCCCGTTATCCATACGTTAACCGGTTTGATGATTTTGTTATTTATTTAGGGTAGTTTCGAAATAGGGCACACTGCTCGTTAGGGGTCTTTGATGGAGAGACTACGTGAAATACCTAACATATTTAAACAGACAGTGTATATATTTAACTGCTTTTGTATGTAACTCTATTGTTATTAAACTTTGTATCAAAATCTATATACAATATACAATTAATATCTTCGACTACATGCCACCTCTAGTTTACAATATTTGATGTTTCGCAATACTTTCCTATTACCTTTATTTGTAATAGAGTTTCCTAAATGTTTTGCGTTTCTTTCCCTTTTTTGGTAGTTCGAAACACAATTTTCAATATACATCTTAAGAAAGCAGATTAAATTTGCAATACAAGGAGTACAAATCCCTCATCTCTTTTTGTTTGGGATTAATCCTTGTCCAGGTTAGGCTGTTCTTCACCACAAACATACAATTTATCAGTAACTGGCCTTTACTTTTGACTGACATGAGTTAAGGGAGAGCATTACAGACTTTTTATCTGACAGGCGGGAAGCGTTCAATGTTGTTCTTGACCGCCACCGTCTGGTCACTGAATGTTTGAAGCGGCCAAACAGAGAGCTTTTGCAATGCCTTGTGTATGGCTTTCTGTGTCATTAAGGAAAACCCCAAACACTCTTTATTAAAAAGTGTACCCTATCAAGCTGAGAGATGCTCGAATGCTCACTTCCTCGGGCAACCTAATGGATGAGTTTGACAGCAAACAGGAAGGGCTGCTCCAGAGAATGTGTGGGAGTTTAGACAATTAAGACTGTACAACGGTTATTAATAGGCCATTCATGATGACATTACATTGCTTAAGACACTAATAACGAGCATCAAAAGCTATCGAATGTAGCTTAAAATGGGTGCAGCAATTACTTTGAAAGCCGACGCTCACGTTCTCGATTTGCTGGTGCCTTTAATTACGGTGAGTTGCACGTACGGTGTTAAATGCGAAAACACGTAAAAGCATGGCCAATTCCTTCAACTTTTCAAAGTTTTAGCACTCAACCAAAGTATAACCAAAGTATAAGGGAGTTTATCATATCAATTTAATTTCAAGACTTAATTTTTTCTCTCTGCGTTTTTTAATAGATAACGTTTCAATGAGTCATGATTTAAATTACGTTTAGTGTTCTATTTGAAATAGTTCGAATCCTAGTTCGAGTACACGAATTTTATTCAAGTAACAGAGGTTTGGGAGAAAATCCCAAGTTGTTTATTTGTCACGATGAAAATAGTACTCGAGTTGCTTAACTGGTTGCTTATCCTTTGTAGAAGTCTGTTGGTTTTGAACATAAAATAGGGAGCGAGAAATGCTTCTGGAAGATTATTTTATCTTAAGACGACGTATTCATTTTACTTCCAAAAATACACTTTGACCTGGATAGTACATAACAGTTTAACTTCCTTACTTGGCAAACATCCTCAGGTCTGGAGTTGCTTGAAAATTCTCTCACTTTGGATCTAGTTGTTTAAGATAAGATTTATGTAATCACTTAGTTTAGCTTTGTGTCAGTGACACTTCGTTTCCACAAGATAGTAGAGTCTGGTTATTTGTGTCTAAGAAATAAGGACGTACATGAAGGTACTTGTTTAAAATTGGTGAGTTCTAATACGAAGAGTATCGTGTTAATATGTTACTTCATCGAATTGAAGAACATAGTTTCTAAGAACACAGGCCTTGATGACTGTTGACGTTAAGATAAAGTTAAGAACGAGAGCGATGACTAGGTGGCCTTTTGACTATGATCTATAACCAGGCTGGTCTAGGTTCGATCCCTTGTTCAGTACCAGTTCCCGAAAAAATAGTCCTTTGCCCGAAAATTATTGGGACATGAATCGACTAAAAGCACTTACGTTCAGCAGGAATGTCGATGCTAATTCAGAGGGCTGGTAAGACTTTAAACTATTTTATTTTATTTCTTATTAAGGAATTATGAAAAGGGGCCGAAAAAATTTTTGCCCGAAAAATAAAACATTCCAACAAACTGGGGGCTGCAGGCCCCTCCCCCTCAGCCCCTTTGGCCGTGCGCCCAAGTCAGTACCTCGGCGTGACTTTCAGTACGACACTTTGCCTCAATTTACTAACGCATGCAGTGGTAGCAAACAGTATGGGTAAAAATAAGCAGGCCTGGAAATATGCTCGACATCGAGGTTCTTCCAGTGCATCACAGATACAGCGAAAGTTAAAGATGGTTCAACGATAAGTTGATTCGATATCTTGTAGTCATGTAAATATTTCAGTAAGTGAATAGAAAGAGTGTGTAAATGTCATTCTCAAGGTTTTTGTCTTCTAGGAAGGATTAAGTAAAATGGTTCTAAGATTTTACTTTTTGGAAACAATTCACCTGGTAACTCATTTTAAACGGAAAGCTTTTCGCCGATTCTGGTCAGTCGATCTACATCGGTAATGATACCATGAACGAGAAACAATTTAAAGCTAAGGAATACGATAAAAGTTACAAAAAAATGCGGACGTAGACGAAATTACACAACTTAAATTGATGGCACGCTAAAACATTGATAGCTTAAAAACAAATCCTTTTTGTCTACAGACAAAAACAAAGACACGAAATAAAAATCTATTCTGCAACAGCTAATATTTTACTTTTTCGATTCTTTACCTAAATATTGTATTTGGAAAGTAAAAGATAAAGAACATTAAGTCTTTGCATATTCAAACATTGAGAGCACATGAAGGAATTTCTATAGCATTTTTTTCACGAGTCTAAGAACATTTTAAACATTGATGGTTCAAATTCTACTAATGGAAAATACGTGTCGGCGATTTAGATCATATTTGAGCTGATAGTGACTCAGATATTCAATGGAAGGAGCAACGCTCTGAATTAGCCAAATCTTTGCCAAGTCTCCTTGGCAGTCTGTTACCACTAACAATTAAACTAAAGAAAATTAGACGCCCAAAATACCTTTGCGCTTTTTTCAGCAATCTAATCTAGTCTTATTTAAGCATATCCATTTTTAGATGTAGCAATGGTGCCACTTTTCAATATATATGCAAAGGTTATTTCAATGTTGCGTTTCTTCGTGTATTTTAAACGGCATGTAATTCTATTTAACAGATTCGCAATAAAATTGTTTATTAGAGAGAGACAAAAACTGTTAACAACGACAAATTAAATTCAAGTAGCCGCATTCATGATACTTCAATTGCCATTGTTTTCAGAAAATACAAATTAATTATTTTTTAAATCGAAAGGAACAATGGTAATGAAACTATTTATTACAGATTTGGTCCTGAACAAAATAAGAATATACAAAAATAAACCTAGTAAGGCTGAAAGCTGTTGTGATGCTACGTTTCATCATTAGACAGTTTTGTAGCTTTGCAGAGATATTTAGTAGGCCTATGTGTCTGATCTGAAATTTTTAATAGAGCAGAAAGGTCTTGTTGTGTTGGCACACCTTTGCCACACGATAAGCTATCAAGTTATTTAGGATTTATGTCCTTGAACGACACGTATTAGAGCATAAACAAAAACTACTCCCCGGTGGTGACATATTTTCTATTTTCTTTGATATTTTCAAAACTACTTTTTCTAACTAATTAAAGGAGGGTCAACCTCACGCTGATCGTGAGTTGAATGTCAACTGAAGAGATATCGAAAGATAGAATGCGAATCGGCAAATATAACTCGAAACATTCGCGTCAATAGCTTGGCAAAATCTGCTCGGCTGCGACGTCTATCGGGTCCTACCGTTACAGATCTGGCCTGCCTTTTGGTAAAAACGAAGCTTAGTATCTGTTCTCGTTGAATACGGATGCTTCTCATAATCATTGCTTACTTCTTCGCATAGTAGCTCAAATTGAGAGCGTCGCCTCCTCTCACCTCCCGAACGCTCCAGCTATCCTATGTTTGATAGTGAGACGATTTGATGGCTTACCTGTATGTGTAGGTTAGTTTCGGGTTTAATAGTCATTAGGGGCCTTTGATGGAGAGACTTCTGTTACAGGTCCGGCTCACTTCGGTTAGGGTCTTATTACTTTGAGTAAAATTAGACTCACAAGGACCTTTAACAAATTGGATCTAAACGATTAACCCTGTTTAAGATATAAAATGATATTACATACCATGGAATGAGGGATTTTTTCACTAAAGTTTATGTGCGCGCACAACCCGTTTAGTTTGATTTTGTTTGCAGATGTTTGATGCTATTCTAATCAAACCATGTTATATTCATACTTTGGTAGACGTTGTTGGTTGTGGGTTTACCTTAAACTTTAAAATAATAGAAGAGAGAGATTCAATTTATGTGGAATAAAAATGAATTGAATTATACTGATTACGAGGATGGTTTTAGTCACCACAGATCCTAGCGTCTGTTGAACGTGTATTGAATTTGGCTGCGGTAATTCCAGGATAACGCTTTTTAAATTAAGCTATAACGGTCTTTATATTTCCTTCTTCTCAAGGGCCTGCGACATTAAAACCAGCCTTTATATGCCATCCGCTAATGTAATCTATCTGTACTGTTTGCTGAATTGTGAATCCGTGGAAGATAAGGTTCATCAAAATCTTCACAAAGAACCTTCCTGGAAACATAGAGTGCTCAAAAGTACACATAAAACCACCTCTGCCGCTATTTCAAAAGGCTTTGCATCATTCCTTGTTACCGTCTCGTTAAACCACCGCAAACTTAAACGTTTGACCACTTCGCCAACACTAAATTTCCCTCCCCCCTCCCCCCTCCCCCTAACAATGTTTGATTCTGTGCAGCTCTCTCATACTTTGAACTATACATAGAACGAAAGTGTAAACAACGTGCTAGAATTCCATTAGATAATGCGATGACGGTTACTTGAAATGGATAATGTTAAATGCTGTATTTTATTCTAAGACATCTACACTTTCAACTTAGTATTCAGAACATGAGAACCTGAGAACATGTAATAATTATCATAGGTATTAATCACAAATTTATTAATACGTCAAAGAAGAAAAAAAGCGTCTTGTTGTAAGGAGTGTTTGAAGAATGAACAAATACTTCTTACTTTCAATAAACAAGTAATATACTGGTTCGTGATGCATGTACCTTTTCATGCTCTGCCCTTTAAGACTATGAGAATCTTAAGCTGTTTATCGTCTTGCTGACAGACACTAACAAGTATTTACAAGCAAAGTTGCTTCTGGTCCAATTAAAAGGAAACAGGTTTTCCGCTTCCTATTCCCGAATGCATTGTTGTTTTGGTAAACCGCAAATGGAAATACCTTCAACTTGATGTGAATTTATTAGCAGAATTATTCTGAAGTAAATATGATGATACACAGTGCTGAATGGGTCTGCGCATTTTTCTTGCTCTTTACTTGAAATATTGATACCTGTTACATAATAAAATTCATAAAAAAAATAATTCTGAAGTTCGTATGGTAGTACACTGTACGATACGAGTCTATGCATTTTTAATGGCCATTGATTATCACTTTAAAGGAAAAACTACCTAACCAGTTTGAATTTGTACAAATTTATATCATATTTTGATAAATACGGTACTAATGGCCAGACCACTAACACGAGGAGCTAAAACGTATCATAGTGAGAATAGCTCTGACATGCTTCAATTTATAATTAAAATTAGGAATATGATCAAAATTTTCTTCCAGCAGACAAACAAAAAAACAGGCTGATCCCCGCCCTTCCGTCGTAAGTCCCTGTTTACCAGACTCCCATGATTGAAGACTGCTGTGCCTGTCTTTGCAATGGAAAGAATGGTAAGCGTAAAATTTAATTAAAGAAAAGGATTATCTATTCAAACTGTTAGTCTACGCAACTTTTCTTATCATGCCTCTCCGTTTCAAACATTGACCATAAGTTTTGTACACGATAAAATCTCCCAAAAATGCAAACTTATTTCTGCTTTTAAGCATCCCATCATTTACGATGTTTTATTTCTAGTTTTTAAACCTTTAACCCGTCGATCAACTTTCATTGTTTCAAAAATTAAGAAAAACGGTGCAACAAAACCTACATATGAATAACAGGCAAATGGTCCATAGACAAATCATGACAAGAAAGACTGACAACTTTTCATCCAAAAGACTTCTTCAGGTCACTTACAAATGGTAACGAAAATTGGCTAGAAAACCTGGGGAATATACATTAACACCGAAACTAGCTTCAGTTGGATACGATGCGTGAAGCTGATGAACGTGCCAAGGCATGCAGCATTGGAGATATATTTTAAGGTAGATGCCCGGCATTCTTAGCACATTAATTAGTCTCTAAAGTTGAGTTCTCATAGAATGAGGAAAAGAGGCGACCACAGGGGTTTAACTGTGACTAAATTTACTCCTTTAACTGATGCATTTTGAGTAGGAGAAGTACCGTAATTTTCCCCGCATCTATGGCACGTATTTGACCACCTGTCCATCATTTGACCTGGAATATATGCCACCTGTCCTTGGAAGCACTGTGTGCTAATACAATAGATCTATAATAGCTGCCATTTTTGCTGTCAAGGTCATGGGACTGTTATAGAACGTGGTCCCTTTTCTAAGGTCCGCCAAAAAAGGAATTGCACGATGACACTATTTAGATCGAAAAGCTTTAGCTATTATAGCGAAGTGGCTATTTTTTAAGGTTCGACTGAAATAGCTTTCAATGATTTATTCTACGGAATACAATCTTCTGATACAAAACTGGCATTTTTGAAGCCGAAAATTGTTGATGATCAAGAACACACATTTATTGTGAGTTTCCGTTCATTGAAACTTTAAAATAATTAAGTTGATTGTTTACATGTAACGTTAACACTTTTTATATTTATTAAAAGATGTTGCTAGCTTCAAGAGATAGTACAGTAGTAAGAAACAATTTTATACTTTTAAAAAAGCTCAAGACCTGAATTTGGTTTGGGACACTTTTAAAAATGATCACCAAAATCTACTTTAAATGGAACACAATTTATGGAAAATTTTCAAATTCGTTTTTTATTTCTGTTAACTCTCTTCATTTTTAGAAAATGCAAAAATCTTAAAATAAAATAAATACCGAATATTACCATTTTATGAAGCATCCATGCGTGGACTTAAAACTTACGTTCACAAGCAATTCTCACGCGCAAAGTTTTCTGTCGTTGCATTAATGCTGATCTTTAGAGGTGGTTTTGTTCCTTACGAACTCTTTTGAACCGAAAAAATAATTCAGACTAACAGTCAGACAAACAAACAGAGCGTAAATCTACGTAAGCTATTAATGACGCTAACTTGATAAAAGACACTGATGCTACCAAGGCTTATCTAGGAGAAGGATGGTTGATTGAAGTGTTGGGGCATGTAGGCCGTGCACTACACGGTTTAAGCTAAATTTGTTTATCATTAGTCTTTCCTATAAAACCCCTTTTCATGTCCTTTCATAATTTTTTATAATGAAGGCCTTAGAATCGGTTCCAATTTTTCCCTATGAAATGTGGGAATCGACACTTTTTATTGACAAGAAACATTTTTAAGAGAAATTCCATGAACAGGAAATGTATGTTAGTAATAATGAAGAAATTGAAGCATTACTAGAAAAATTAGCAGACGTAGTTTATTTGTAATTGAATTGATAATCTTGAGAACCTTTAACGAATAAATTTTGTACAAATGTAAGGAAATGCAAAATCTTTCTAATTGCTTTGCATAGATTACGAGAATCGGTTCCGAAAATCACGTGTCCTAAAGGTTTACAACAAATACATCTGGCAAGATTAGTCAGAGCAAAGTTCCATTCAATAGTGAAGCATGATAGAACTGTGGAGCAAGGGAAGAACTCACAAAAAATAAAAATGACCCCACTACTCAAAATTTTTCTAGCAATTTTGTTTTTAATGTTTTATTACGATTATTAGAGCTATCTTTACTTCAATAAAACTCGGCGAATGTTATGAAGATGAAAGTGTTTATCGTTCACATAAATAGAAAATAAAGGGGTACCCTTTAAATCATTGTAAGAAGTGGAGGTACGAACATCAAAGCAGGGGATACAAGATACGATGTAAACTATGACACTGGATAGGTGTAGTACTCACATTGTAGCAGTAAATAAACTAGTTTCACCCCTGATGAAATTTACTACACACCAACAAAAGAGCTATCGGCAATATGTCTGGTTTCTTGTGCACTGAGTAAGTACAGTCGCCTTGATTTGTTGGTGTTCAACGGATTGCATTTTTTCTTACATTCTTTTCCATATTCGTTGTTTTAATTTTATTTACTGTTGTTACGTCACATTAAACAGGGGGTATTGGAAAACTTTTTTAGGGCAAGGGGCACAACCATTCAAAATGGTTAAAGACCACTAACTTAGAGGTGCGAAGCATAACTGCGTAGCTCCCCCATATTAACATGTGGAAGTAAAGTTTCGACTGACAGAGTTACAGAAATTGTTTGGCGTTGTGAAAATAGGATGGGACATTCAGCCATGGCATAACACGACCAATGGATAAATGATTTATATTCTTATGCATAACTTTTAGTTTAATTATTGTCATTATCTTCAGCAGCAGCAGCATCCTAAATCCCATTGCTGGGCAAAGGCCTCCCCTGAATGCAGCCACTGTTGTCTAACTTTTGCTGTTCTCCTCCAGTTGGTGTCCTACCTTTTGATCTCATCTTACCATCGTAAATGTGTCTTCCTCTTTTCTAGTGTCTTCTCGTGGATATCAGTGAGTAATTTTCTGGGTCTGCCATGGTAAATCTGCATAAAATACCCTATAACGCATCAAAAATACTTTTAGCGGTACTTTCAGTGCCCTTAACCATCATAGCGGTCAACCATTGATACCAAACTCGTTACCCCTATGACGCTTTTATACCTCCCCCCTCATTATCTTAACAGTAGCTACTCGTAAAAGAGTACTGCTGAGCTCCAAGTTTGGTATCGATTTGTTTTGCAAAGGCCAACGAATTATGACCTCATGTCTTCTCTTCTAAAGTACATAATTGATATATGCAAGGTCACGTCCACGGCAACATGTTTCTTTCTGTCAAACTTTGCTCGTAAATTCTTCACATGTAATAGACAATATCATAAGATACTTCAGGCTGACCATTATAACCAGCGTGAAACGCTAGAGTATATTTTTACGTGGGAAATTCCTAAGCTAGGAGGATAATAATAGCAGTAGGAAGAGATGCTTTTCAGACGATCTCACGATAAAGAGAAAGTATGTGGCAGATGAGTGAGTAATTATACATATTTGGAACCTTGGCTTAGATTCGGAAAGCCCTGCGTCCGGTCGCGACGTTGAACAATAGCAGGGGACATCCAAATTAGAAGTCTTGACAGAAGAATGTCTCAATACAAAACCACTGAGTGAAACAATAAGAACTGCTCCTCCTTGCTGGTTTAAACTTGCAGATATTTTCCTACGCGCGTCGTGCCAATGACAACGTTGAGTTTGTTTGAACATGTGAGCTACGCATGTTAACGAGAGCTGACAACATCACCAACGACTTCCATGTGGCCTTTTGACAAAACGTTAGAAAATTTGTCTCATTTTATGGACGCTTGAGTGGCTTTTTAACGAGTGGATACTGTCGGATTGATTTCTGTAAACTGAATCAGAAAGTTGGTACGTTAATTTCTCTTTATAATATTATATCACAGTTTTCCTGCTTTGACACGTTTAGTTTATCTACATCTACATTTGTTACTCTTTTAGTTTTGTTTAGCAAGACCTCTTCCTTCATTCAGTATACCTTTTTTCTGATTGCATGTATTCAGTTATCAAGAGTGAAATTTAGGGTTTAGGCACCTCATACGTTATTTGTACTTAGAGTGTCTCTATTTTAGTAGCAACAGGACAAAAGAATGCCGTTTAAACGTACTAGCTGCTTCTTGGTATTATTTTCGTTCATTTGTCTTCTTAATGTATCTTATGAGTTGTTGCAAAATATTACTCAATGTATACTTAGTAATTACTTAGTGATTATGCAAGGAAGCACAAGGAATTCTTGTCCATATCTTGATGTATTAAGACTATGGCTATCGAATTTTCATATTTTAGCAGGAAACGTATTTACTTGAAGAAATCGGATGTCACTGTTTCTTCTATGTCTGCTAATAGATTAATGTAACTTGTCCATAATTACTAATATATTTACTTACTTGAAGTGTTACAATAATATACTTCTGAATGTTTGTATGGGGAAACCTCACTGAGGACTCACTGTTACCTTTTATTCAGTGTCTAAAAGGTATTTACTGGTTTATGAAACCAACAGACCAAATACAAGTGTCATATTTTGCATTGTTTTCTTCGTACGGGAATAAAGGCGTTGATAGACAAGTCTAATGTTCAGACATCGATACTTCCTAGTATGATCAGTTCCTGATCACAGTAGATTTCAATTAACCACAATCTGCACGCTAAACTTTTCACGATATAAGTCACCTTCCAGTCCATCTGTTCATTAGACTGATATTCCATAGACAGCGGTATTCATTATTTGTGGCAGTTGAAAGAGTTTTAAATAATGGTATCCCTATTCTGAGACATGTTTTGTGAGTCTACCAAACTTTAAAGCCACATTCTGTAGTTGTTTGATTCATTTAACATAAAGTAGAATTGACGGTTTCTTTTAGTAGATATAAACAACTACTCTTAGTCCAGGATACTTACAGATGGTAATCAAACCCCAATGTGGAGATTCATAAAGGGTTTGGCAGATCCTAAATGCGAAGAATCAACTTTAGTTTTTTTGTTTGAGTGCCAAAAGCGAGAGACTGTTCATAGCACCTTTAAACACATAGCATGTGGATTTTTATGACATACGTGTCTCAAACATGATTATATGCCAGCCATGAGCAAGGTATTTGGTTCTATTACTGTAGTCAATTGGTCTCCACTCTCTAGACTAAATCAGAAGGACGTATTAAAAGTATATCTTATAAAAAACTGCAATGTTTCATATCAAATAGTGAGAGTTGCTCAATCTTTCATTTTGGGATATGATTCCTTACAAAAAAGACGCATGGTGGAGACGAGATTTTAATGATTGTTCATGTGACTATAGTGCTTTTTTAACACCGTTTGCTTTTTGTTTTCTATACTTCAAATTGCTCTGTTTTTTATCAAAAGTGCATTTGTCTTGAAAACACCGTGTATTAGTTTTTGTCCTTGTTTTGTCAGTATTTTGGATTTAAGATACTTGAAATTTATAAATTAGTTGTCAAATTTATTTTTTCATGGAGTTGAATAAAACATTGCAGAAACTATTTGCCTTAACATGATAAACATTAAATGCCATACTTGATGAATCCTTGTGCTCCTTTGGAGACTTTTTCTCATTTAAAATTTATCCTCATTAAAAAAGGGCGGTGTTCTAATGGAGTACTGACAGAAACCGCATTAAAATAAGCGTCTCCTGCAGGTTTAAAATTTTTCACTCAAGTGATTTTGCATCGTCATTTAAACTTACGTTAGGCAAATGAAGATTCAGACGGGGCTGCATAAATAAGGCAATACATTGCACCTTTCATGGAAAATTAAAGAATTGCTAATTGTTATTTTACGTTTCAAAGCAGCCTTGGCAAGTTACAAATATAAGATTAGTTGCAAGGCAAGGTAGGTACAT
>JAAAKM020006971.1:97036245-97085403 GCA_010016025.2 Alatinidae sp. Z8VKAUB7J3
GTAACGGGTAACGGGTAATGGGTAATGAGTAATGGGTAATGGGTAACAAGTAGCAAGTAGCGAGTAGCGAGTAACGAGTAACTAGTAACTAGTAACTAGTAACTAGTAACGGGTAACGGGTAACGAGTACCAAGATGTAGAGTATAAGCTGCCAAGCATTTGCGTCATTTTGGTCAACTGAAACACTAGACTGAGGGAAAAGAACAATAGCGGTGCGCTAACAGCAGAAGTTTGTGCATGGCACAAAGGAATCTCATTTAATCTTTCGAGACCTTATCATTTCGCAGAGTGTCTATACATCATTTGTTGCCACTATATTTATTCTATCTTTCAAGTATGCAGCTTTTTTGCTTTTTCACTCCATGCCCACATTTTGCCAACTTTAGATTAAACATGATGTACATCTACTAAACTGCCTGAAGTTTGCTATCAGCTCTTGTTGCTTTGCTACGTAGCTTTATTGTATTAAAAGAAAGTGTGTGTGCCAATTTAAACTTGCACACTGAAGTGTCTTGTATGCTTAAATAACCAGATCACAAGCGACCAAGCAAGAAACTCGTATGATTTTAGTCGTTACAATCTCTATAAAGCCTTTTTCAGGCAACGTGTAATGCACATCAGATTTGAAACACAGTTCTTTTGCTACTCTAAAAGCAACTATTTTTTGACGGCTGCCTCAATTTTCTGTTAAGTGAAGACACAGAAACTAAAGGTTGCTCTGAAAAGACGACTCATCGTTTTAAAGTTGAAAAGCTGTTTTTGTATGACTCTCATCAGAACCTGAAAGAAACTACAATAAAAAAATCACATGCTTCGTCTTCTCTACAACATGTACTAAGTCAAATAGATTGGGATTAGTGGTTGGAAATGCATCGAGATGCAGGAAAAACCGTTAATACATTTGGGTTACCTTAGCAGAAAAAAATGGTCTCTATACTGAAGTATCACTTCAGTTTAATTAGAAATTTTGAACAAGTAATTAGTAGATCTGTAATTCCCTTGGCATTACATTTCAAAACCATATTGTTTTCAATGAAAAGACAGCAACTACTTTTTTATCATCGTTTGTGTAATTGTCGAATGTTTGTGTGTGTGTATGTGTGTGTGTGTGTGTGTGTGTGTGTATGTGTATGTGTGTGTTTTATTTCAACCACATAAAAACATTTGCATCCTGGCCAGCAATCCTGGCATCCTGTCATCTTGGCAAGAATGCATCCTGGCCAACGCAAGACCAAAAATGATATTTAGAAAATTGTATAAGCTTAGCAAAAAGGGAAATGAGTGATTTCTAATTAAATAAACCGGAACCTGTCAGCTTTTCCTCAAAGATTAATCATCTAATTAAATACAGCTGAAATACAGCTCTACTTCCTTCAGTCACAAGAGAGGAGAAAAGAAGACTACGGTGGTCTCCGGGTAAGCTTTGTCAATGGTATATTAACCAAGTCAGCAGAGGAATATAAAACTATGTTCAAAAGTACAACATCTTAAAAAGCATAAAGGCCTAGGAACTAATCCTTTTCTCTTAAAAGGACACAACACCAGTAACCAGGGACTTGCCATGCCTTGGCGAAGGGCATGCAACAACAACATCTATAGAGTTTTGGGGCAAGATGGATTGTTTTTTGACGCAGGCAATGAACTGCTGTAAATTTATTAATTGTTATTAAATTGTGCGCTTGCATACTTCTCAAAAATGATATCATTCCAGCAAAGGTTAATGCCTCAAAATGTATCGTTGACAAGATATAACTGACCTGTAGTGCTGTAGTTTCAAACCTAGTTTTTCTTTACTACCAAATGGAGGATATCCCCTTTACGGATTGTTTGCAATTTATGCCTCTGTTTCGTTAAAGACGAGGATAACTGTCTAATAAAATGCAAAAGCCAATAGATTGTAAGAGGCTTTGACGTGAGAAAAACCTATAAACGGAAGAGATCAGTGAGAAGTTACCCAGCGTGCATAACTGTTACACGTTTTTATTATATAACCAACTCAGTTACTTAGATGTGAGGCCTCGATTTGGTTCAAAATCTAAGCAACAAGCTAATTCAGGAGGGACAATTTTTAAAACGCCTGAAAAACAAGTCAAGAAACGTTTTTCATTAAGAATTGGTTACAAACTGTTGATATATAACAAATATCACACAGTTGATAATGTGTCTAGCTAAGAGATCAAGGATCCAACCATCATTTGGCATTTCATCATTTATAACAAGCTCAAAACTCGACGATAATCTGTAGTGATACCTAAGCAACTAGTTCCAACTCCAGGCCTGATTTTGGAAAATTGCTAAGCAACTCGAGGCCTTACCCCCGAAAAGGAGTTGCTTATATAAAAACCGTGTACATCTTTGCCTTAGAAATTGAATAATTGAGAATCACCATACCGTAAAACGTAGCATAATTTTGTTTAACTTTGATTTCTCTAAAACAATATGATTTCATGAGTAATACAAACTTTTCTATTAAGCAATTATTAATCTGCTGGGTAGCGACTATATTTCTTTTACTATAAATTTATTAGATAGTAACGATCAAGATTTCAAGTCTCATAGAATAGCAAGGTAAATATGCTTTTTTTCAGTAATGCCTCCTTTATCCCCCAAAAAGCTCGAAGTACGGCTCTAAAATTTCAATTTCCACACAGTGACGTTTTTGCCCTACATTATTTTGCTTTAACTTTCATATTGTGAAAAGTGTCTACTATTGATCGTTTGCCCGTTATCTTATCCCGATAATAAAAATTCGTGGATAAAAACACAGTGTGCATACTTCGGTTATTTATTCCATTGTTCATAGTTAAAATCAAAGGAAATGCATAAAGTGTTATCATGACACCTTAAGTCGGTCAATGGCTTGAATGCAAGATACTTTCAATCGTTGTTCGTCTTTCTTGTTGCGAAATATGGCATTTTGGAGTTAGCTCGTAGCATGTGAATGCTACATAGAAATAAATGAGCTGATATTAAAAGACTTGGCAAGTCGTTGACATCAGAGGCCCCTTATAATTTATGTACATCTTGAAAAAATCAATGCATGCACAGCATACCCTGCATTCAATAACCTAAATCTTCTTTGTAGTAATTATGAAAACTTGTATTTAACTCTATTCTGCTCGAGGTTTGGAGGCTGGAGCCCCGCCTAGCAAACATTTCCCCTTCATTTCTCACTCTTCAATATGTAGGCATCGAAATTTAAGAATTTTACTTCTATTTTATCTATCACCGTACAGTTCCATTTTGATCACAAAGAATTTATCAGATAGGGCCTGAATTAACCTTGAAAAGATTTGAGATTTGTTAAGAAACCAGTAAAATTAAGAAGAAACTACAATTAGCTAAATGATTTGACAATGTTGTAGTCAATTTTAGCTGTTTCTTTTAAAACATAATGTACATTTAACTTCTCATTATGCTTCTGATCAAAATGCTTTGCTGCTGTCTGCAAAATCTCTTTAAGTGCAATTACTAACCGAATCCTAAGATGAAGACAGACAGTAAACTTTCGAAACCTTCCCACATGCACGAACCTCACTGTCACAAAATATTCCCACACATTCTAAGCTGTGGTACTTGCTTTCGGATAAACAGGCACCACATTAAACAACACTTATAAATATGTCAACAAAACTGCCGCCTCTGGAGACATCTCAGGTCTTTATCGTACCCAGATACCAACTAGCGCCATAAAATTTACCCTGTCTTCAGAGCGTGACGAATGTTAATAGCATTTTCCACATTATATACGCTGGCCGCGCAGAGTCTCTCTCCTTTTCACGGATAATTTTTTGCTGCCCCCTGTGGAGACATCTAAAGCTTTTATAGTACCCAGACACCCAGAACTAGCATCATAAACTTTACCCTGTTTACAGAGCGTGACGAGTGTTCACAGCATTTTCCACATTATATACGCTGGCCGCGCAGAGTCTCTCTCCTTTTCACGGATAAGTTTTTGCTGCCGCATGTGGAGACATCTAAAGCTTTTATAGCATCCAGACACTCAGAACTAGCATCATAAACTTTACCCTGTTTACAGAGCGTGACGAGTGTTAACAGCATTTTCCACATTATATATGCTGGCGGAGCGGAGTCTCTCTTCTTTTCACGGATAATTTTTCGCAAATCAGGTTTGCATCTTGCGCAGGCCTTCCTCCACAGGATACCGGCAGACGTATACAGGGCATTCCGCGGTATTAAGGTACCGAATTCTTGAAGAGTGCCAGTTGGGTAAGGGAATGAAATGGAACAATTTTAGTAGCTGAAATCAGGAGAGAGGGGTAGCGGGGAGTTCGTATCGTGAATCCAGACAGATCATCTGAAGATCACAACTTTCTCCGAGATAAGCGTAGATTAAAATGGAAGATTTGAGCATTCGGTACATTCTTATGTACCATTGAAAGCGGGAAAACGTTAACTGAAGCAATGATTACCTTTGTGTTGCCAAATGTTTTAACCATCAAAGAAAACGCCAATACCAAACGCACGTGAGCAAAGCCGCTTCAGGATACTGACCGAGATCAGTAACACAATCTTCAATTTGAAAGTCTCCGGCGCATGGGCGCACAGCAAATGGGCTGAGGGGGGCTACAGCCTCCAGTTTGTTGAAATGTTATATATTTTCGGGCAAAATGCAAAAAAATGTTTCATCGGCGTAGCAATAAGGAAATTTTTTCCAATTCAAAGTGCCGGTAGTTTACCCTATCCCCCATTTGATTCAACCGTCTGCAGAACCGTCAAATTATGTCCCAATAATTTTCGGGAAAGGGGTATTTTTTCGGGAAAATAACCATAAATAACCATTTTCCTTATTACTTGTCTCTCTGGCATCACGGAAGCTTGCGTCAACGGCCGTTTCACGCCGAGAGGTCATGTACGCATCTTGAATACAGCAGCGCGCGTCACCGCATTTCTTTTCTTTTGGACTATTTTCAACGCTGTTACAAAAACGGTGTTATTGTACTATCCCGCTGTTGCGGCAGCTGTCTTGTTTACAATTTTTCCACCAGACTGGTCCGTATTTTACAAGCGACATCATCTCTTAGAAACAAAACATGGACCGGTTCGTCTTTAAACGCAACGTTGGTTCCTTGTGTTTCATCAATGAAGTGTATTATTGATTGAAAGAAATCGTTTGAAAGGGGGACTTATCTGCATTCAGCCCGTATTGTTTTGCAATATCCGTGCAATAAAGTTTCCTTTTGCTAGCATGGTTGTTTTTTGTCAGCAGAACAGTACAAACTATGACGGATTTTACACACTAAGTCGCTCAGAGAACACAAGAAGACAACATCAGCGACTTGTGATTGCCTTCTTCTTTGTTTCGGCTTCTTTACACTGAGTAATTGAATAACTAATGCCTTGGACAGGCCCTTAGAAGCACGAACCGACCAAAGGGATTAAAGGACCATCGCCACCATCACCAAGGTTGCATCATTTCGAATATAAAAACTATTTTTAGGGATTGAGCTCGCAAAATAGCCTTCTTTGTCGAGATCGAAAACTGTTTTCGTCTGGCACCTATTTTGGCACCAGAGTAATTAAATGCCGAGGGCCATCATGTTTTCTTTTGGGTAGTTTCAAAATCGGGCCCAGTGCTCATTAGGAGTCTTTAATTGAGAGAGTGCCATCCTCGTTTGATGGGTAAAACTTAAGTTGAATGGTCTTACCATTGAGTGCGCTTAGTATTCTGCGATCTTAATGGTTGTAGCCACCACAAGGAAACCCCTTTCCCTTTTGGAAACTAGGTAAAGGGGAATGGTCCAGCTGCCCATCAGGGCAGCCCTGTAGCCAAGGGAGGCTATAGGGGATTAAACCTCTCTAAAGTGACCGCCAGATCCCCAGATTCTCCTGCCAAGATTCAAAAATCTATAGGCCTTTCTTTTAGCAGTAGAAATTGTAGCAACACCCTCAAAATACACTCAGAGTAGCCCCCCAAAGTTCACCATATCCCCTTCAAATTTTTAACGCTGACTACGGGCTTGTATCAGGGGGGCTGCACCGAGAGAAGTATTCTGACCCAAGGGCGACGCCCCTCAGTTTAGGCTACCAAGCTGAGAAGCAAGCTATGAAGCAGGCTCAACCGCCCAGTAGGACCACCTCTCACGGACCACGGAAAAAACCTGACATCAATGTGTGATCAATGAGAACATATACAACACATGATCCTAGCCAAATGACCGAGAAGCACCGCTGTTTGTACGACAATGAAGTACAATAACAAAATACTTATTTCAGATTATTTTGAGCCACTAAAATTGTACATCTTCGACTGTGGACAAGCAACACTTGCAGCTCTTTCAAAAGCGTTGAAAAAATTATTTCAATTTCGTTATGAACAGCAACACCTAGCAAAGAACGCGCATAGGAACCATATTGAAGATTTTTTTTGAACATACAAAATGATATACTAGATAACCAAGCTCACAATTTCTGTCTGGTAAATCAGTTGCAGATGTACTTCAATTTCGTGCTTATCCACGGGCTCTGTACGATCTAAACCCGGGAGCAAGAACGTCCTTGGTTAGTTACGCGGTGGCAACGACACACGTAGCACAGCATTTTCTACAAGATGTTTAAAATGTTTCTACAAGTTTGGAGATATTACCTGTAAAAAGATTCCAAAAACCAAATTACCTATAATTGAATTTGATCTATCAAAAATCTTAAACATATGTTAAGAGATACCTCAAATAGTATAGATGTCCCTGCATTGGCCTTAATAAAACGCTGTATTAATCATGCCGTTGCTACCACGTTACCAAGGTGGTTATGACCTAAGGAGCGTTTCCGTTTTAGTAGCGTATACCAGAGAAATTAAACCTAAATCTAAAATCCCTGTCTACATTCATTGTACCTTATAGACACAAAGAGTTGCAAGTGCAAAAAGTTGCGAAGTTGCGAATTTTTCTGGACGACAAAAGGCAGTAAATATTTTGGGAATTAGATGTTGCGAAAAAGTAAAAATTTTAAAAATTGCGGGAATTAGAAGTTGCAAATTTCAAAGTGGTTCAAAAATTAAATTACGTAAAAAACTTTATTTTGGTAACTCGATTTCGAATAACTAGTTAAGCAGATAAGACAATTGCTGTTAGAGTCATAAACAAAACAAAATCGTATTTTTTTCACAATTCTATGCAGAATGGAAAACAAAACAAGTCATTAAATTTATCCCAATGTTCAGTTTTCAAACTGGCAGAAACATTCGAGCTGCATTCAAGGTAAGTCAAGTTCACCATACGAATCGGATTCGTCTCCGTGGCTGCTTTTGCTTTCGCTGATGTATTCACCAGATGCGGGAATTTAAAGTTGCGAACTTCTGAGAACAAAAAGTTGCAAAAGTTGCGAGAAAAGTTTCCCAAGTTCTAATTCCAACAAAGTTTGGTTCCCGCAACTTTTTGTGCCTTGAAGGTAAATACATTCTTCTTATAACCACCCCTCAGGTCAATGCACTTGGTGTGAAAAATATATTAAATGCATTGAGTGGAGGAATGAAAATCATCATAGCTTATTCATTCTGGTTGTAATTTAGATCATATGGCGTAAATCAGGCTGTTACTTGCGGAAACAATAACACGACTGTCGTAGTTTTCTGCTGCAGTTTTTTTCCTGTGTGGCACCTTGCTGTACAGCATGCCATGCTTTCATGGTTGGAATTGTTATTTTCACCCCGAAGAAACAACAATGAAGAGCTCTATTTTCACGCTATATATACGTAGAATGTCTACAAGCTATTTACAGGCTCGAAAAGGAGAAGACTATTTGTAAACAAAAGATTTGTTGGTTGCCTTCAGGAAACCGGCGTCGGAACTCGATGGCACTGGATTCATACCTCCTTTTTACAC
The DNA here is from genome assembly GCA_010016025.2 of Alatinidae sp. Z8VKAUB7J3. NCBI lineage: Eukaryota > Metazoa > Cnidaria > Cubozoa > Carybdeida > Alatinidae > Alatinidae sp. Z8VKAUB7J3. Next base: position 97,044,090 of record JAAAKM020006971.1, read on the forward strand.
AAACCCATAAACTTGCAATCTCTCAATCAAAGACCTCTGATGAGCAGTAGGCCAGATTTTGAGATTACCCAAAATAATCTTTAAAACCACAGTAAAGAATTGTGGGATAGGAAACCTTATGTTTCCATATATGGTTAATTATTGTTTTTAGTAAGGAAAATTTGATGTTATTCTTTTTAGATAGATAAAATTCTAGGCACGTTTTTAACTCTTCAGAATAGAACATTAGAATCAGAAGAATAACTTAGAATCTCAGAAACTCAGAACATCAGAAGAGAATCGAATAGAATCGAGCAGGATCGAGGAAGAGTAGAATTTATTCGTTCATCATATTCATTTTAGAAACCATTTAATAGAAGGATTAGGATTTATCTCAGAACCAGCATCTTAATATTAGTTTCGGGAATTGTATCGTATCAAATATAAGTAAAATATACAGTCCATATAAAACTACTGGATTTTGAATTAACTCTCTGATTACCAACAAGCAACAACTAGGCTAACTTCTGAATAAAGGGAGAGCTAAGGCGTCCAAGGGCAATATTGTAATTAACATATAAATTGAATCGTGTTAGAACTATATTCGATCAAAGACACATTCTTCTCTGTTCTCTTTAATGTATATTCTGATCCAATAACGTACGTAAAATTTCAGGTAAATTCCGTATCCAATGATTCTAAAACTCATAATATTCTACTACTCATAACCTGGTCTCTGTGGTCTTTCTCTACTCACTCACCCTCAGGTCAAATGTGATACAAATTTATCCTAACGTGGCTTACCCTACGTCAGTAAAGCCCGGACTACTTCCAGAACAGGCAACGCCCCTCGATTTAGGTTGCTGGACAGAGCAGCAAAGCAAGAGGCAAGCTCAGCCGCCCTGTAGGACCCCCTCCTATGGATCGTGGAAAGAATCTGCCGTTACTGAAAACAGATACCTCATCCATTCCTAGCCAAAAGGGCAAATTTGTTAATGTACCCGTGGATCGTATTTGGTGCGGTTGTACATCAGAGCCTCGCTTACCTCGACGCCTCATTCTGATGATGAGCGCCTCAGTCAAGTGTTTGGCTATTAAGCTTATAAACACCTTCATAAAATGTAAGTTTCTTTGCTCTCATTATAACTATTATAACTATTGCTATAACTATTATAGCAGTTTCAAAAATGAATAATTAAGAGCCCCAAGGCAAGAGGCAAAATTTTGAATAAAGTGCCTCGTATGCTGTTCATAATCGTGTATCAAAAGATAAGTCAAGAACGTTGTGATAAAACAAATTATTGAGTACGCATTTATGCAGTGATCTCTACCCTGGATCGAGGCAACGAATACGATTGATATTTCTTCGCAATACAAAATGGAAAACATTTTTTGTCGGACAAAGTGACGAAATTATTCTCAGGTGAAGAAACTTTTGTCCGACGAAAAATTTTGTCCGACGAAACTTTTGTCCGACATTGTTTTGTCCCATAAAGTAGAAACTGTAATTCTTTGGCAAGAGTTGAGCAAAAGAATTTCTTTCAGTTTTTGCCAGGAGAACAGTCGAGTGAGTCCTGTACTGGAAAGTCGTTTCGTTTGGACACCTATGTCAACACAACACCAAAGTTTTGATCATAACGTCTATTGACAAATCCAATGAAAAATCGAGTCGCTTGGCCAGGTCTTGCCACAAACTAACGTTGATTTAAAATGCAACTTCATAAAACGCATGCGCGCAGTGACAGTAACGCGCTCTTTTCGTAGGTAGGACAGGCAAGCGATAACGCTGTTGCTGGCACTGCATATTAAAACGATCTAGAACTACTCAACTGTAACAAGGACGTCGGACGTGACAAGCACTTCATACCTCACTGATCCCTCCGTAAACAAGTCAAAAGGTATTCAAAGGCATTACCAATTACAAAATTCCAATCAAATGTAGGAATTGGCATTAACTGCACAGTGCATTCAATGCTCTTATTACCTCAAATTGATTAATTGTTCGTACAGTAGTTGTCCGGTAAAAGGAATTTAAATTTACCTAAAATTACTATCATCGATCGGTAGTTTTGTTGACTCAGGCGTGATTGGTATTATTGATTGATGCTGTATGATTGTTTAAAACAAAATGAATAGTTCAATCTCTGACAGCAAAGTGATGAATCGAACGAGTTATTAAATCCCACACCGACCTTTCGAAGAGTTGTGTGATAGCATGTACTAATCACGCAAGATCCTGTTTACTTCCAATCAGGGGCTAGGCCAGCAAGTCGAAACGGAGAGGAGGGCTGGGGAGGGCAAAATTGGTTTGTAGTGACGTCAACCGAAACAAATGAAATCCCAAATTTCTATGCCTCAATGGTATGGGACCATAGTGTGATGGTAGTGAGGGTTCGATTCCTGGTGGTCCTACGTTTCCACCATTGAGCTTTTTATTCCATATCATCATCCAATCACTTCAAATGGTGACCCGAAATCTGAACACGCTCCTCAGCCCACAGCACCCAGCATCGGCTCAACACCACACACACTCTTTTCATCTTTTGTAAAAAACAAAAGAAGGGATGGCCAGAAACAGATTTCTTAATTTGGTAGACATATACCAGAATACTTCCTTTGTACCTTTTTATGAGAGAGTAACGGAACAGTACTGAAAAAATTATTATCATTTTATAAGACATATTAGTTTATCCATGCTATCCTTTAACCTTTGCAGTTCTTGTCTTGTTACCTTAACATTTATTAACTGTGATCTGGAGGGAAAAGAGGATCGGAGCTTTTTGGCTATTTTAGTCTTACAGTTTTCGTTCCTTAATGTTTTAGAGCTTAAAAATAGCGACTATTACCTTCATTAAATCGACGACATGATCTTCTTTTTTAATAAGAAGTTATTGTTTTGGTCTATAAGCACAGAGGATATGTTTCCTGTACACATAATTTAGGATTTCTTTATTTTTGCGTTTATTATATGAGCGAATCTTTTATATTTTTAAAGGGAACTAGGTGTACAAATATATGTCAACCCCCTTCAAACCGAAGATCGCACCCGTCAAAGTATTGGCTCAAACTTAAATCCAAGTTAAACTAAATAATTATCTCGCAGCCTTAGTGCGAATGAAATTGATCGGTTTGTATTTATGGAATTCTGTAGTTAAGGTGCCATAAAGTCGAGGGGAAATTTTGGGTCTTAAAACTTAAAACTTTTAATAGGCTTTGCTTACAAAACTGCTCTCATTAATCTCATTGAATTATCTCTAAAGTCCTTTATCATACTATACATCTATTGATCCCTGTAAATGCAGCAGTGAAAACTTTTAACGTAATATATTATTTAAGAAGAAAGTACAAGGAAGTCTAGTTTGAGTTACATGGTACCTAGATTTTTTATGTCAAAAGCAATTGTGTTCGAAGGGAAATCTAAGCATTTTATTTATAGTTTAAAGTGTTGCTTTAGGGTACATAATTTCAAAACTTGAGTCGAGAAATGGGTTCATTGTTGTTCAACAGTAACGCCAGACACTTGTATATCAAAACAAAGGGGCTGGTACTCATTTCACAAAATATTTCTTTACAATTTAAAGATTTTTTATTAACATCAATAACAGAAAGCGTGCCTCTTATTGCCATTTCTATTCTATTATTTTTTAATTGTTCGGAATATTGGTGTGAGCATTTTTTGGCGAAAATTTTAAGCAATCAAAAACCCATTATTCAACTCTATTTTTAACTATTATCGGTCTTTGAAATTTTACTAAAAAGCACTTTCAAATGTAATGTATGCAGTCTCCTACTTTTAATCTTCAATCAATTTGCGAAATGTGGAAAGACATGATTTTTAGCTGTCCTCATTATTTACAGCAAATGAGTCTGTTTCAACAATTTTAATATCAGTAGACACTATTAAACGTGGCTTTGTATAGCCAAAGGGTCCGGTTTTTTATAATGTGACAAAATTTGAGTTTGAGTGTGCTTATCGTATCTTGGGGGTTGGTTTGGGTATAAGGTCTTGTACATTGCTAAAAAGGCAAATTTAATAAAGAATTTTGCTACAAGTATCAAGATTATTATTTCAAATTAAAAAGTTGTTCTTAGTAAAATAGTTAAAAGAGCAGACAGTCTCTTAGTTAAAAGTAATGTAATATATATTTGAGTTCGACTTCCTAACGAATATATTTTATTAAAGCTAAGATGTGGTCTTAAGGAAGGTAGTAGAAAGAGTGGAGCATCGTTTCTTCAAAAACCTTGCTCTTTAACTGAGTGTTAATCTGCTGCAAGGACTTGTACTGCTAATCAAGATACGGCAGTATTGAGGGTAAAGTTTATTATGTTTTGGGTCGCTGTCTTTTTGCAGGCAATCCCTCTAGCTCACAAAAAGACAACGACTCAAGACATGACAACTCTACCATCTATGGCAATAACTGAGTCCCAAAGCATTAAAATATTTAAAATATTGCGCTTTTGCTAATGACATGGCATGAGTCTACAAAAAATCAATAATGGAAGCACCTTCATTCATAACCGTGGAACCTTCATATGCAAATAATCTCATGGTATTCTTACCTCGTCTTTCTTACAATCCTTCCCCAGCGACACAAATTCCAGATGCAAGTAATCCCTTAGCGCTGCCCTGCCTTTACTAAACCTCTAGTCTTTTACCACCTGCATTTCTAAGACGACATTAAACAGAATATATTAGGATTTATAATTTCTAGTACATGTCGGTTTAAACAAGTACTATGGGATCATGATAATGCAAAGACTCTGTTTAAATGATATTACATCAAACACGTTCGAGATTAGAGTTTTTAATGTTTTGAAACTATATAGGAAAATATTACGAGCACTTGTGCAAGTATTTGTTTTCTTTTCTGGTAAATTTCGTTTACTTATTTAGTGCATAGATTAAACAATATTTTGCTTCCTTCTTAAATTAATTATATTACTCATACTTGGAGATTATTTATTCTTCACTTTACTTGTACTGCCTCAAGTATTTTTATAAGCATAGCTTAAAAAATGTTCCTCCAATTCCATAAAACAGCTCTTTTTGATTACTAAACTATTAAATTTGAATTTATCATATTTAGAATCAAGGATTTTTCCAAGCCTTCATTAATTTTCAGATTTAGATCGTTTCTTTACAACTGCCTTTGTTTACATGCTCCTATCGCACATTGTGGGCTTCAAAAGAAGAGTTTCCTGGATTTTTTGTGTACTATTTATTTATGCATTAATACTTAGGGATTGAGAGATGTATACACTTCAAGAGCATGTTGGTAAGCCTCCTTGGGCATTTACACAGCAAACACCTTGTACCACAAGTAATTAAAAGAAGGAAATATACAACATAAACAATATAAATTTAATTTGCAGCTTCTTCACATATGGCTAGAAACCTCTTTGCAGATAAGTGTACGGCTTCTAAAGAGTTTGAGCTTTCATCATCATCATCCAATGCAAGGACTGTTACAAACTTTGGCAACCATGGCCTTCTAACCTTCTCGGTCTTCCAGATTTCAAAGGAATGTTGTCATTTCCTCCCGTCCCACAGTTGCCCATTCCCAAAGGTTTCGCAGATAGGTTGTTCTCTGTCGTCCTCTCGTTCTCTTCCCCTCAATTCCACCGGTCACTTATTTGTCATTATATCCCGTCTTTTCTCTATATGTGGTCAAGACATTTTAGTGCTACGACTTTTCATCACCCGACAATTGATCACGCGACGATTCATCACGCAACAATTAATCGCTTCGACAATTCGTTATGCGACAATTAATCACTTCGACCATTCATCATGCGACAATTCATCACATGAACAATTCATCAGAAGGAGAATTCATCAAAGCGACAATTGATCACAAAGAAAATGCATCGAATTGTCTTTGTGATCAATTGTCGCTGTGATGCATTGCTCTTGTGATAAATTGTCGCTGTGATGAATTGTCGAATGATGAATTGTTGAAGTGATCAATTGTTGCATGATGAATCGTCGAAGTGATCGATTGTCGCATGATGAAGAGTCACCAAGCCGAAATTTCAACTACCTTTTTATAATTGTGCGGATCATTGATTTTGAAAAATCATTGTCACCCAATACTTTCTCATTGAGTATTCTATCTTGCCATTTGATGCTTAGCATACGTCAGAAGAACCACATCTCCGCAGCAGCACGTCTCCGTTCACTTGTATTTCTCTCTTGCGGAGTTACAGTCGATGCTTGTTTGAACACATATTGGAATGATTATATTAAAAGAGTAATATCCTGCCGTCTCACTGGCTTCAACTAAAAACTACTACTAAAACAAGCTCATGTAGAAGAGAAATTTGTAGGAGAGGAGTCTATGGTTGAGAAGGTCAGACAGGAGAAGATAAAGAAAAGAGATGAAATCAAAGAAGAATGATTAATCGACAGCATGGAGTGATTACCGTGTGACATTTAAGAGTAAGCCTTACACTTAGATATCACTTGGATGCATAAACTTTGGAGGATTTTACACAAATGTGGTTGACCATGACAATGTGGAAGGGCTGCTACAATCTTTATTACATTAGTGGATCTTTGTTGTCAAGATTCATGGATTTCAAATGCGGCATTCTCTAAGGAGACTTTTATTAAGCTATCCTTCTACATCGATTTACTATCACCGAGTGTTTGTACTAACTAACATAGCATCTATGGCTATTAGTGAGATAATAACCAGAATCACCAAAACTATACTTGCCTTAAACTATACTCTCGATGGGGGTCACTTTAAACAAAACTAATAAAAGCAAAATTCTAAATCTTTACCAATTGAAAAAGATCATGCTATAAAAAAAACTAGTACCATTGGTTTTATGATAGTAATTATTGCTTGGCACATTGTTCCCTTTTTTCCTTCGAATTATATGATTTCACCATGTGAGTAATTTCAACGCATGCGCATTTTGTCATTTATCAAAATTGTCTTACAACGTTCTTTATGCAATTTATCTTTTACTAGTGTTTTTACTCAACACAAGGTGAATGCCACTACTAGATGCAGAGTGACTTTTTATATATCACTTTGGCTTATTTATTGCTGTCTCTTTATCTTTTCCTGCAAAAGTATAAATGAGAACCTCATTTCTAAGCCTGAACCGTAAAGGATCACTTTAGAATTCATCGTCAAGTAAAGGAGAGTATAAAAACCAGGTCGAGGTGGCCAGTGGATTAAACCCTTTCATTTGAAAGCGGTAAAGTTGTCTACACCAACGTAATCAACTTCGCCACTCCGTTCCGATTTATGAACATGTGCACATAAATACATGAAGTACCGCTCTATCTTAACTAGATACTCTAATTCAATTCTTCGCTACACTTAAATTTCCATCTCATTTGAGTTTATCAAAGATTGTACTTTTCATCAGATATAACTGCAAAAATAACGTCCTAAAATATAATAGATTTCACACAGGCTTTTTTCTTAAAGAAGTTAGAGCCATTAATATGTGTTGATCTTTATTAATTTTTTTTTACAATAAAGTGATCCTGAGCTGTCAGAATCAAACTGGGGAATTTCTTCGGAAAAAAATAACTGATGGAATTAATGCAATTTCACTATCAAAAGAATTAAATTTATGTTCCTTGTATCTAACTGATAGAAAACAAAAAATTTGAATGTAGTGCTGGCATGGTGCAATATTTACTCTACATGTAGGAGGGCAAAGGATGGCTACCACTGTTGGCACATGTAAAAGATATAATTTAATAAGAAGGGACCTCATGGACAGGCTATTAATATTATAATAGCATGAGACTTTCTATCAGGAGTCAGGGCTATAAAGTGTTGTCATCTTTTCAAAAAGTATCATCCTGTAGCTCCAATAGCTGAATATAAACTCGTATTCTTTGATCTTCAATATTGCTGTTTTTATTATTAGATTATTATTATTTTTGTCGCTTTCATTATTAATCCTACTGTTGAAATTTTTAATTATCCCGTTTTTTGTTATCCCTTTTGTTGCCTTTTTTGTTGGGTGTTGCATGTTTTCTTTTTTAAATTTTGTTTTTGTTTTTATACCTTTAGTTTTCATTTTCCAATTTTTTTGTTATTTCTACTTTTAGTATTTTTAATTACAAATACCCTATATCAAATATCTCGGCTAGGGTTTTATAGAGTTTTACATGTCAAGATTATCTCATAGAATTATATTTCGTAAGTTGCTAATATATAGGAAATATAAAAATCAAACAGTTTAAACTGTATTATATATTTAATCAAGGAAAAGTATCATATCATAGATGTCTTTCTGACATACGAAGGTTCTGCACAGTTAAGAGAGAAAACAAGACCGTAACAAACACATCTACACATCCCGCCAAAGATTTACAATGAAATGTCATCATCATCACGTCCATAGAATTAGTAATGATACGGAGGACTGGATTATCAAAGATATTAATACAAGATTGATGATGGGCCGGATGGCAGTTCTTCCTTGGTCAAGTAACAAGGCGCAGAGAGGCTGGTCTCCAATTGCTTTGAGCTGGATGTCGATGTTTACCGGTGGATGATTGGGAGCCAATGTGGCGACTAGAGAAATAGAATATGTTAGCATCGGAGGTCACCTAGCTTAGTTGGTAGAGCGCACGCCCCGAAAGCGTGGGTCACGGGTTCGATCCCCAGTAGTGACATGTTTTCTATTGCTCTGGTGTTGAATACATTAGATTTGGCAACAAGTTTAATACTAAAGAGAATTACAAGAAGTTTTGCAATCATTTTTATCTTATCATTATTTCGTATCTTTATTAAAATACATATCCATGAGAGATGATCTGGTGTTATCTTCAAATCTAAGATTAATACTCATAGCTGTCAGAGTGTTTTTATTGGTTTATTAATACAAGTTTTAGAAGCATTATGTCATAGATTCATCGGGTACTATCTGCGTCCAGGCAAAGTGGTAGATATGGCCAACAGAATGAATGCATTGACATTGGTAATGAGAACGCAATTCTGAGACTCAATTTCCTGTTTTTTAAATCCATCTGTATCTGCATTTGTACGCCATTTTTAGAAGATGGAAAATAGTTTAGCTAAAGGCCAATCAGGGATGCTAAATTTGCCTTGACACCATTGACGATATGATAACTCGTGATAAGAATCCCATGCAGCATTTTTGTGATTTTAATTTACTTTTACTTTAATTTACTTTTACAATACTTATAATTATAACCTTTTTTGTAGACAACTGGAATTGGTCGAGGAAATGTTATATGATTAATCAACGTTATTAACAAATGATTAATTAATTGATTGATTAAGGAAAATTCATCGGTTTGTGCAATAGATAGGCTACAATCGATGATAAATTGATTGATTGATTAAGGAATATTCATCGGTTTGTGCAATAGATAGACTACAATCGATGATAAATTGATTGATTGATTAAGGAAAATTCATCGGTTTGTGCAATAGATAGACTACAACTGATGATAAATTGATTGATTGATTAAGGAAAATTCATCGGTTTGTGTAATAGATAGACTACAATCGATGATAAATTGATTGATTGATTAAGGAAAATTCATCGGTTTGTGCAATAGATAGGCTATACAATACAACAGTTGATTACATTGTTCTGGTACAATACAACAGTTGATTACATTGTTCTGGTACAATACAACAGTTAATTACAGCTCAAATGAGATCATACTGTTTATGTTATAGCATGGTGTAAAAAGGAACACGTAACTCTATTTAGTAGTTTTGAATAGAACACTAGAGAAATAGACCAGCCTCTCTGTGCCATGTGACTTGACCAACGAAGAACTGCCATCCTGCCCATCATCAATCCAAAGCCCATTAAGTTAGAAAGTATCATCGAGAAGAGAGGATTTGAAATGTTAGCTTTGAATAGAACACTAGAGAAATAGAAAGTATGTCACCACCGGGGATCGAACCCGTGACCCACGCTTTCGCGGCATGCGCTCTATCAACTGCATAGAGCTGGATGTCGATGTCCACCGGTGGATGATAGGGAGCTAATGTGGCGACTAGAGAAAAAGAAGTACATCGGAGGTCACCTAGCTCAGTTGGTAGAGAGTACGCCGCGAAAGCGTGGGTCACGGGTTCGATCCCCGGTGGTGACATACTTTTCTATTTCTCTAGTGTTCTTTTCAAAACTAACATTTCAAATCCTCTCTTCTTGATGATATTTAGTAGTTACATATTCGTCCTGTACATTACAGATCATTTTGTCTGGTAAGTAATACCATAACACGTTACTCTAACTAGTAGTTAAATATTGGTAGAAGTATCTTAGATAGGGATAAATAACTAGGAAACTTTCTCTTTTCAAACACAAAGCATTTCGTTTAGCAGGTAACACGGTGGAAGAAAAAATGTGTCAATAATTTCCATTTTTGGTAATTTTTCGGCATTGGTAGTCAATCTTTTATGCGCTGCACTTTGCACTTTAATGCTAATTTTTTAAGCAATTACACGTCAGCAATAAAGGTCCACTCAATGTTACAAACGGTGTTCCCACCTACAATCACTGTTCCTTGTTTGCGAGTTATCATAAATGATGCTTGAATGTTTGAACAACTCGTTCTTTGCACGAGCCATTCTGATGAGGGTGCAGTGAAACTGGTCAATGACATCTCAATAATGATTCCGTTATCAAATATTATCTACAAATTTTGTAGTACCAGGAACCTTTTCCAGTCACTGTTCTGATAAATATCGTATCCGAGTAACGTTTGGTAAGGTAATTGAGCTAGAGATAATTGTCAACGTCTCTTACATATTCTATGTGCTGATATTAACACTCTTGAATTGATTAATATGAAGATTTAATCTTTTTTAGATGCTTTCTAGCTGTTCAAAGGATCTACCACGACATGCGGAGCGTTCATCTACTGGTAAAACTCTTGTGCCTCGATACATTTGGATTTCGCGTCATGTACACTGTTGTATTCTTTCACTAGATGTAACACTACCAGTTTTTTCCTTTTAAATAATTAATTTTATCACCTCTATGGATTCTATCTTATAGTCACTCTGCCTCGCATGTTGTTAACAAATTTTTACATGCTGGATGTAATTACTTGTACATCAGCAGCACAGACAGCAGTAGTTATTGGTCAACGCGTATCCTTGGAGATGCATGTGTATATAAATAATATTAGCAAGTCTATCAAAACTTTGATCTCTCGCCTCCATGCAAGGAAAAAGACTTCGCTGTAATAGTCAGAGTGACGCTTACAGTAATTATCAAGTTAAAATCATTTTATATCAATTCCACCCTTACTAGAATACCTGACTAGAATACCTACACTAGAATAAGTCACACATAATAATTATAACGACAATCGACTCAAGTCAATCTTGAACGGGCAGGGATCTCATGCCTTTCACGTGATCCTCATCGATTCCTACGCGAGAAGCAGCTCCACGTACGACTCGATCTTAACTACACAGCTCATGATACTTATACATATTACAACACAAAAACTGTCATACAACACAACATTCGTCTGCAATTTCCCAACATTGGTAATGACGGCGATTACCCCCCACACGACAGTTACTGTTACTAAGGCACTCACAAGAGGCGACTCAACTCGCCACTGCTTGTAGCAGCGATTCGGCCACCGGCCCACCTAGCAGTATACTTTGGGTATGTCTCTTGTAAAGAGCACAGACATGTTAAGGATAAGGCAGCAATTTTTCATCCGGTCAGCGTGTGCCAAAATGGAATATGAACTGTAAGGCAACCTTGGAATTAAAAAGAAAAGAAGTTAGTAAAATAGTGGTTAGTGGTCAGAGGGGGGAAATGAGAAGCATGTACACGTCTATTGAGGGGATTGTCTTGAGAAGACTAAACTGGCTACACGATTGCCTCTCGTTTTAGTTTAACAAAATTTCTTTAAACTCTTAAAAATTGTGCTTCACCGCTTTTTTCTTATGTAGTTTTCGTTTTTTGTATTCCACAACCGTTAATGCTTTCTATAAAAGTGTCAAATCTATTGATTTTATCCCGTAACCACTTTAGTCATACTTTATACTTTCAAAAGGAAACTCAAAAGGTGACTTAGATGGTCAGTGCGCGAGTGCCTGCTTACATGCAGGAGCTATATACCTTCTAGCAGCAGCAATTAGGCCATGTGACCATAAAATCGCGCTTGTACCCTGCCAAGGCTGTACATATTTAACCTTAATAGCTGGAAATTTAAAACTAAGAACTAGCCAGTCACATTTGGTGACTGCGAGGCTACCATTCGAAACTACTGCAGTTGCAAAAATTGAAATCGCCTTCTGCGATTGCCTCTCAATACTAAATCTGTTAACTTTACAGCAACACTTTGTGTGCACATGTCATGTATTGTTTATTTTATTCTTAACTTACTTGACTTAGTTTCACACTCCAGGCAGCCTTGCCACATTCCTCCGCATTGATTCCCTCCACTTTGCTCGATCCTGGCAGTTTCATTCGGTTTCCTTCCAGTTTAACAGAGCCAATCCAGGGTCTGCCCTGATTATATCTCTCAATTGTTTGGGAGGCCTTCCTTTTGGATGCCTTTTGGTGAATTCAGTCTTGTATGCAATTTTCACATAGCCTTTGACATCAGATCGGTTTACCTGGCCAAACCATTGCAGCCTCCTCTTACTGATCACATCCAGTATGGCCATATTGATATTCAAACGTTGCCTAATTCGATCATTTCTATATCGATCACAAAGCGAGACACCAAGAATGCTCCTCCGGCATCTCATTTGAAAGGAGAGTAACTTCTGCTCATCATCTGTGTAAAGATTCCATGTCTCACTTAGATATATTGCAATTGACAAAAAATCAGAGAACGATGCACGCGGACTTTCAATTGAAACGAGATCCCGTTATTGCTCCAGAATTTTGACCTAAGACGCGCAAAAGCAAACAGTACAAGTCAAATCCTTCTTTTAACGTCACCTGAGGTTTTGAGCCAAGAAAGATGTAGTCATCGACTTTTTCGACACGTTTCCCAATTTTGAAGTATTTTCTAGCTTCAGAGATCAGCATTTATCCGGATTAACTTTTATGCCCCATCTGCGGCAAGATGCGGGTTGCTCACTTGAGGATTGGCTAGGTTTATCAAATATAGCAGCAAGAAGTGCCGTATCATCAGCGTGTCGATTGAAAGGTATCCATTGTGTGCAAGCGTATCTTGTAGAGACTTGACTTCATCCATAACGAATTAAAGAAATACATTGAAAAGAGTAGATGAAAGCAAGAAGCCTTGACGGACACCGACTGAAACTTTGTACCAATTTCTGATGTGACCATTTATTACAACTGCATATTCAGCTGTTTGATGATGTTAACAATTTTCGCGTCCATACCTTTCAAAGGGCTTTCCTTCAAATGGATGCTGCCCTTAACATTGATAAAAATAGAATGTAAGTCAATCTTCCTGGCTTGAGCTTTCTGCATTACTTGCCGTGATACAAAAATAGGGTCCACTGTGCCACGGCCTTGTCTGAAACCGTATTGTGACTCACTCAATCTTTTTTCAATTTTGGTCTTCATTCGATTAGGGATTATTCTGAAGAAGACTTTTCCAGATGTAGAGAGCTGTGCTATGGCTCGATAATTCGCCAATATCAAGTTTGTCACCATTCTTAAACATAAGTAAAACAAACTTCCGCGGTAATCTCATCTACCCCTGGCGCTTTTCCATTTATCATACGATTGACCGCTTTTCTCAGTTCCCTTGTTGTTGGCAGGCCTTCAGATTTAGCATCACATTGCGGCACGGGAATGCCCTGAATTGTCACGGGATAATGCGGGAAAGTGATGTTTAGATGGGATTTGAAGTGTTATTTCCAGCATTTCATGACTTCATTTATTTAACGGTGCTTCACACCTTGCCTATCCTTGATCATTGTCACACTCAAATGAATGATTATTATATCACAATAATGTTTTAAACTTTAATATTCCAGCATTCTCTTGCAAAGAGTTATACAAGAATTTTTATGATACATGTCTCCTACATTCTTTATCTCTCTTGCAATAAATGACATACGTAGTTCGGATTGTACAAAGCGATAACTTCTTAAACAGATTATCACCATTACGTATCGACAAGTTACTTAACACTGATAGGAAATAATAGCTTTCAGTAGCTATCTCGCCTATTGCACTTAAACTCAGATTAATATACTCAGTCAAATTTCTTGCGTAACTCATTGCATAAAGTACAATATTTCGCTGATTTTTTTTCATAGCTCAATTGCAAATTAGTCTCGAAACCTACTGTAAGTTCAACGAAATAATAATAATTATTGTAATTAATAATCATGCCATGTTGTAATTCTTCTCAGATATGATAGTGGGAGAAGGATAATATTTTATGTCACAATAGATGATTAGGTCTGGGTTACAAAAACGGAAAAAATCAGCAATAGACTTCAATGCAGAATCATGTCTTCAATAATATCAGCCTTAACGAAGATGGATAGTACATCCACAGACTGCGTATTGAAACGTTTGAGGCTCAAGACATGCAAAAATTGACTGTTGGTAGTTTGTTTCCAAAGTTGTAAGTTATTTAGGGTTGGAAGGGAGTTGTTAAGATAGCGGCAAGTACTGTTGTAGATTTTCGTGGGGAGTGAGCTTTGTTTTCAGACCCCTTGATTACCTGGTCTCTACTCATACTTGTTATTAGCATCATATTTGGGTATCATTATTATGTCTGTAACTTTACTAACAAGTTTGAAAGATCAAAAGTTCACATAAATAGTATGATAAGTTTAATTTATGAAGTAATTTTCAACTGATGAATGTAGTTTTTCTAAAAAATGTCCTTAAATGTTAACATTAATCAATTTTTAAAGGCATCTTACGAACGTGATATTTCTTAGAAACGTCCGAGTTATCTTTTAGTTCTGGGTCTTCAAATGGGATGTGGGACCAAGTCAAAACAAGGTGAAGTTTTCTTATTTACAAACACAATAACAACTTTGAAATCTCCACATTTGGGTGTTTTATTTATATTTTTTTCTATCTTTTATATGCTTACCTAATCTAATTAATATGTGTATACTTATAAGATAATAAGCTCTACAAAGATGATATCATCGAGAAGAGAAGATTTGAAATGTTAGTTTTGAAAAGAACACTAGAGAAATAGAAAATATTTCACCACCGGGGATCGAAGCCTTGACCCACGCTTTCGCGGCGTTCGCTCTACCAACCGAGCTAGGTGACGTTTGATGTTAACATACTCTATTTCTCTAGTCGCCTCATTAGCTTCCAATTATCTACCGGTGGACATCGTCATCCAGCTCAACGCAATTGGAGACCTAGCTCAATAGGTAGAGCGTACGCCACGAAAGCATGGGTCACGGGCTCGATCCCCGGTGGTGACATATTTTTCATTTTTCTAGTGTCCTTTTCAAAAGATGATATCAAATAGTGGGTTAGGGCAATGAAATCAACTACGGATTTGTTGCACACTTCCCACTTTCTAGCGAGCAAAATCTTAATGATATCATGATATACCAGTGTAGAGGAAGTTCAGGAAATGGACTCTGAGTTCGAAACAATGAACTTAGATGACAGAAATATTTCAGTGCATCTTCGAAATCGCCCTTACGCATGCGTGCCTTGAGGTATACACGTGCAGCATGGTTATAGGAACAGAGTGCCCAATGTTTGGAAGCGCTATCGCTGAAGAAATCAGAAATTCAAGAGTTTGCGATGTACCTTTTGGTGATTTTATTAGTTGAAGTGACAGTACAAAAGGTTAGCACGAAAGGCTGAATGGGCCAAAGCAAAATAAAAATGTAGGAGAGTCTGGCCTAATCTTATCTCTAAGTAAGCACATAACACTCTCCGCAAGACAATTATCTACATACAATGTTTCTCAAACTTTGGATAAAAATTAGCGTGGCTTTCCCTTACTTCTATTTCCATGGCTTCTGTTCTCTTACAAAATAATTAAATACTTACATAACAGAACGAGCAGAAAATTGGTTATCTTTACAGAATAGTTCAATAAAAAGGAGGCATTTGCTATTGCAGCCTTCATGTTATGAAGTAAGCAAGCAAATTTTGTGCTTTGCTTTTTAACTGCAAATAGGGGTGAAACTTAAGCTGGTTCATCACTGCTTTGCAGAAAGCGTAAGCACATTCATCACGCAACAATTCATCGCGCGACAATTTATTATGCGACAATGAATCACAGTGACAATTCATCACACAGACTATTTAACATAAAGACAATTCATCATGCGACTATTCATAACCCGAAAACGACACCAAGGTGTTGTTGAGTAACATGTTATTTTGGTAGTAAGCACCCTTTTTTGAATTACCAGGAATACTCCTTGCAAGCTGTATTTTCACGCGATCCTCTCTCGTCAATATTTATTGACCAACTTTTGCTCGACCCAATGGGAGGCTCTGCAAGCGGCATTGGACTGCCTTAGCTATAATTGTTACTCTATGGTCGGCTCTCAGTCTCACTTGTAGTCTTTTACGTCGGTTATGTCAGGTGAAATTGACATTTAATCATATTTAAAAAGTACCTTATTCCTTTCAAATTTCGCCTCCCTCTAATTTTCGCTCCCTTTAATTTTCGTCCCTTTAATTTTCGC
Organism: Alatinidae sp. Z8VKAUB7J3; assembly: GCA_010016025.2. Classification (NCBI taxonomy): domain Eukaryota; kingdom Metazoa; phylum Cnidaria; class Cubozoa; order Carybdeida; family Alatinidae; species Alatinidae sp. Z8VKAUB7J3. Next base: position 97,060,676 of record JAAAKM020006971.1, read on the forward strand.
CCCATACTGATGATATTCTTCCATCAAACAGGCAACTTGATAGAGACAGTATTTCTTATGAGTAAACACCAATCAAGACAACATTAACCAGCTAACCATATTTCCGGCAGAGAGAAGGTTCGCGCAAATGTTCTTTGCCTCCCTACTGTACGTAAACAATAGATAAATCTGCGAGGATCACAGTAAGATCCTTGAATTTTATAACTTATTCAATTTTGTGTTGTTGTTGTTATCAGGATGTTGAGAGATAGTACAACATGTTTTAAGATCAACTTTACCAAATTAATACTTTTAAGAAAGAGACATGAAAGAGCTTGAACAGTGAGAGGAAATGCTAGGGCCTATAGAAGATTAGGAATGACTATTTACATGATTCTACCAGCAAGAATAAAAAAGTATTGGCAGAAGTAATGTGAAGCGTCGTCCATGCTCTATTGATCGTAAGATCAGTAAACTATAAAGAGCTGCCATGAGTATTTTAACAAGACCATTAGGTGAGGGAGAGTCCAAAGAGAGCTCATAATTTAAGATAGCTATTGAAACATCGCAAAGACGTGAAACAGTCAAAGCCCGAGTAGAGGTTGTTGACGACGTGTATGATATTTTTAAGGATATTGTAAAGATACGTATCTAAAGTAGATAAAAGACAGGGAGACACTCGAGAGGAAAACCATAAAAGAATTAAATGTGCTAGAAATAATTTACAAACGGGAAATTGCAAAATAAGATTTCAAGAAAGCTATTTGTGAGGAAAGGTCATACAACTGCGAAATGAAACAGCAGTTGCACTGGAACAAAAGATCTTCCCATGATTCCAGAATGGTTGCCTGCAGGATGAATTGAGTTTGTTTAAAAAAACACCTAACAGGGACAGTGTAAAAATGCAAACCAACGAGCTATTTGAGTGTGTTTTATAAACTGTATAACTAATCAATCAGAGAATACATGATAAGTCCAAAGTTAAAAACAAAGAAGTTTAGCATCGATGCCAGTGCAACGGCGCTTGAAGTATCTTCGACACATCTTACACTTTTGCCAATACATCCTTGAAAAAGGAAAACCATGATTGTAATCTAGTAGTTGTACAATACAGTGACAAGAAACAGGTTCAGCAAAAAAGGGGTGTGTCGGAGCACAATCCCACCATTTTTCATGATAATGCTCTCCAGTCATGTTAAGATATTTAATTTTGAAAGGAAAATCACGTTCATGCAGGTTTTATGGAATTGCGTTTTGGAGTTAAAACCATCATGGTATTGTCGTAGCCCCCAAAGTTGATTGGTTTTATAACGTAGAAGGCAAAGTGGACTACCGGGTTTAACTTTCTCCAATATATTCCAAATTAATATTTTAAGATAACGAACTTTACAGCTTAAAGTAGTTTTTTGGGGGGGAATATGTACGAGAACATTGACTTAGTCGTCAAACAAACGGGGCGGAGTGATGTCGGTGTAATGGTCAGCTGCAAATATATTGTATAAGTTGTTAATCAAAGCATGGGTTGCCTTTTGGCAAGGAATAGCACCCACATACCAGCCTTGCTCGGGTTGCAGTTTTTCAGGATCAATTTCTCAATCCGGGACAGGAAAGGCTGAGGGAGTCAAGCGTGACAGAAAATCTTCACTGCTCAGTGGATTAGTACGTTACGAGAGTAAGCCTAGATAGAAAATCCATAGTGTAGCTCCTGAGGCACTCTGATGCTCACCATCAGTAGAAATCGCCATTATTCTTGCGACTTTTGCAGCTGAACTAGTTGAAACATTGTTAGTGTCATCATTCCTAAAAGGACTCTGTAAATCTAAAGCTGAAAAGTGGATCTATTTACTGCGCAGCACAGCGTTTTCAACTAATGCCAAGGCTTGTGCCTCGGAGAAGCTTGAATGTCGTCATCTCTGCCCTACAATGAAGAGATTGAGAGGCGATGGGCCACTTAGGGAAGAAAATAACACATTCCCCTAAAAGGGGGCATCTGACGAAATATTACGTAATCATTGTATGGGTTTGCTGTCAACAATTCCTTTGTAACTAGAATAGAGGCTCCAACAAAAGGAACAGAAAAGATTCTCTTTCTAAGAGTACCAACATCATCTGTATTTATGCTGCAACTCTCATCTTAGCTTCTGATTCCGAGGACCAATTCTGACATGTCTTTGATGCATTCATAACTAAACTACTTGTTAGTAAATTTCTCCTTATTCTGTATGACATTAACTTAAGAATGGCGGATGCCAACATCAGCTGACATCCTGTGTACGACATCAAGGACATGGTATAATGAATGAAAATAGACAACGATTTCGGGCTTTATGCTGCATAAAAGAATTGTGTACACGAAAGCTATTTCCAGTTAAAATAAATCGGTTAAGTATTATGGAAGCACACAAGAACATATCATTGACACTAAGTGGATCTCTTGCTATTAAGTTTAATAGTGTGCTAGTTACAAGAGCATATCACAGTGATAATTGTAACATAGAGTACTCACTGTTGTGCTGCTAAGCCAGGATACAACCCAAGAGACTTTACTGTAGTAAAAGTAAATCTGTTCCCGGCATCAATACTTGGCGCACCCCAGATATTGTAAAGACACAAAAGTTCCTCAAAACCTTCGACACTTAACGATAAGATCTAAGCTAATAAAAGTGGATTAGGGACTACTTTAGTGGGATAGTCTAAGAGGTTTATGCTCTCGCTTACGTTTTGCAATGGAATTATTTTTATCTTATAACTTTATGGCTGTAGAAGAGAAATTACAAGGAGAAGAAACAAAAGAATAGTAAGATCTGCCTGTTTAGCTTCATCCTGGAGTAGTCAGAGCTAATATGGTCATTTAAACTGGAGAGGGTCAGCAATTGAGACAGATTGATGGTAAATAAGCAATCGCATGCCTCCTACCACACAGAAGATTTCATTTATGGGAGTGCCATATGTTTCAACAGAATTTACAAAAATCACGTAAGTTCGATTGATTCTCAGGTACTAAATGGCTACCGGATGACGGTTGTCAAAACTTTGGAAAATAGCCAAGTCCGTTTTAACTTGGTGAATAACATACAGTCCTTATTGACATTAAGGTGTCCAAGGAATGTTTAAGAGAATACCTTTTTTGTATTGGAAGCACAGGAACTAAGCGCTATCGGTGCTTTTGGGAAATAGTAAACTAAGCCAATCTCAATTGGGAGAACAAAGCAGTAATCAAATAAAACTCCTAGAGACGTTGCTTCTTACCTGATCCAAAATATATCAGCAATGCATTGACTTATTTTCTCTAAATACTTGTCATTACCCTCCCGGTTTGCTATTGAGATATTTGTAGTTTTGTTTTATTTTTGAATACTAATTTATCAGGATGAATTTATTGGAACTTTTTCTACAGACCCTCCAACTTTCAATCGTCTTCACCTCGCATACTTTTTACGATTATGTATCATGTAATGTATTTTATAGCTTGGTTTTATAAATATTAAGAAACACGTTTGCTAATAAGGGATGGGCAATAAATTACTTTCCAGGTTTTATTTAAATCAAAAGTATCTCGCCAATATCAATTTCAATGCATTATAATGGAAAATGTTACTTTGCTTCCTGAATACAGTAGCAAATCTTTTGAAATATTAAGGCAAGGGTGTCTGATAAACATGATGCTTCAAATTTGTCTTAAAGGAGACTGCAGTGCCCCAATTGGCGAGTTCATGCTCCCTTCTCACAATTCTTAACACGGCTCTGAGCACATAGCTCATGATATACAGGTTCATATCAGTCATACTGCCTGCAATGCAGCTCATACGGTGTTTAGAAATATAGAACTAAAGAAGCCCAACTGATTTGTAGAAACCTGGGAGAAGGTTGAAGCAGCAATTTAAAGTAGGAGAAATCTATCCATGTCCTATCAAAAAACTACGAACGTAACAAAACGCAACCAAATTTAAGCAATTAGAAAGCTTCTCAAACAGAAATCAATACGCACTTTCAGCAGATAGTATGTTCAGCTCTGCTGTGACGTCCAACAAGCCTCCAAAAGATAAAACACCAGAGGAATGAGTAAAGGTACCACAAAAGCAATAGGAAATGCTCCTGTCTGGATGGCTCCTCTAACATTAAAGCAGGGGCTACTATCACACACTATAAGAAAAAATGAGATGAGATACTATATGGAAGTTTATGGTAGTCCCCCCAATCAATACAGTCCCTGGGATAGCATTAAATGCCATTTCAGAACTAGATATAATGAACCGCGACAATGAACACCAGAGATGTCGTAGACATCATCAGAGGTTTCTCTTAGCATCAACATCAAAATCAATCAACATGACGTTTAGATATTTACGAGCTTTGTGAACGATTATCGCCGATGTTTACAGATGCTCAAGGTGTAAAATTATTACTGATGCTTGTGCTGGCCTTGACATCCATCAGATGTCGCCCACCTTTCACCTCTCTAAACATTTCAGAATTTGCTTCAATCACAGAAAATTAACAACCCACTGTTTCTGTGATTTTTGGTCGATTAAAGTAATATGGGAGCTCGTTGAGTTTCAAAGACGATTCCTCTGGAACGTCTACAAAGGTGGTGAGGAATCTTCAACATGCTGTATAATAAAAGGGTTATGGCTAACATGAACGGAGTGAAATAAAAAACTATGTGGCTATACTTTTAACTCACATTCCATCTTGCCTTTTCACTTTATGTTGCAGCAATTGCCTTTGAGTAAATGCCTGCTCTTTGCCACTCTCGCATGTTTCTCTTTTAGAGAATCCGCTTATTCAACTTTTTGGCCTATCTTGAATAGTATAATTTGCAATTTTATCAAGAACTTTCCTTTCTTCCTCCATGTGCTTAATATCAAACGGAATTTCCATGAACAGAGTTTTTTTTTACAAGAACCTGCCATCTGTGAAACACGTTGACGAAAGATTGCTTCCCGGTGGATTGCAACATGGACTTCTTCAAATCAAAGGCCAATAAACACTTGTCATACCCATCTTCATAAGTCACCAAATTTTATTCATTCTATTCATATCTTTCGTTATTCATCATTGTTCACCTGTCAGTCTATCCATCTCATTAACCATTATCTTCGAGTGGCCTTGATAAGTAGTGACTCACTAGTACATAAAATAAGTTATATACAAACTGTTCTTTGTAACTATTTTTATGAAACTATTTTGTGTCTTCATACTGGGTCTAGAGATAAAGAGGTTAAAGCATCAGGACTCTACCAAGTTTTTTCCTAGCAATAGTACGGTCCTATTTTCTTCTGTTGGCTCTGCATTATATGGTCCTCCAGTGAACAGGTTTTAGAAGTGGCACATTTTGTCCTTTCGGCCTCCAACTGGCAAAAGTTATCTGTCTGCACAAATAAGGAATTTTACAGAAAAGCAATTTTGATTGCGAAATAACTTTAGGTGATATGCAGAAACCGTACTTTGGTAATGCAGCACTCATAAAAGTCTATTGCTTGTAATTCATCTTGAAATCACACAAGATTAATTTTAGAGAGCAACGCTGTGTAACCATGACCTTTTTCAATCACAAGGGTATTTGAGGTTTCCGTCTTACCCTGCAGTCACGCAATGCCTAACAGACTACACGATATGATAAAATTAAAACTTATTTGCTGGGTATCAGAAACACACATGAGAGAGAAACGAAAAGTTATGATTAATATAATACTTGATTTTAGACTCCATGGGCAACTATGGAGACAATTAAATACGATTGTCTCGTGCAGGTCTCAGGATAGAAAGTCGTGGAAGGCAAACAGATGGACTTCAGCATATTAATCGACCAGTTTCCCATCTTGCACTTCGGTACAACGTTGATTTCTTTACTGTCGATAAACCAACCGCAGATTTATTGTACAAAAGCCAAGTAATTGTAGATATAAGCAGAAAAACTGAAGGTAAAACTTATTCCACGTGGTGAAAGAGATCTCCTTACAAATCCCCACTAAGCCAGTTTCACCGCCTTGACGCCGACCCAGAACGTATTCGCTTAATTGGTCGGCCATTGTTTGTAAACAGTGTCTGCTGTGTCGTAATACCAATAGATAGATGTACATACATTAAGGTTTAGCTTGAACATTTAATGACCTAAAATTTCACCGTTGTACTCATTATTGTGGGCAAGAAACTTCTCAAACTGTTCAATTATATAAGCATTTGATTAATCATATTACATGAGTTTAAATAGAATTAAGCAAATCAAATACAAGTAATGTTAAAACATCCTAACCACTACAGCCAGCACAGCAACCACTTTCTACTGCAATTATTACCAATTCACTACCTTGTTCATTATAAGAATGATTTTGTCATCATCATCATCATCATCATCATCATCATCATCATCATCATCATCATCATCACCATCATCATCATGAATAGCGGTGTCATCATTTTCATCACCAAGTCATCATGATCTTCTTCAACCTGAAATAGCTCGACTATTTTAAGGTTGATGTTTGGTCGTCGGCTTAAATTCCTCCATTTTTAATTGAGGACACGTTAACGAGTTTTTCCTGAAACAAAGGATTCTTCTCTGAAATTCAATAAATACAACCTTGATTTTACTGACCATAACACAAGCACACGATCAAGGACAATTATCCATAATCATTGTCCGTATCGGAGTCTTCATGCACTGCATTTCTCTCATATTCATCATTAGTGTTTTTGTTTCGTAAATCACCAATCGAATCAAATTCGTCTCTAATGTGCACGCGCACGTTTCCTTTAAATCGCCTAATCTTGTAGGTTGTATTCGCAAGAAGGCTAACACAGTTAACAGGTAAAAATTAGCAAAGGGCATATATCATTGCACTTGATTTTGCAGATACAATTTATCTACATAATTTTTTCTTGCGGTATGTACGGACAAAATCTATCTTTCAGTGAGATACAGAAGGCTTGATATACATGGATGTAGTTGTGCAGCACTTACGTTCTGTGTTCAGGCCTGCTGTTTATATTTTTTCCTGATCTACTCCCTGTGGAATGGAGACAAATAGCTGGCAGACACGGCGCTTTGGTAATTTTTGATCGTCAGTTTTGTTCCTTCAAATAATAATTTTATAGTGTATATAGTCCTTAACACCTTAACATTTCAGTTACTTCAGCTACGGAATTCCCTTCCTACTAATGACTTTCTTTTACCGTACTTGTTAGTGGAAAGTCAGTCGTTACATTCTCTTCCTTTGAGCCCTCTCTTATTCGCTTTAACTTCTTTGTCTTCTTTAGTCTTTCATTAGCATCTTAAATAAGGCACGCATCGTAAGCAACAAAAGGCATTCCGTTGCACTTTGCGGTGAAAATAAGCCGTTGAAAAAAGAAACCCCAGGCACACCATGCTCTAGGACATCTTGTGCCTTTCAAATCGGTAAGAACGTGCTGATATAGCCTCCTAATTAAGTGCATAAGACATTGTTCACAACTTTAATAGTACTTAGTGCCACTGTTACGGATTTCAGCCTCTTCCTTTCAGTCAATTGAGATACTCGAGTTGAAGTTGTAATGGAAGTTAGTATGGTGTACAGCTCTTCTGTTGGAGTAGTATTCGTAAGGATTTGCTAACGTGCCTTTTTATGTAGGTACCACAATAATCTGCTTGCACACTTGTATTAATGATCCTTCGTCTTAAATATGATCCTTACCTGATTGCCAAGGCAAAAATTAGGATACTTCTTTTGTCTTCTGGGTAAAACATTCCTGGTTACGTTCTGAGCAAACTGGAATTGTTGAAATAAACGAAGATTTATTTGGCATGACAAGTAAAAGGGAAGACTACAACATTCAAATGTAAGGGAAAGCGATTTCGGGAACTCTGAAGAAGCATCGAAAATCTAAATGCCTATAGATATTACGATATTATCTCGAATACCTTGCCCGTTACCTGCCGTTGCAGTACATCTATCTCCATCTCGTATCTAAGATATGTAGTCCTCGTAATTATAGGTTTCATGTTAATTTAAAAATTGCATTAAACCACGTCAAATCTGGATTCATTTATTACGAATCTGTGACTAGGATTCTGGTCGGGTTAAAAAGCCATCCCCCGTTTAAGGAAGTCCAAATTTTAATCGCAATATCTGCGCTCTTACAATTTACAGGATATGGACGAGGAAGCATGGAGACAGAGTTTTGAAGAAAGCCCTGAATCACTTACCGAGGTTTGCTTAACTTTCACCTCACTGATTTTTCACGTAGTATGTGTGTCTTGTATAGTAATTATTAGCCATTACAAGAGAAAGAGATATCAACGTATTCAAGATGACAGCGCATACGGCTTCTAACCATTACAGTCGAACCTGTCTATAGCGGACACCTGCGGTTTCTCAGAAAAGTGTCAGCTAGTACCAGGTGTCCGCTATATAGAGGTTTTCGCGATCCACTTGTTGGTGATGATTTGTTGATTTGCAAACGGGAGAAAAGAAATGTGTATGACAAGGATGCAGTGGCAGTTATATTCGACGACAATATATCAAAGAATATCTTCGGTCACGTTCCGTTCAACCGGACTAAAGTTGCCTCCATGTTTCTCAAGGTTCCCAACAGTTGTATCCGTGCGACAGTTTCAGGGAAGCAGCCCCGCAGCCTGTTAAATTACAAACGAACCTTTTCCCCTCCCCTCCTTCCTTCCAAACCAGCCCACCACGGTTTTGTTGGCTTGGGAAATTTCGAATTTTTACAGTCCCTAGAAGGCTCAAAATCGCATTTAAGAGACTTAGACTTCTCGTCTTGTCAATTGAAATACAAAAGTGATCTATCATGTAATGCCGATAAGGATTTTTCTGGGGGGCAAACGGGGCCAAATTTTGCCTGTTGGGCGGGCACAGCATGGCTGGGTGCCTACAGGTAAGAGAGTAAATAGAGGTGCAGGACTTGGATTGGAAATATCAGTGGATTAAACTTTTCATAGTGATGCTCGTGTGGTACTTTCGTTGGAAGAAGTATTCGAGAAAATAACTGAGAACATAGATCATAAAGTAGCAAAGGGTTTGGAATAGTTGCATAGTTAAAAAAACTTATCATGAATTTTATCGCTTTATTTTCTTGTGACAACTCAGGGGCCACAGAGCCATAGGGCTAGGGGGCTTAAATACGCATAAAATAGGAGTGTCCGCTATACACGGGTTAATTTTAAGGCAAATGTACAGGAGATTGCAAGAAAATGTGTCCGCTATAAAACTGTGCACTATATAGAGGTATTTCTATGAGAGTTTGATCATGATTTGGCCCGTTCCTATAAAATGTGTTCGCTATATAGCATGTCCGCTATAGACAGGTTCGACTGTATTAAACTGAATTGCCTCACGTTTAAAAACTAGCGGTGACTGATTCAGACAGAACAGAAAGTAGTCCCTGTTCTAGATGATGGCATTTTTAGAAATACATATTTTGTTCACTGAAAGCTTTACGTCTATTCAGTGGCATCAGGCATTCCTAAACTTTGTAGCCAAGTGTATGTATCAATCGTTATTGAATAGATTATTATATTATTGTTATCGATGGTGACAAAGAGCTCATTTATTGTGTGCTTTCATCTGTATAAATTTTAAGACGGATTTTTTAGACCATGCCTTGTAAGATTGTACCTGCAATTATTTATTTAGGCTTTTTTTACAGTGTAACTGATTTACCAATCGCAGTAGTTTGAAAATACTACTTTGGTTAAGTAATTTGGTTACTCGCTAATTAACCAAAGCTATGTAATATCTAATAACTATTATTGTAATCTTTAAAGACGATGGTACTATCTGAATAAGACATTCAACCTGCTGCACACGCTATAACTTTGTGGTATTAATGGCAAATGTATCTTTCCTCAGTTGACTGACATCGTATTTTGGTCATACACAGACGAATTACATAAATTATCTAAGGCTAAAACAAATGAGAGAGAAATAATTTCATATCATATAGTGAAAGTCTTCTAGACAACTCTAAACATGCATAAGTTCAGAAACATAATTTATGCACAACTTTGTCGGATAAGAGAGACGACGCTAATGTGCTGACCTTACTTCCAACATCGTTATGGTTTACGTGACACTACTAGTATTTAGTGATGTTTTAGCCGGTCGTTCAGGAAAAGATCGCTTTTAAGGATGCTGCCAAAGTTTAAATTTAGTTAACTTGACAAAATGCTAGACAAAGGCTATAGTGTTTAAATCATCAAGTGATGTTTACTAAATATTTACGTGTCAGCAATTCTTTTGGTATTGTGTAATGTAATTTTTAGAAATGATTGGCACTGTTCGTCAGGAGAGAGACTTGAACGCAATGCCCACAAGAATAAAACATTTTAAAGATGAAAAGGATTTTCCCCAATCGCTACGCATTTGGCGTAAGAAAGTGAATCCAGTTACAATCTAACATTTGCTAAGTAAGCATGTCTGATCGAAAATGAAGATTAGAATAGAAATTGAAACATTATGTGACAGAATAGTGCAAACATGAAGGGCCTTGAATGACATATAGCTTATTGTCTCGCCTCATATATTTAAAAGTCTTCTATCGAGTGGATGGTGTTCGGTCCTTTGAATATCGGAAAGCTATGCAATTTACCCCAAAATACCTAGAAATGTTACTGGCCTGAATGTTGATCACTTGCTGTTATATTTTGGTGACGAGCTTCAGTCCCAGTGGTGCCATTTTCTATTTCGCTTCTCGGCCTTTTGGCAAGGATTGGATGTAGTATCTGTTCATATTGATGACAGATGCTCTCCATAATCCGCGAGAGGCGGTCCTACTGGGCGGTTGAGTCTGCCTCATAGCTTTCTTCTCTGCCCGTAGCCTAAATTGAGGGGCGTTGCCCTTGGACGCCCCAGCTGCCCTTTATTTATTAGTTAGCCTGTTTGGTTGTTTTTACTGTTTATTTAGGGTAGTTTCAATATCGGGCCCACTGCTCATCAGGGGCCTTTGATTGAGAGACTGCAAACAAGGTAGGTTTCCAAATCAAGGAATTGAAAGCCAGATCCATGTGTTAAATGTTATAATCCAAATGACAAGTCAAGAGTAGTAGTGAAGCAACAAGAGTAGATGACTATTACAACATTCTACGAAGAGAATAGCGATTTGGAAGCAAAGGCATGTGCGCAGGAATCTTGAAACCATCTGAAGATCTCTGCCACCACGCAAAGAAAAATTTACTTCTTTTGCGCCCCAGTTGAAAGCATACTACTTTACAGACCTGAAGTATAGACCCTTAGGAAAAGAATAGAGCACGAAGTCAACGGCTTCCACGTATGTATGCTGCGATAAGACAAAAACTTACTTTGAAAAAACACATCACCTACAAAGAATTTCATGGAAGCCTCCAAGAAGCTATAGATACTACTAGAGACCGCAGTCAACCTCTTGAAGGACACTGCTACATAAGTGTAGAACACGTTGTGCTCACTATATAGAGGAAGCCATGGCTATGGTAAAGCCTACCGTCCATCCCCAGATTAGGGAATCCTATTCTGTTGTTCAGATCTAGACTATAAACCCTGCTCAAGAAAGACCCAAACATTTCAATATCCGACTTTTACAGAGCAACGAGACGTAGATGGTCTGTTACTAGACAGGAAACATTGGAAAATGGGTCACAATGTTTCTATACAACTCAAAGTTCACCTTAAGGTGAGTCATAAAGCTCATCAGAGAAATAAGTTTAATCGACAAAATTATCACCCCTGCTCCACGGCACATGTAATACGTAGAGAATTATTTTTAGCGCGCATGTTTTAAAAGAAATCTAGAGGCTTGTTTAACAAGCTGTTTATTTGTCTGAAGGCAGTTACTTATGTATATTAACTAGGAAATTTCACCCTTAGAAAAGTATCCTGCTGAGCTGGTGTTTATCTTTATTGTTATTGAAATAAACTGTTCGTGCCCATAGGAAAGACCTCCTATGGTACAGGCTTGCGGGAAGCGTCTGATGAACGTGGCTAGTCTTGCTAGTTATCTACGCAAACGTTTTACTTCGTGTTGGCAGCATCTCTTTGGCACATTTTGTCATGTGGTTACCAACCGTATGTGTATAGGCATGAATCATAGAGTGACGGAGGGACTAGTCTCTCATCTATCAGTAAGTACGGGCCCATAATTTGCCCCCTCCCGACGTGACATTTACTGTGAATCATATTCTACTACCATGTATCCGCACTCTACTTGACGTTTGGTGCAAGCATATTTATCCCCATCTGTTTTATACCTTCACATTTTTGGCCATAATGTGACAAAACATGTTCATCTAGTTAAATACCCTACTATGGCAATATGTCGTATGAAAGATGAATGTAATCTTTATGGATACTTATGGCTTCCGTTGCCGTTTTACTGGCCATAAATTATTAGAAGTAGGAAAAGAGAGACTATTCTTTGCAAATATAATAACTATTTTGGCTGTCGTTTTAACTTTTGAAAGTTTCCTCTCGCGGTCCACTAGATACGTTTTGATAGCAAGCTGTTATGCTGGATCTCTATCTTCTTTAATGCCTTTCTTCACTACGAAATAAACAGGTGCTTGGAATGTTCAGGCAAATTTAATATTTTATTGTGTTAATAAGAGAGAAGAAGTTAAAAAGAGCTTGGGTAAACATGGAAAAGGAGTAATCTCTTCGTAGTGGACACCAGACGTCATGTCAATGATGTGAGGCCCCAACGTCTAAACCACCTAGCTATTGGACACCGACCTACGTTTCTCGTCACCTATCGTCATATCTCTTGAGGCAAATCTAATGCCTGGTTTTCTACACTACAAGTAGGCCTTGTCGCTCTACTCCTCTGTTTTTAGCTACAATTGTGGACAAAAATAATGTAAACATGTACTAAATCCCGCTGAAAATGAACGGAATCATGGAAGGCATTTGGTATAGGAAAGGGGCTCCCATTTGTAGTATTACACGCTATCTGCCCCTTACCTCCTATCAACAGGGAAGTGTGACATGCAACTCAACGAGATTTTCAAAATCCATCGTCCGTTGGAACGGGGGTGAGGTCAGTTGGAACGGGGATTAGGCCAGCTTACATTAATTTTTGTCCAAGATTGTAGGGAAGAGTCCCGTTTTGAATTTTAAGTGTCTCTCTGTTTATTTCCCATTCCCCGTCTCCTTTTCAAATCCTCTCAATTTGTTTTATACTCTCCCTCTTTTTCTGAACATAACTTTACTCGCATAGTATCCCGTTTTCTAGTTATTCTCACCCGATTAAAGCAAGCATCTTTCTTGCTAAACTCAAAGCTTTCCTTGATTTAATTCTCGGTTTGGTTCCCCTCTCAATGTTTTACTACCCACCCAAGTGACATATCTGTTTCCTATTTATAGTTGGTTATCTACCCGGTGGTTAAACTGAGAGGGGATGATAGACAACCAAGTTTTCCCCTCACTTCTTTCATGGCGTAAATTGAGTTCGGTTGTTGTTGTTTAGTTCCTCTGCTGTTCTTTTGAAGCCTCGCCGTTTTAGGAACGGACAAGAGACTGGCCAATCTTAATGTTATTGCTCCTCTCGCACTTCACTTGATATTTGTTCACTTGAACTCCTTTATCGATTCGGCATTGTAGATTTAGTCCTTGAATAGTTTGACTTTTAATATTGATTTACCATCAAGATGATGTTTTGAAAGTATCGAAAACATCGATTACAGTACAAAGTTTGCAATACACATAGTTCATAGAAATATTTATGCTGTATTTAATGTTTCACTTCGTCTCATGTGATAATCCTTTAACGGGTTGGCTTTACGTAACTCAAATACGTTGTTGTTTCTGGGCAGATGGGTCAGATGTCTCTCCATAAGGTGTCAACTAACCCCTTCAAATGTCAAAATTAGCCAGTTTAGAATGCACGAGAGTAAAAACTAACGGAAGTTTCCATTTTCATTGCCCTTAAGACATACAATGCATCCTTACTTTAAGTGCCACTTGCTTTACTCAGCCATAGACTTCTAAATGACAATATGTAGATAAATATAGACACTATTATATGGAAGTGCATGGCTCGGTATTGCGCTCCTCTGCAGTCTCTCAATCAAAGACCCCTGATGAGCAGTGGGCCCGACATTGAAACTACCCTAAATAAACAGAAAAACCACGTAGAAGGTTTCAGTGTAGCAAGACTCTACCTCGTGCTTATCTATCCTATGCATGGATGCGATGGAGGGCTGGCAAAGCCGTATCTTTGAGGGCCTTGTGGTAGATTCGAAAGACGTTAGGCTACCCACGGGCTCCGTGATTTCTTTCACCTTGAAGAAATAAGAGCCTTGGACACCCCTCGCCCCCCTCGCCCCCACGCCTTTCAAATGTAGCCCTGCCCGCCTTGAATCAGGGCACTTCTTCGTATCTGCACGCTTTGATGACGGCTTGATGCTTACTTACTTCGGTATCTTCTAACTGGCAATTGACCCCAATCTTTCTAGTTTGATGAATCCCCTGCAACTTACCCGAGAAGAAAGAGAGGTTTTAGAACCCTCTCCGTCGCAAACACTCCCCTAATTAGAACGAAAAATAACGTTTAATTTTTATCATTATGTTAGTATTTAGGTAATCTACCAGCGAAGGCAAGTGTGCATTATGCTTCACAAGGGTGAGAACCCCCCGTATTTCTTTGATTTAATAGCACCTATGTAAAAGCATACTTTCCGCCCCCTGGAAATGTATCATGTCATGGGGTGCCCCTGGTAGTCATTTAACGCATCTCAATACCTTATTAAGTCTCTTATCAAATTTGGATTTTTAAAGCCTAACTTCCGCGTAACTACCTTATCAGAAGATGACGGTAAGATGGTCAGGTCCCGAGGGTGTCCACAACTCGTGATTTGACGCATCGAACGTTTCTGGGGTGAAGTAACGGTGGTATTTGAAAGTGAATCCTTGTGAACACTATCAGCATCTGAGTACGTTTGTAGCTATAGATGTCCTCAAGGTTAACAGGTCACAACTGTCTTATGTTCAGGGTCATGTACACTTGGTTAATGCAGGAGAGCCTTCTGCTTTAGCTGCCATTGACCTTTTGAAGAGAGAATAACAAAAGTTATTTTCGATGAATCGAGAATCGTCACCTGTTCGATGCTGTCAGTTAATTCATGTTATAGCTGAATACAAGAATATGCTACCATTTAGCGTCTTAGATCAATTTTGGCACTGCTTTGAGTTTAAAACTTAAGTAACCCTTCAATATGGTGTTTGTCATTGAAAGGATCCGTCCGGTCAAACGGACCATTATGATGTTTTCTTTCTTCAAGCAAAAGAGAGACGTTGACCTGGTGGTTCATGTTATTTTCATAGAATGGTTTTCTGTGTTCATGAATAGCGCCTGATAAGCGAAGGGCGTGGAGCAAATATTCTGTAAGTCTGATTAGTGGGAGTGAAATGTAGCTCCGATACATCCAAAACATCCAATGGATGGAACACATCACCAATAGACAATTATACGGAAGCCTCCCCAAAGTCACAGATACTATTAGAGTACGTCGTCTACACTTCGTTGGACACTGCTTCAAAAGCGCCGAACCTGGTGTGCTTACTGTGTCGTGGAATCACGCCATGGCTTTCGAAATGTCGGCCGACTTGAACTGGACTCTGCAACCTTTCTCCAGAAAGACACAGGTCGCCAAATATCTGGCGTTCAGAGAACGATGGGTAACAGAGACTTGTTGAAGGCGCTAGGTATCAATTCGGGTGCGCCCGATTGACGATGATGAGTAATCTGACGAAATGTAGGTAAATTCAATAACAGACCATAAGACTAAGGAATGCTGCGAAACAATAGCGTTATGAAGGCAGCAAGTAAGAAGAGGGTCTTGTTGCTTCGTAGAGGATATGAAAGGCATAACTTATGTGTTTGATCCTTTGGAGACTGCTCTTGGAATGCAATGACCGCCTTTAAATTTGCATAACATTTGCTAAAATCAATATTGCCGTGAGAGATTTAACTAAGGCATACTCTTACAGTTTTGTGTGAGTTGAGAATGGCAGTATGTTTTCTTAAACTTTCTAATAAGTCACAATGTTACTGGGAATGAACATACTTCCCCTGGCTGCTTGTGGACAGTACCTTCGCGATGCTTCCAGAGTTTAAAATTAAGAGTTCTCAGCTTTCAGATTCTACAGAATAGACTATTGCAGTCTCCAAAGGAAGCTGCCGCGGTTGTAAGTGAATACGCCCTTTTTTATGGTTTACATCCCTTCATTAACCATGTGAAATCCTATGTTATATTGTTACTGTAATGAAGATAATACTAGTGATATAATAGCATTGCAATATTGTTGATTGAGATAGTGAAAACATACAAATATAGTTTTTGTAATAGTATCAGTAAATTTCATTAATTGTCGTAAAGGTTTCGGCCCCAGTTGATACCTCAATAAACTTGACCGAGCTTAGCAGATGCTTCGGAATGTTGTCGTCGAAGTAGTAGTGTCTATTTGGACATAATAACTGCATGGCGCATAGAGGGATGGTAAAGTCAAGTCAAAGGTAGGATAAGTTCAGCGTTAGACACTATCGGTGGCGGACTTCATAATAGTGTTATGTGTAATTGTCAGAGTTGAAACTTGGTCTACGTCTGCGTATTTAGACTTCGGTGAAATCCATGGACAAAGATAAGGGGTATTAAAGATGCTTTCAAGAAATCATGGAGGAAATATTGGTAGTACAAGCCAACTTGCTAGACGGCATTGAACATTTTCAACAAACGGTGGACTGGAGAATCGCGTGGGAAACTTCACAGTTTAGATATTCGGTGTAAAATCTGCCAATGGTAGACACGACATGAAGATCATTTTACAGTGGAAATCATACATAAGCCGTAAGATCAGAAAGTGCCTTTACTGCACCTATGAAAGCCGATTATTGGTCATAGAGAGAGTTATTTTAAAAAAAAGATATTTTTGTTTGAGAAACATTTATTTGTGTTTCATCCTAACAAACAGAGCTGCAGACGCTGAGGTAACAGGTTTTAAGTGGCATTACCTGTTCCCATGCCTCTACCCAAATTTCTTCTTCTTCTCGGCATAGTGGCGTTTGTTAATGGGATTTGGTCATTACGAAATTTCTTAGGCACGTCGAGATACTCCTTCGCTTGGCGTTGTTCTTCATTAAAATACGTTGCATGAAAAATAACCTCTAACTCCTTCACCGATTTCTTACTGCAGTTTTGTGAGCAGTGTCTATGGAGAGCGGCCTAGCAACCCTTTTGCTCCTCGGAAATCTGTATTAAAATTCCTTTCCCCAATCCCCCAACACCCAGAATAGCTTTTGATCGCACGTGAGTATTACATAAATATTGGGCAATTCAATTGCTTTGGAAAATAAGTAACTTGTCAGTATTCACTACTCGGCCCACGTTAACACGGCAGCCAACTGCCAATGGTAAGATAAATGTGGCTGCAACTTAAGCTTCTTGATGATATTTCGACAACATTTGGTTTCGTGTCATAAAATGTAGAGTGGTAGTGTTCTAATTAAGATTTCAAGGCCGTATGGTAGCTCCAGCTTACTATTTTTTCGAACCAATACCGCTAGTGCCCCACTGGACGTTTAAATTAGAACTAGGGGTCTAAAGGCGTTGTGATGGACGCTATCGACTTTTTAACGCAAATTCTGCGCGCCAACCTTTGCAACATGAGTGAATTTAACACCACTTGGATGACCAATAGGAGATTATGAATAACGTCTCAAAACAAGGACAAAAATTGGATTTGAATGGAAATAACGTCAAGTTTGCACTCGTAGTAGTATGTTTTCACCTTATTTTCGATTCGTACCAGTTTGGATCCGATCCCAAGCGTTCACACGAGACCTTTTCGGGTACGGATCCAAACTGGTCCACTTTCATCAGTGGACCCAAACTGGTACGGATAGCAGATTCAAACGATTTCGGATCCACCAGGTCCGGTGTGAACGCGAGGCCGATCCGTACCAGTTTGGATCCGTACCCGTGTAAACAGAGAAAAAATTTTCTCCGAACCGGAAGATATCTTGAGCATACTCTTGGCTTGTTACTGTCTAGCGCTTTTGAGCATCCATGGGTTTAATTAAATTTGTTGTGACGTCATTGCATACCGCTATCTGTAATATATTAGGAGTATATGAGAATGATAAGACTTGAAAAACGGGTAAAAGCATGCTCACATAGAGGTTTTGAAATTGACCAAGCGACGGATCCAATGCACATAACTGCAAAGTGCGAAGCGGCATCATTCCAAATTTGCGCCATGGCTAATTACGATTTGATCTGTATCAGAATGGAAAAAGTATTTTTAAAATTTTATTTTTCATAAACTTGTGCATTGGCGATTACTTATGCGTTAATTTTAAACCTCTCTCCTTTTTAATTTGTAGTTGGTGCCGACGGAACAAATGTGGTGTCCATTAAGAACGAAACTGATATAATTTCCGAGAATGGAACCAAAACAGATCACATGGAGATGGGTGCCAATGGAAAGGCGGACGGGGAGAAACACAGATTTCAACCCAAAGTATCGCAAAATTCGGTATGTATGTTATACAGTATTGCCCATTTGATGCACTCATCCTTTTTCAATCAAGCAAAGACAGAGGTTTCCACCGTTAGACGTTGCGATGCTTCATCCAAGCATTTCATTTATCCGGCATCCAAGTATTTCCTTTATCCGGCATCCAAGCATTCCTTTGTCTGGCATCCAAGCACTTTCTTTATCCGGCATTCGAAAACGTCAATTTGATGGGTAATTTTTCACCTCAAGGTGTGTGGGTGCAGTATTCCCTTCGTTGCCATCAAACATTCAATCAGTATTATGGTTGACTAACAGCAGTTGCTATCTCAAACTCTCGCATGATTAGACGTTGTTTTTTTAAAAGCAACTCAGTTGCTTATGTGTGAGGCCTCGATTTTGTCCAAAATCTAAGTAACAAGCTAAGCAACTCGAGGCCTCAAATTCAGGAGGTACAATCTGTAAAACGCCTGAAAAACAAATCAAGAAACGTTTTTTGTTAAGAATTAATTACAAACCGTTAATACATAACAAGTATCACACTGTTGCTAATGTGTCAAGCAAATAGATCAAGGATCCAACCATCATTTGGTATTTCATCACTTGCAACACAACGAAATTCGACGATAACCTGTAGTGATACCTAAGCAACTACTTAAGTAACTCCAGGCCTGATTTTGGAAAATTACTAAGCAACTGGAGGCCTGACCCTGAAAATGGAGTTACTTATATAAAAAAAGTGTATGTATCTCGGTGAAGGTACGAAATATTGAAACAGCATGATTGCAAAACGTCTTGTAATTCAGTTTAGTATCAGAATTGCAATCGATTTTATGAGTATTTGTGCGTCTCCGCCGATCATTTTAATATCAATGTATTACCCCCAAGCATATTCCCGATATTGACCGAACGAGGACTATTGCTTTAAAAAGTCTGCAGTGAAGTACTACACACCATAAACATACTTTCATTATGATACATTTGTTACTTTGTTTTTTTGACTGATGAAACAAAATTCAAATCGTTTGCAGTGACACTTGTTGTTTTCAAGGTACCGATATAAAAGGCAAGGGTCAATGTTTGATATTGCATAACAAACGTTTGCAGTACAGAATGCTTCGTTCATGTACGTTTTGATTCCATACTAACAATATGAGATGACGATAATCAACTTGCTGAACTGAACGATGTAATAGACCAAGTTATTACCAAATAATATGCCAGGTGGGAGTCACGACCCTCAAATGAAAATAATCCTCTTGTGCAACATCTTGAGACTATATGAAACATTAAATTATGCCATTTTACCATCCATATTACGTTATCATATTGAAGTATTTGTGTTTAATGTTCCAGTCTCAATATTTTGATCTACTTATTCTTTGCTGTTTGCTTGAACTGATTGTGGTCTGCACACTTATTACTGACACGCCTGTTTCTAATCTGTAATTTAAGGTGTGACAGTGACAGTTAAGTGTGAAAAGTATCTCTAAGGTGGGGGATGCGATAAAAGGGACGTTTTGCGCAAACGGTCACAAAAGGCGCCCTTGCAATACTCATCTAACGCAGAGATATGGAACGGCACAAGATAATATTTCAAAACTGTTTTCTTGTAAACGTTGACTCAGTGTCTCAGCGAGCGGGTACGAACACTTAACAACATGCCCACGTGCTTTAATAGAATAATGACGTACGAAAACTGATGTTGATACCTGGAACTGCTGGAACTAGTACTACTACTACCTTTGGAACTGCTGGAACTAGTACTACTTCTACCTTTGGAACTGCTGGAACTAGTACTACTACTACCTTTGGAACTGCTGGAACTAGTACTACTACTACCTTTGGAACTGCTGGAACTAGTACTACTACTGCTACTACCTGGAACTGTAGCGTTTGTCTGTGTTTTGTAAAATCATGTTACTCTTTGGCCTCAAGTGCAGGCCTGGAGGTAGTGAAATATGGACAGGCTCGAGCCCCCAAAGATGTACCAGGTACCTTCATATTGTGCTTGTTAGGTCTGTAAAATGTCAAAATCAGGCATTCTTGAGTGTACTTAATTACAAATATCATAATATATCCATTTACAGCACCTTCCACGTGCTTTTTGCCCACTCGCTTAAAGGTTCACACGCTATGTTTAACATTGTGCCCCCCCTGTCAATAATTCATGCTGGGTTTTCATGTTAAGATTACGTCCTGAGAGTGGCTCATCAATAGCTTCTATTTCTTATTGACAACCATTTTATTCTTTTACCTTTGCAGGGTAATGACAAGAAGTCAGAGAACGCAAGGTAGGCATTTTGATTTGTATATGGTGATTATAATGTTTATATAATTGTTTACATTAAAAACCAAAGCGAGAACATTAAATTGTAAGAGATGTCCGGGTACCTTACCTACATTGTAGACGCATGTGTTACTTTTATATCAATACAATAGTTACACATGCCTAATGAAACCTTGAAATACCGTAAAAACCCGAATATAAGCCTTGAGCTTATAGAGATTCGTAAGCATTTTCATGTGGGCTTATATTCGGGGGGCTTATACACAGAGGGGCTTATTTTCGGGGGGCCTTTGGGTTAACAGGTGACTTGTGTATTCCAAACATTCAGCATTCGATGTCTAATGAGAGAGAGCAATAACAGCATTTATGATAAACACAGCCAGGGATTGCATCACCAAAACCTCACCTTTGAACAGCCAGACAGATTGAGGCAGATTGAGCTCCAGTCTCTCAAATTGGCAAAATATGTATGCTTGGGATGAATACTGCACTCCCGTTTACTTCAAATTGACTGTCACCACTTAATTAATTTTCAATCTACATCTTATTCTGCACCAGAACCTCCCACTGACTTGGCAACAGTATTTACATTCAAACTCTTTTTCAGAGAATCCCGCTTACTTACTACACCAATTTGTTCCTGACACTTACTTTTTGTGAGATACCCACCCATTTATTACACGGTAGTAACTGGGAAATATTTTCATTTAGGACCCACCCACCCCCACAGTGGGTCTTCCCACTTACTACCAAGCCCCCCTGCTCCAAGCAAAAAATGTTAAGGTCCCCCAAATTTTCATGTACAAAGTTTCTCTTGCAACAAGAACTCTTTAGATACTGTCCCATTCTTCTAGTACTAGCAAGTGATTTCCTTGATGCATGACTGACGATTCTCTCAAATGGAACATTGTGTTACAACAGTTGATTAACTAAATTTATTTTCTTTCAGTTATTCTACAGCTTCCCTTAGAAAACTATACACTTATTATTTTAGGCCCTCTCCTTTCATAAGAGATGCATTTTAGGTAAACTGCTTAAATTAATGAGATAGACTCACATTACCTTATTATCAGACCAGTGAAGATATTTATTATGTACAAATTTTGTCTTTCGAGGTATATAAGTTTAGGAGCCAATAAGAAAAGGTACATTAAGATAAGTTGAAGAAGTTGTCTTGCTCACCAGATGATAAAAAAATTGAGTGTGACAGTCTACTATCATCAACGTCGCACAAAGTTTTGCAATTGACAGAAACTGTATAATGTCACAACTAAGATATAGCACACAATCAAAAACTACTTTGCTAATCATGTGTTATGCTCAAGCACAGATTTATAGTTATGTTGTATCACTTTTAGAGAGCAATGTACAAACACCCCTATGTGAATTGATAAGCTACTTTCTTTTTGATCATGTGGAAGGATAAGCAATTACTCTTGAATGCCTAATAGAAGGGAGATTGGAAATATCCCCAAAACTTAATAAATGTAGAGGGTTGGAGTAGACATGGGCGTTGGAAAATGACCAACTATGTTAAAGACAGATGAAAAATGTAAAAAATGAAGTCAGAAATCGATGTTTAGAATCAACTGCAACTTCCTAAGCGTAGGCTACAACACAATACAACACAAACAATAGTCAGTTATTCGAAGTCATGGTAGTCTCCTACATGCCTTCCAAGATTTTAAAAATGTTCCCCTCGTCCTCCTGCTTATTGCTAGCATTTATAATGTGCATCTTCAAACTCCTTCGAGCCTCGTAAAAGGCCACCTTCACCTTTTTAATGTGTGGTTTTCATATTTTAAAAAATATATTTTCGACTTGCCTACTAAAGTACCTCCTGAAAACTATCATGGGTGGGAGATTACTTAAAAATTAATAGGTTGGGGGTGTTTAGAATAAGAATGTGGAAAATTTATGAAAAATCAATTAGCAGGGGGGGGGGGGGACATCTATTAAGCACCCAAGAGTATAATCTTAATACTGAGTCAATAAGAGACCTGTTTTCATTTTTAGGTGTTTGTATGCCCCTCCTCAAATAATATGAAGGCTTTTTTGAATTTTTGAATCTGAATAAAGCAGAATCAGATGAAGTAATGGCCTTTTAAAACAAATGTTTGTTTGTTGTCTTTTTATTATGTCACTAGTTGTTCTTTCACTAGTTGTGAACATATGCAAGGGGGTGTAATTAAGAATGATATAAGCATTAGCACTGTTAAACGGGGATAAAATAGCAGTCAAATGTTACCCAAATTGTGTAGAGATCTTTTACCGCTGCCTTAGTCAGCTGTACTTTCAACCGCGACTTTACACTACCATATACATGAGCATTGTTGAATCATCAACATATCAGTTCTCACTTCCTTCAAGTTGTTTTAAATTAAAGATCACATGAAAGATGGACGCTCGAACTGCCTATAAGTGGTTAACTGGGTCGGTGATTTTTACTGTTTATCTAAGGTAGTTTCAATGTCTGGTGCACTACGTATCAAGAGTCTATGACTGAGAAACTTCTACTTGTTTGGGTATGACGGAACATGTATTGAAACATCACAGCTTAGTGGTAAAAGTATGTGATTTAGATGCAATTTTAATCCAAAATCATAGATAAAAACTGCAGCACAACCCAACACTTATAATAAAGGGGTTATCTGGGTTATATACGTATCATATGTTTTCCTCTTCTATTCATACAGAAACTGTGGAAACACATAGAGAAAGGCATTGAAGCAAGAGCAGAGGAGTCCTGACATGGCCGATGTACAGAAACCCGCAGAAATAACAAATGGTTAATGTAAAATTCAGTAGATGATGTGTTGTGTTCAGTTACTACTAGAATGGTGTCAACGTCAGTGAACAGATATACATGACTTGTATCAGAACAAAGTGATTCAAGAAACTGATTTGTACAATAATAGCCGCACAGTGAAGATGTTGGATGGACTTTGCTTTAATTTTTATTTCTTTTCGTTTGTTAAACAATGGATTAGAGACTAATCATACGATGTGTTTCATTTCTTTTACAATCTTGACCATTTTAGTCAAATGTAGCCCCCAGTTTTGGTAGACCAGCTGAGCTTTTCAGAGCCTCCGAAAGTGTAAAAGTGCGTGCGAGCGACCACTTTTATTTTAATACCCTTCATTGTTTTTCATTAAGCAACATTTTATCTTGTGGCGAATCTGAGTGCCGCGTACGCCACGTGGGGCGGTGATTTCCGACCAAGTAACAAATTTCATTTCGCAGCTATTCAAATTTCCGTGTTTAGTAGAACAATGGCTACGTCGGATCACGAGAACGATTTTATTACTCTAATATTTTTCAGTTACAAGCTGGAACGTACAGAGGAAAGGTGTGGATATGTACTGCAGAGCTTGTGTACGAACTAGGTACCGAAAATTCACGAGCGCGGAGAAAAGGCAACTTATCTTTCTATAGTAAGAAATGATCTTTCTTAACAGTACATTAACTTTTCAACTAGTAACGATAAATATCCGCAGCGCGGGCTCCCGAATAGGCACTTGCATGGCATTGGATCATTCTACTTTACCTAGTGTTTCCTCGATTACCTCGTGTACAGTGGCCAATTCCAATTAAAAGACGAGTGGTATTGTTGAAAAGACAAGATAAAACTCAGACCCGGTAAAACTGAAGACAGCAATTATATCTATGACGAAGGAAACGGGAATTTTGAAGTCTTTGCTCAGAATTAAATGTGGTGTTAATCGTGTGCAGCAATAGAGTAGACGAATTGTAGTTTTCTATCAATTGCCACCTATGAACCAGTCTAAACTGAGGTCTAAGCTATGTGGCATAACAATCAACAAACTGATCATCTTGCTGCCATTTTGATTTTAGTTGAACTTGAAACTGAATTTGGAAATAGATTTTCATTCAAGTGAGTAACGCCTTGACGGATCTTTGTCCCGCCGACAGGAAGTAGAAGTAAGCTGCCTAAGTTTTTTAAAATTGAATTGTCTTG
>JAAAKM020006971.1:97091416-97108472 GCA_010016025.2 Alatinidae sp. Z8VKAUB7J3
AGAAAATGCCCCCTTTAGATTTACACTGCAACATGTTGAACCAACTAAGTAGCACTAATCTACACTATCCCTAAAATTACATTAAACTGACTAATACAATACACAGATAGTTGTATTAGAATACTCAACTTTAAATAGTATCTTATTTTTTGTTAAAGATAAAGCGTCTTACCCAGCCGACATCCGACGTAATTTTGATGCTAATGTTGATCAAAGTTACGCAGTATTGATCACTGATATCGGATTCACATTTTCCCGACTTGTTGATTTCAACTAAGGGAGCGGTTCTTATACCGGCATTGGATCAACTTCAAACCTACGTCGTTATCTTAATATAAGTCTTACCGACAATGAGTGGGCGTCAATACAACGTTGTATAAGCATCTGAAATACAATGTTGCCTAAACTGTTACATAGAACAAATAGGTAACTTCATTTTAATCTAAGAGGCAACGTCGATTTGACGTAGATTCGACATCGAAATGCCAACTAGATATAAAGCCTCGATTCTGCAGCTGCTACCTAAATCTTTAAAGTTTTAGATACTAAAAGGTAGCCTGTATTAAAGTGGCCGACACCAAAATTTGGAAGGTAGTCAGAGGCGGGGGGGGGGGGGAGGGAGCGATGCATGTCTTGATTTTGTCAGTTACTATCCTTCTGGTTTGCTAAACGTGCATATTTTCTGTCTTAACGCACTTTAATATAGCTCGGCCCCATATGTCAGTTCCAACACTCGTCCTAGTCTTTACTATAGCGGTCTGTGCACCTAAATAGATAGCAGATGGCTAATCTGCATTTCCAACGTCAACGTACTACAAGATAAGCACAAGATGTACACAGTTAAAATCATAGGCGTGGATCAGGTGGGACGGGGAGTCTGTCCCACTCCACTGTCAGCATGGGTGGAGGGACATGGACTTTTTAGCAATTTTGTTACTAGCATATATCCGTGCTCCACGTCAAGTTTGTAAGGCAATGTTTCCCTCGCTAACGATCTCGAATACCTTTTCACTTTTGACAATAGAATCGCGTTATAAGTTGCTCTAATTAGATGATGAATAAGTGAGTATAATAATACATTCCACAGAAGATCGGCATAAGCTTCCCACTCTCCTTTTTTGGCAGTAAACAGCTATAGTTACAATATTTATTTCCCCTGATTGATAATAAAAGCTATGAAAAATTGTAAAACATACTAAAGGCTAAAATTTGTAATGCTTTGCCATGAAAATTATTACTGCAAATTAAAATAAACAGTGTAGCAACATCAAAGTACTCCTATTAGTCCAAACTTTAATCAACAATAATTCTTCATCTTTTGTATCAAAGTCCTCCCTCCCCCATCTGCCTGAACAGATAATTCAACTGAAAGATATTTTCCCATGGCACCACCAATACCTTCATATGACTTGCTACCGAGCAAATAATTAAACAGTACCAAGAATTTATAATATCTTTTACCCTGCGGTCAACTACGTATTGAATATTTATACTCTGATGTTATAAATTATAAATTATACTTGAATAATTGATGTCCTGTCTTATACATATTGCTCATGTGAACGGGGTTCTTGAATATTTCTGCAGAAAACAAATCATCCGAAGCTGAATGTTCTGCCACAATATTGGCATCCTATCAAACCACGCCCTTTCACTGTAGATTCCCGCTTTGGCAGTTTGATAGATCCGGAATCTCTCAATGGTAGATCATAATTGCTAAAGGAAGCTGGGGGAAGCAGAATGACCGCAAAGTCACCGACCTTGCATGTCTGTTTGTTAATACTCTTCATGTAGTAAAGACTAAAATAGCTTTTTTGGTTATGCAACTGTTTTCGTTCTGAACAACAACTCACTTATCTTTGAAAGAAGCGCAATTCCTAAAAGTTTTAACTAATCAGCATCTCTATTACTGAGATAAAGGCGAACATCTGTAAAGGGTTGAGCTGACGAATTCTCCTCATTTACCGATTTTCAGCGTAAATACATGTAACAATTATTCTTTTGTATGTTTTCTTCCTAAAGCGCTAATCTGCCTTTACAAGCACAAACATTGCATCTCTCAGTATTTGAGTTAAATGTTAAAAATTTGCTCCATCCTGTTTATCATTTATATCTTGCAAAGACTAATCAGAGAACAGGCCTACCTTCAGGCCAATAAGCTCCCTAACCCCCTGAATGAATATCTTCGGCAAGCTGTTCATGTTAAACATGTTGAACAGTAAGGGAAGTTTAGTACCCAGGCAAATGTGACAATGCCTTCGAAAATGAGTGACTAGAAAAGAAAGATAGCTTTATGGAACGTGAACAATACAAGGACATCTGTAGTGCTAACTCTGTTCTTGCAACCTGAAATTTTGTGTTTAGCGGGTCTGCGTGCAAGCAAAAATGTAGAATTTGAATACATCGACAGATTTATTTTCCTGCTCAACGAAATTTGCAATAAACGTTCGCGTTATGCTTAATTAACACAAGAAAAGGAACCGTAGCATACAGCAGTGTTTTGCGTCTCGACGATTTATTTTTCCCTCTACCTCACTAAAAACAAGTATCAGAACTTATCACTGCACTGATGCAATACCAATATCAAACAAAATGCGTTCCTCTTAAGTTCCGTATTTATGCTGATTATTTTAAAACGCATTTCCGAATGATTAAAAATTGTGACAGTTATTGTCATATAAGTTGTATTCCCGGACAGGTCCCCCAAAATAAACCACATGGCAATCACAATGCGACTACCAACTTTGCATTTTGAAGAAAATAGGCTGCATTGAGGAGATATGTGAACTAACAAGCAAGTACGAAGACGGCTAAAACGGGGTTTTTTTAGCCAATATTTGGGTCTGGCCTACGAATTGGGCGTGGTATGGGTGAGTTTTTATATATGATTAGCCTTAATAGTAAACGCTGGTTCTGTACATTTTTAAGCAAAGTTGGGAGTCATTTAAGACTAAATTTGAAAACCTTTTGAAAAGAAAGTGAAAAAAATCAGTTTAAAAATGCATGTGAATATATATTTTGGGTTGGCCATGGGACTAAATTATTGATTGGGACCGGTAGCTTCTACTTTCCTCCCTAGTTTTATGTTTGCTAGAAAGATTTAAGATTCAGGGGTTAACGAATTGTTTGCAAACGATTGCTTTATCAAACTCTATATTGAGGCCAGTGATTTTCTGTTGCTCTACTGTGATATGTTATCAACTGCAGCTTAGTCATGGATTAGGTCGTCGACTTTTATCCTAAACAACATTAACAGTAAAGCGACACATCAATACGTGTTGTGCTTTCATGGATTATCATTTTTTTAACCGAAAGACCAACATATAAATACCGCAGCTTATATATCGTTCTTGTTATTGAATGATTTTATGATTCAACATTTGGCGTAGCCATGTTTCATCATCGTTATGTAATTGTCTTGCAGATACGGATATCGTTGCAAAAATATTGTTGTGGGTCAAAAATAAATGTAGAGTCACCATCACCCCCATTTTGAAAAAGAAAGCCTTATTTGGCGAGAAATGCTGGCAACCAACACCGCCAGATGAATCGCACATTGTCCAATAGTGACCTCGTCGTACAACAACCGCCATTTTCCCGATCTGTAGATGAAGGACGCGTTCCCCTGTTCTCATATATACACAACTGACCTCACTGAAGTCAGCTTTACACGAATACCCAAGAAACACAACAACAGCGCACTACCAACAACAAGTTGCAGTGCAAATTAACGAGCGGGTTTCCCAATGGATTTGACAAAGCCAATATCTTTATATTACTCAGAGTAATATACTCTAAGCTACTTTCTACATATATAGATCTGATATCTGCCGTTGTGTATGATATTTTTATAACATTCTAAACTTATTGAGCTTAAAGGTAGTACGGAACAGTGAGCACATGTCAAATTTATTTATTGCCATCAAAACTTTCCAAGATATAGTACGCCAACATACATCTCAACAGGGAATTAAAATTTAAAAAAATCAAATGAGGTCTTAAAATACTCACACCCTTATTTACAGAAAGAAATGCTTGTAAATGTACTAGATATTTCTTAAAAGTTGGGTTTGAACTCACAGCATGGATCGAATCCTTTCAAAAAATCGCAACTATTGAGATTTTAAATCCTGATGACTTAAAAACACTGAGACGTCTTTCTGCCTACTGTGAACAGCAGGCTAACAAAGATATAAAATTTGTAGATAATATTTAATAACGGAATCATTAGTGAAATGCTACTGAACGGTTTCCTTGCACCCTCATCAGAATGGCTCGTGCAAAGAACGCGTTGTTCAAAGATTTAAATGCCAGTGTGATGCTAGGTATGTTGGAAGGACATCTCAAAGACTTACAGACCGTATGTCGCAATATTCCACCCGCGTTGAGAAATATGAAGGCCGTTCGTGAACGTCAACAACCCGAACGAAAGTGTAAAGCAAATGTGCTATATAATATCGTTAGATGTTAAAATGGCTAATACGCTGCCAAGACATCAAAATGCAAATACCAAATTCCCAGTAGATTTATGGATATGATCATTGGACACAATTTCTGGTTTAGGAGCAAAGGCAGGCTAAACAAAATTATCCAATGATCATCAGAGATAAATCAGATTGCCACTACTTCACATCAAGTTAGATCTTATTCAAATAGTACATACTTAAGAGGAAGACGAAGACAAAACTGGATGATGAGTATGAAGATCTGGCTAGAAGAGCAAGGAATTGCAGAGAAAGGAGGCAAGCTTTTGGTCACGGCAAGAATCCGGGAATTGTGGAGTTTCATGATCGCCAACGTCACTAGATACGGCACTCAGAGAAGAGAAGAAAAAAAGTAAGCACTTTTCAAAGATGAAAGTTGTTTCAGTTATCTTTGCAAATTATACCCAGAGCTGGAATTTTCGATGGTCCTCGAAGTCAAAAACTGGTCAAAGACAAGGGGTTAAGGAACTCAAAACCATCAATAAGGAAACAACTTAGTTTGTTTCAGCTCAGCAGTTCTCTTTGAAATAGTAAGTCACAAAATGTAATAAGGATCGTCAGTCAAATGTTGTTCTCATATCAATCTCGTAACTACAACATGATGATTAAGTAACAATCTCCTGCAAATTTTAGTAATATAACATTACCACTCGTTTATTGAAAAAGAGCTAAAATACAAAAATTTATTAGTTTCTTATAATTTACAATTTATTATCATTTGTCTCTTTGTGGCTCTATTTTTCAAAAGAGGGCTAATCTGAATAAACTTGGCGTTACACAATGCTAAGAAAAGGATGGCATTCTTAGAATCGGCGCAAAAATTATACAGAATTGAATAGCAAAACTTGCAAATCAAATTTGTTGGCCAACTGTTTGTTAACCCGAGTATAATGCATTGAATAAGAACTTTTAAAAACATTAGCTTCTACGAGCAAGAACTCTTACTATATGCTCTAGTTTCCTCTCTTATTTATCAAAAGCTACGGAGGTTTCAAACATGGAAATAGTTTTCATCCATAGCCTTCTCACTGATCTTACATCGAAGAATTTTAAAAGGTTGTATACAGGAGCAGTTATTAAATTGAGAAATTGGCAGATAACCGACAACCTTGGTTTTGAGCCCATGGGCTTAAATAAGGGGAAAATATGGCAGGAACAATTGAAGATTGTGCACCCAGTATATTAATTTGAAGAATTAATAGGACTGATGAAATAGACGCTTTCCTTGAACAACTCAAGCTCAGTAGTGGAAATAGGAGCTTGTTACTATGATTACAGTAGCACTGGACACTGATCACTTCATTCCGTGTAACCTCATGACAGGGAAAACAGCAAAAACAGGGAATTGTGATGTTTGGTATCTCAATTTTGTAGACATGTCGAATTTCTGAGAAGGAATTAAGCGGCATAATAAGGACAGTCAGATGAACATTAGTGCACATCAAATTGCCCGTGAGACGAAAACAAAAACAAAGCAACAACAATAACAACAAATAAACTGAAAAACAACAACGAGGGTAATTGGAGGCAGGTGGATAATAAATGAAGGATAAAGACAATGTTCTAATTTGATAATGGTCAAGTTTTTCTTGGTTTCTGCAACAAAATATTTATTTTTCTTACTTCAATGCCATTTGTTTTCTCTTTATAGACTGTACATTTCAACTGTCTTTAGAATTATTTAACTGAATGATACTCTCAATGTTGTCACTCGGCAAGTTATGGGGACGATAGGATTATATTTTGAATAGAAAGATATTAATCTTGACAACAATTATAACAAACAAACATACACATCCTGCTATAAAAGAAAACATTTAAACCTGCGTGTCAATCTTAAGGTGAATTTGTACATGAACGTGTACATGAGAACCAGCTGGGACGGACAACAGAATGATGACGAGGACAAGAACAATAAAAACAACAACAGCAACAATATCGACAACAGCATCAATAGCAAAGCAGCTTAGCTTCTCCAGTCTACCAACAACTTCCTATCTAAGGTAAATAAATCAAAAGAAAATATAAACAACATAACAACATAACAACATAACAACATAACAACAAAAGAAAAAGAAAATATGAAATAATAACAATAATGATGATGATAATGATAAGAAGTTAAAGATAAAGTATGTATCTTAAAGAATAGAATAAAATATGAAATAAAGGAAAAAAACATAAATAAATAAAATAGCGGCAAGTCTAGTGAAATGAGAAGGAAAAAATACTAAAATTAATAAATAAGTGTATGAATAAAGGAAGTGTTACGTATGACAATATATGTATGCAATACAAGGACACCACAAACAATCGAGTACTCCAAAAAACCCCATAAACTGACACCTATGCATACACACTACACACGTACAGACATACACTGGCGCACACACAGATACACACACGCACGCACACACACACACACACACAGACACACACAGACACACACACACACACACGCAAATCACATCAACAACTCGCCTACTAACAAAGATTACACTATACCCACCTATATCATTGTCTGGACTGAATCAAACTTTCAGTTGGTTACTGAGTACTTCATCAGCAATTCGACCAGGTGTATACGTTAAATAGTAAGACCCAATAAACAACAAGAGGATCATACCAAGAGGTATCCAACCCCCAAAACCAATTGAACAGGCTAATCAAACAACAAAAGCAACAACGGCAACATACCAAACTTCTAACAGCAACAGTGGGACTGACAAAGAAAACCAACAAACGCCAAACAACAAAGCGAAATAAAAAAACGACACTATTAGCATTGAAAGGAGTTAGAGGGCTGTAATATTATTAGGCTTGTGAAATTTTAAACACGAAGAAATTTTCTTATATACTTATATTTCTTCCACAGAAGAGATAGCAAGAGGGGCAAGAAACTACTTTGCTGATTTTCCTTAAAATTTTTTATTGTCTATCTTCAACATATTCCCTTTATCAGTAAAAAGGCATACTAATGAGGGCTTGTACGTCAGTTATCGGTAGCGCTCCACACAAAGTAGCAGAATTTCCAGCTAAATATATAGCTTTACCACACAATTAGAAACGTCTCTGGCCTTTCTGCGCCCTCTACCTTTACAGGATTTCTTTTTATACACATTCTCTGTGATTGTATCTCAGCTGAGTCCATTTACAGCGACGGCAAAACATGGCCGGATGCCATAACATTACATATTTATTGGTTCATTGGTCTCGTACTGCCTAACACTTATTATTTCCTTAACTTCTGTTTTCTAAGGTATTATACAGTGCAGCATATGGACAATGCTCAGCATCTTAGAACCATTGCCTTCTGTGGCTTTATATGCTCTCGAGTTGCTTAATACTACCGCATGTGGCCTTTCGTCGCGCCCAAATGCCAAGTTCTTTTACCCTTTCCTGGAAAACTTCCACAGTACCCCTATGCCTACATAATAGGTTGCTATCATTGTTGATGTATGCTTTGCCATGTTATTAAATGTCCAACAACGCATCACATATAAATCTTAATAGAAAACTGGCTATGGCAGGTGTACTATTGCAAGTAACATTTTACCTTAACCTGCAACAATTAACCTTTTCCTCCCTCCTTACAAAATCCAACTGTTGAAAACAATGCAAAGGTTAAGCCCAATATTTTGAGGTTACCCCTTCTTTTTTATTATACCTCGCCCAAGCTGACTTTCTTTGTTTTCCAAAAATAGCTTGAGCACCGTTATTCTATACAGGTAGTTTGGGAGACAATAGGCAATGGCTGACGGTAAGTACGTACTCAAGGATTACAAGTTCCACGCTGATTGCGTTAATACTCTGGTGTTCCCAAACCATAATCCCACTTCTTTGCAAACGCACTAAACCATGCAGAATCTAAGTAAGAGATTCAAAAACTAATGCTCAATCATTTCCTTAGCCATAAGAGCTGTTTTATGTTTTACTGGTTTGTTCCATCATGCTGCTATGTGGCAGATAGTGAGACTGTTTTTGGAAATCACTTTGTACTCAAAAGACATTTTGGCAACTTTGAACAAAAGGTTCAGTGGCCGCCGAGTAGGATGATTAAGGAAGCTTTGGCCCTCCCAATTATTCCCAAAACAATTTATACAGTGCTATGTAACCCTAAGTATAAAATGCAACAATGCGAAAGACACAAAATTGTGCCCGTAAGCCAAAGAACAATACTACTGATAACACAAGTTTCTTCAGTAATAGATAGGCTAGACAAGATTGCTTATAATCCATCACGATATTTTAGCCTCTTTAATCCAAGATACCTTCCGCCGCCAGTGACGTTCCAATATTGGTACCGATTTGCAGTTTTGTTTTGCTCAACAATATGGTATTGTTGAACATAACAATTTGGGCAGGAGACCTTTTCCATCCCAAAGCAAAACAGTTAGGCAGCTTTTGCTAAACTACATGTTGCGAGTAATTGTTTAGGGCGGGGAGGTGAAAGAGCCTTATATTACCGTATTACTTGCAGTTTGACTCCTTATTGTGTATAAGATTGGGAAAAGGGAAAGGCACAAAAGTTGGAATACTTTTGTCGGTAGGACGTTCCATTAATTTCCAGCTTAATGGGGAAATCGATTGCTAGATTGGTTTTAAATTCAAATATAGTATTACCGTCTGTTTACTAGATTGCTCTCGACCCGTAGGAGTTAAGTTTTCCTATGGGGACATTTAAGAGGTACTGTGACGATTACCTAAGCCGTCTAAAATTCTAAAATGCAAGGGACATTTATGGTGGTGGTGATGGTACATAAATTCCTAAATGCAAATGACCCAAAAACTTTTCTGTCATTAGGCCACAGAGTACAAGGCAGAGACTCAAAATGTTGACGATGCAGACCAGGATCTAGGTGAGATATCAGATTTAGAGAATATATTTTGTTGTGTATAGTTGTGGAATAAACGAGAATAGGGGCGTTGATGTCACATCAGAGTTTTCAAGACAAGAGCAACCCTTGGTGAGCACGTTTTGTAAGGAAGTGTTTGTTTCGGATACTCGTGGTGTTGGCATCTGTGAAATCCAACGGGAACTTTTAAGATAACCAGTCTGATAAAAAATAAGTACCCAGCTCAAGATACGGAAATTAAAAACGCCTTCTTACTATATATGTCTCTGAACAATTCAAAGCCTTACAGGTTTGATGTAAACTGAACGTAAAAGAATGAGTCTACGTACTATTTTTGCGATAACTTGCGGTCACTTGTAAAATTAGAAACATTTAACTACTACACAATGAAACTGTGATAGCTTATACGAACTATTTTAAGGTGAATAACCGGGCATCTCCATGGAACAGCATTAAAGCAATAGATGCATTTGCTTGCTAATTCCAAACAGTTCTTGAATGTTAGGCTGCTGTTTAAAAGTGTATCCCTCGTGCCATCAGCTACAGCAAGTATGTTGTGGGTATTGGTTTTGATTGCATGTCGAAGGACAACTCGGCCTAACATTCGTAGATGGTTGCAAGTGGAAGCATCCACAAGGGCCATCTTCGCGACATTTAGATATGCGCCACTGAAGCCGAAGCTAGAGCGGCCGTGGTCACGTGGTAGCAACAACAAAGTATTTTCCAAAAAAGGTTGAAATGTATCTACAGGCTAAGAGGTATCACCTATGAAAGGGTTCCCTCGGCCAAATATACTTGTAAATCAATTCAATTCATCAAAATCTTTCACTTGTCTTGCGTGATACCTCCTATAGCGTAAACAATTTTGCAGGCGCATTAAGAAATCACTGTAATGAGCATGCCATTGCCACCACGTAGCTAAGGACATTATGGTCTGACGTGCTTTTCCGGTTTAACAGCCTATAACTTTGATAGTTGAATTCATTCATCACTTGAACATTAACAGTCAATCCAATTGTCCTGCAAATTCTTTTACGTAGACGATAATGAGAAGCCATATTTGCCTGTTTTCTGTGTCTCTAATTATGTTACTAGATCTCTCAAACTCCAGGCACGCTACAAAAGTGCCTAAAAGTTCTTCTAGTGTCTCCCTTTACATTTCTCCAATCAATCTTTCCAGTGGTAAATAAATGCTCCATTCCGCGTCGTCTCATTACATGGCCAATGAAGGAAGCCTGTCCGCTCCTAATGCTGCTGTACGGCTTTCTCCCGTGACTTACCTTCAGTAATATTGATTCATTGGTTTTCTTGGACATCCATGATACCCTGAGTACTGGAACAAATACTACGCAAAAATACTTTGCAAAGGAGCATTTTTCTTTTTTCAGGTTGACTTCTGAAAGTAGATTGCCAGGAGGGTACAGATAGCGTTCACTGAAACGAAAGTAGTTTTTAAAGGTCCTTTTGGTCGGGAAATTTCTCAAAACAAGATTCGAAATTTGGTATTTCATGACGTATGAGACATCGTTATTGACTGAAGAGACTTTCTCATCCTTAAAATTGTTGCAGTCGGTGATGCTTTTACTCTACCTTATAGGGAAAAGCAGATCCCGGTTTGAGGAAAGCTGGTTTTGAGTTTAGCTTAACTGTAAAAAATTGTCTTCTACGTATGAACAATTAAAAACGATCATGTTTCAAGACGTCTTTAACATAATCACCTAGATTGCTAACGACAACACACATAGAGTGGAATAAGGTCCTTAGACTGCTATATAGATGACGCTCGAAGAAATTATCGATAAAAATAATAGTAATAATAATAATAATAATAATAATAATAATATTTCCGAAAGGTCGCTGTAGCACCATCTTTAAGAGAAAGACAATTAAAAACACAACAACTTTTATTCTATTGGAACCATACATGTTTCGAAGAACATTCTTCATCCTCAGTGGTGATGTTTTGCAAGTCCTGATCTACCTTTTTAAGCGGATACAGACAAAGACATATTTTCATGGGTAGGTATACCTGCACGTGCGGAAAAGAAAATGAACATATAGCATTTGGTTTACAAAAACATAATGATTTACGTCATATTGCCTACAGGAATGCCTAAATGACATGGAACCTGCATTCCGCTTGTCATTGCAAGCTGAATTATGAGAAGAGTATTCCTACGTTGGATCAATGGGGTAGCACAAAACTTTAGCAGTCTCTCAAACAAAGACCCCTGGTGAGCAGTGGGCCCGACATTGAACTACCCTAAATAAACAGAAAAAACACCAAACAGGCTAACTAATAAATAAAGGGCAGCTGGGGCGTCAAAGGGCGACGCCCCTCCATTTTGGCTACCGGGCAGAGAAGAAAGCAGTGAGGCAGACTTAACCACCCAGTAGGATCGCCTCTCGCGGATTATGGAGGGCATCTGCCATCTATAAGAACAGATACTACATCCGTTCTTGCCAAAAGGCCGAGAAGCCAAAAATTTAGCACCACCTATATCGTATGTAGTTGGAATATTTTTTGTCCTTGTGAAATTCCATTCCAACGAACTCGAGGCCAAATGGTGACGTTGTTTGGCAGCTGAAGCAGTACATTGAGTGACCCACCTGCTCCTACTGGCAAGTCTCAGTTTTGAGCTTTGTTGTCTCGTCTCATTTGATACGAAAATCAAAACATCGTGACTTCATAAGTAGTGGACAGGATACGGATCAAATGTTGTGTCACGAAGGGATTTTACCCACTTAAACCACTGCTTTGCTAAACAATTTGACGAGGAGTATCAAGATGGACCGCAGCACGAACAAACAACGTGGATAAAAGAGCCCTTACGTTTTTGATGATACATCAACAAAAAGGTACAGTGAACATAACACCGACATCTTATACTGGTAACGTGTCGTTTTAACATAAGGCTTGGTCAGGACTACTCTACACCCAAATTATCACAAGGTTGAAAACTTGACAGTTTACATTTTAGCTTTATGATAATTCCAGTTTAGAGTAAACCTGACTAAGTCTTGATGTAAGACGAAACGTTGTTGATATAATAATTTCTATAATGACGTTTTGCTTCCAAACATTACCAAGCCTTCTCCCTGACACAAGAACGGGAAAGCGAGTTACCTACTCTTGAGTGCCAAAGAATTGTACCCCCCGCTTATTAATTTTTTGAAATTTACAAACCCACCAGTACCTTATTAAGACTCCCCTGGTTATTAATTTCAAGGAACTTAAAATGTACTTAAAACAGTAAAACAGTACTTAAAATGTTAATGATGTCTGAAACACTTTAATAGCTTCCAATGCAACATTTGACCCTGAAACAGTTGCTAGTTAGTCAAGTAGTGCGATTTTGTCCCCATGTGTGTATCTTCATTTTAAACTTTCACAAATTGAGACTGGAGTTCAGACTTCCCCGTTTAATTGGACCCCCCGTTTATTAACTATAGACCGTAATGATACCCCCCGTTTATTCAGACACCCCCGTTTTATTCGGCACTCCAGACTACTTGGCCTAACAAACGAATGACAACATTTCTCTATAACAATTCTCCAATTCGTGTCATGGACTGTGTTTGTAAGGGTCCTCATTTCTTCAAATTCAGATAAAAGTTTGTCAAGGTCAACCCATTATAATACCTAGAGCATTTGGCAGTAAACATGCTTTCAGAATTTCTCACTCGCTTTAGTGTTGCTTACCACTAATAAAAACATCTCGGAATAGATTCATGGTCTGCTTAATCCTAAATCGTGCAAGCTAGAAACTATAGCTTTTGGCTCCGACCATTGCATAACAACTGTTCGGCCCTTCATATCTGAAAGCGTGAGCAGCTATAAGGTCAAACAACACAATAACATCCCCCAAACTATGAACTCTGCTCTCTGAATAACTGTTGCCCTATGCGACGACAAAGCATCTAAAGTTACGCAAGTTCTTCTACATATGCATACAAATTTTCTGTCACGCATTCGACTGTGATGTTAACCTTAAACGCACCCATGTACCTTTAAAGCCGCGGTGACGTCTTCAAAATGATCCTATCACGTCACTTAAAGAAGCTTTTTCGTAAAACATCAAACGTGTTGGTTGCTACACTGTCACAAATAAAAACCCAAACGTAACATGCTAATAGTTTTCCCTCTCTGCTTTCTATCCTCACATTCTATTCCTTGCCCCTCTAATCCTATTTCCCATTTTCATCCTTAATAACAAATAAAATAGGTAGAAGTTTTTCGCCCTAATATTCCGTATTTCCACCAAGACACACAATTTTTGGAGATGCAATAGAAACTATTAGAGCTGGTTTCATGAATCCCGTATGGGTGCAAAGATTGGAAGAGGCTCGCAGCGATTTCAAAAGTTTAAAGCGTAAACAGCAGACTTAGTAGGCGGCGAAGTCGTGGTTATGGCGGATTTTTACATACCTGCTAGGCCAAAAGTAGCCGACGAAAAGTCACTTTTCAAACAAAGTAGCCGGCGCTTTTGCTGGCCATTGGCCACTTGTAAAATCGCCGGCCTTGTGTATCTGGAACTGAAATGTGATCTATATGCCTAAATTGGGCTCCTCCCGTTAATATTTGGCCATTAGTAGTAAAGGTTGTCCACCGGTGGATGATTGGGAGCTAATGTGGCGACTAGAGAAAGACAAGTATATTAACATCGGAGGTCACCTAACTCAGTTGGTAGAGCGCACGCCGCGAAAGCGTGGGTCACGGGTTCGATCCCCGGTGGTGACATGCTATTCTATTTCTCTAGTGTTCTTTTCTAACTAACATTTCAAATCCTCTCTTCTCGATGATAATTCTATTATTATCTTTGAGTTAATATTCTATATTTAATATATGTAAATAGTTGTGTTCTCGTCGCATGTAAACAGTACCATATGTAACATCGCTTTCTGGATCAGAACGTTGGTAACTGTTACGACAACACCCTCTGCCGTTTCTCCTACATGTATTCAATTACGAAACACCTATGTTTCCTTTATTTTGAGAATTGGGATTATATCCTACTTCTCATGATGACGTTTGTTAGGGACGATACGAAACACTGTGACGACGAAATACTACAAACCTCTTCTTACTCTATCAAATGTCAAACTTAATGATTTATGTAATGTATTTAATGTTTTCTTATTGCTATCTTACTCCCCTTGTCTCTCTACTTCTTGTCCCTCTACTTCTTGCCTCTCTACTTCTTGTCCCTCTACTTCTTGCCTCTCTCCTTCCTGTCTCTCTACTTCTTGTCCCTCACCCACCTTGTCTCTCTACTTCTTATCCCTCCCCATCTTATCCCTCTACTTCTTGTCTCTCTACTTCTTGGCCCTCTACTTTTCGTCTCTCTACTTCTCGTCTCTCTACTTCTTGTCTCTCTACTTCTTGCCCCTCTACTTTTTGTCTCCCTACTTCTTGCCCCTCTACTTTCTGTCTCTCTACTTCTCGTCTCTCTACTTCTTGTCTCTCTATTTCTCTCTTTACTTCTTGTCCCTCTACTTTTTGTCTCTCTCCTTCTTGTCTCTCCCCACCTTGTCTCTCTACTTCTTATCCCTCGCCATCTTGTCCCTCTACTTCTTGTCTCTGTACTTCTTGTCCCTCCTCATCTTGTTTCTGTACTTCTCGTCTCTTTACTTCTTGTTCCACTACTTCTTGTCTCTCTACTACTTGTCCCTCCTCATCTTGTCACTCTTCCCCAGTCTCTCTCAAACAACCTCTTCCCACAATTGGAATTGGGAAATTTCGTCATCTGCAGTAAACCTTATAGCCTATCCAAAATGCAAATACCAACAAGCTGCTTAAGTAACATTCAAGTCATTTCAAATCTTCGTGTGCCTTTGCATGGTGACGGGAAACACCTTCAGGAATCGGGAATCTCTTTTCGCAAAAATAAGGTTTTACATACGGTCTGTGAATAAGCTATATCAAGAGTATCACGTATCTTCCCTAGACCTACGCATTCAAGTTCATAGTTTTGGTGATGTTGTTGCACCTCACAGATCTGGATCACGTGAACAACGGCGTCATAATGAGACCATTAAAAATTTCTGAAAAGTTCAAAACAAAGCCAGATAAATTTTCGAAACATTTCTTAGGGCGTTTTATAGTAGGATGTCAGAGTCCGCTTGAAAAAGTATCACGTCTAACGCAAGGTAACACCCCCACACGAGTAGGGTTAAGGCATGGCCCAAATCTACCGTGGGGCGGATACATCCGGACATTATTAACAATGTATATCAATTTATTGCACTCACTGTTGTTTACTTTTCATACCGTAGGGGACACTTTTGGAAGTAATCTTAAAGCCCTGTACAAACGGGCTCGACTTTCAACTAGACTTCACTGGGTTTTTGTCGAATCAAAAGTCAAGCCCGATTGTACACCTTGAAAAGACAAGTCGAGGGTTGTCGAGTCTTGTATAGCGAAGTCTAGTGAAGTTTGAATATGTTCAAATTTGTCGAGACTACATACACCTCGATCTACATGCTTTCCAAAACAATTGCGTTTTCATCTTAAAAGGTGCATCACTCTTTTGCATACAGCTTTCCTCATCCTTCTTGCTCGTTCTAAATATTTGGTTCTATGGTACTTCTCATTGATCTCTCTTCTCAAACCCAAAGCAACTCAGCTAACCTGTTTCCGCAGACACAATACAGGCACATCATTGCTTAATAACAATCTTTCAACTCGTTTGAACTCATTGGAATGCAGTCCAATAAAGGCAGCAGTATGGCCCATGCACGAAGTCACGACACTCTTTAGTCTTCGGTTGAATTGACTCTTTTGTTTACCAATGATCATTCAACCAAGCCAACACATGGCAATACACGTGCAACACGTGACCTAAGCGCCATAAACTTTCCGAGAGTTTCACATGACGTAATGGAGAATTGTAAGGGATGGTGGAGGGTGTACAAAGGTGGGGGTGTTTACTGCTTCCATTTCTCCGATTCAATCTCTTCTTCTTACAGCGTATTCGTTATTTCTCGAATTATTGAGCAGAAACAGATCTTGTGTCAATAGAAGAAAAGGGGAATGGGCCTTTGAGTTACGTTTCTTAAGAGGCTAGGGACAAAAAATGGTCCCTGAGAGAGATCCTTTCAAAACAACCCTGAGTAGAAATAAGAACTAATTGATCTTCTGTAGAGGAGTAGGTTAGGAATAAGGGAGTGTTTAATGCTTCCTTCTTAAAGCCTATTCGTTATTTCTCCGATTTTTGAGCAGAAACAGATCTTGTGTCGATAGAAGAAAAGGGGAATGGGCTTTTAAGTAACGTTTCTCAAGAGGCTAGGGGCACAAAATGGTCCCTGATAGGGAGACATTTTTATCTTTTCAAAACAACCCTGAGTAGAGATTAGAACTGACTGATCTTCTGTGGAGGAGTAGTTTAAGTAGGGACAGGATAATGGGAAGGGATTTAATGACTACAGATTTAAATATATGTTTTACAGATTCAAAGTTAGCATTTAAGCGTCAAAATAGTGGGACTCATACTACACCAACGCCAACCCCTTGCTTGAATTGATGCCGTCTTCACTACTCATCTTACTTACCTACTGCACACTTTAACATCTTCTTTTTCCAGCTGCTGGAGTTGGACACTAAATCTTGGGAAGTCAAAGTGACTTCTGATTTTTATATATGGTCTCATGGGTGTCCAATAAATGTTGAAAAGGCAGCAGGCAGATTACAGAGCCTGGCTAATCATGCAACATCAC
>JAAAKM020006971.1:97108572-97123429 GCA_010016025.2 Alatinidae sp. Z8VKAUB7J3
ATGGTCTCATGGGTGTCCAATAAATGTTGAAAAGGCAGCAGGCAGATTACAGAGCCTGGCTAATCATGCAACATCACTACATTTTGGTTCAATTTTGGCTTTTCTAATACGCTGTCCCTCATTCCAATGACGTTCAATACTTCTGTTTTACTATGTAAACACCCTATTACCATGAATTGAAGTCAATGAAATATATATATGGCTGTGTAAAGTTTGCAGAAATACTGTTTGTATTCTGCGATCAATTTGGTGAGACTGTATGGCGTACGGTAAGATATTAAGCCTTCCTCATAAATACCTTGGGAGTGTCAGTGTACATTAGACTCAAGGGGCAAATAACTGAAAAAAGTCACGCACGCTATATGGGAAAAGTCAGAAAAAAAGTCAAAAAGTCTGAAACAAAGTCAGAAAAAAGTAAAAAAGTCAGCAAAAAGTCGAAAAGTCAGAAAAAAGTAAAAAAGTCAAAGAAAAATCACTAAAGAAAAAAGTCACATACACCTTTTTTTGGAGTTATTTGACCCTAGATTAGACTCCCATTTATAAGGGATGTTACTAAGATTACTACGCCTTCAATGAAGTGTCAAGACTCTCTTCTATAGTGGTATTTCTAAACTAGTTAGACCAGTCAAAGAAAAATGCTAGGCAACTGCTAGCCAAGAAGGAGGTCTAGGAAAAGCTACACAAGTGAAATAAAAGCCTCAACTTAAATAGTCTGACAACAAAGAACAATTAAATAAACAGATTACCTGAGAGATTCCAAGGTAATCCACTACATTTGGTGATGTGTATACACACTGTCCATCCATGGAAACCACAAAGACAAATCCACCAAGAGCATCCAGTGCTGCTGCATCATATAAACACATGTCAGGGTCTGGCTTGATGGTACCTCCTACGCTGGAAGTGGCTGTAAACAACAATGTTGAATGAATATAAAAGATAAAGCTAAATTTATCTTGATCGAATGAAAACAACAGATGGACTAAGAAAACAACTGAGTCCTGGCAAAGAAGGGGAGCAGAGCGAAAGGAAGACCAAAGAGGAGGTCGAGAGATGAGATCATGCAGAAGGCCAGGCATGCTGAATGATGAGAGTGCAACATTGGAGGGAATGGAGAAAACTGTGGAGCCTACCTGCCAGCAGTGGTGCAAATGCAGACATGAATAAAGTATATACACATACCTATACCTGATTATCTCTAAGTTTGTATTAGGTTGCATGACACTTAAATCTTGTCACACATTATAACCTGTCAACATTGAGAGTGTGCTAACTGCCATAAACATTCAAATGTGCTGATACTCTTATTTACAATTGATAATCCATGTTGGTGGCTCATTAGAGATAATTGAGAATTTCTATTATATAAATTATTTATCTAGTTTTTTCAATTTTATTATTGTATATACTATTATTGTAAAAAATTAAGGTAGTTAGAAACGAATTCTGTACCACGTTCATATCTCCATCGCTGAATACACTACAAGCCATATAAGCCTCTGGATTTGGCTTATCTAGGTTGTTATATGCACATTCACATACACATGCGAATGT
Source organism: Alatinidae sp. Z8VKAUB7J3 (assembly GCA_010016025.2). Classification (NCBI taxonomy): domain Eukaryota; kingdom Metazoa; phylum Cnidaria; class Cubozoa; order Carybdeida; family Alatinidae; species Alatinidae sp. Z8VKAUB7J3. The sequence goes on from JAAAKM020006971.1 coordinate 97,110,127, forward strand.
AACATTTGTAATTTGTAAGTGAAATAAGTGAAATAAGTTACTAAACGGTCTGTAATTGATAGGGGACAGAGTTAGCTAATTGAAATAAACCTTTAGTACCTATAAGATTACATTCTTGTGTTGTATACGTAGTAAGACACTTCAGTCGGAAATGTTCGTATGACTGCAAGACTGGAACATGTTGTGACGTCCGCTCTGATGTGGTGCTCGTGTCTGATGTGACTCGTATGATTTGCTAGTTGTAAAGTACTAGCTGTCGGATTATAGAGAGAAGCTCTAGAGTAGGCATTACGAAAGATAGATTGTTTGAATGTAGATGTACTTGAGTGCTTGTTTAGTAGTTTACAACGGAGGACACAGTGGGATGTATCTATACAAAATCATCTACCTAGGTACTTTTTTCTCTGTTTTAAATAACCCAACGATTGATATCTGTCAGTGCAATCTCACTAACAGTTCTGAATAAGGAGAAACTGTTGCAGTGTCCGACTCTGACGCCTCTTTATTAGGGACATGATGGACCTCAAAGGCATAAACCCATCTTTACACGTATGGCGAATGCTCAAGTGTGGTGTCCGGTCCGACAATGTTTTAGGTCTGCGAGCCTGATGTTCAGGCCAATTCGGGCCAGTTGGGGCCAGTTGGGGCCAGTTATTGTGGGTTTCGTAGCATCAATCAGTTTTGGGCCACGGGGACTTGCATGTTATGATGTTATGCAATTTTTCTACGTATAGTATAGCTTAAAAAAGTAATACGCGACGGGTTGTGAAATATTTTGGGCGGCTTTGTGAACCTTGGGGCCTATGTTTCAGTCTCAAGCCGGTCTTACACTCTACACGTGTGAATACTTTGTGGGTCACAGGTCTGTCACTGGTCTAATGGTAGTAACATATGAACTCCAAGACAAGCAGAAGTTTAAAAATCCATTTCATAACTAGTCTTAGGTCGACATTCTACGCCTTACTTTTTGTACAAAAAATTACGTTTCGTAGGAAGATGAAGAAAAGGTGCGATCAACAGCAAGACGAGAACAAGCTCGAGCGGATGCAAATTACATGAAAAAGGTAAGACTCAACATGTTTATGTGTGTAAGACATGCAAGTAGTGAAGCAGATAGTATTGTTATCATCATTATCATTTTCATCATCATGGACGTTACTATAGTCAACATCACTGTCATCATTATAGTTATCCATTTCAGCGTAATTATCATTATCGTTATCGGACTTCTCTTTCTTTTCTTCTTATCAGTTATACTCATCTATCACCTTCACTATCATTATCCTCACTATCTTCACCATCATCATCGTCATTATCATCGTCGTCATCACCATCGTCATCATCATCATCATCATCATCATCATCATCGTCATCATCATCATCACGACCACCACCATCGTCATCGTCATCGCCATCGTCATCAGCATCAACATCAACATCAACATAAACATCAACATCATCAACAACAACAACAACAATATGATGGTCGTTATCTTCATAAAACGGAGACACAGTAGCTTGCTCTAGGTAAAGTACTGTTTTTGTCTTTTTGATTTCGCATACCTGCTTGGAGGTGACGCTTGACTCTACGGTAGTAAATTGTACGGTATAATTGTCCGTCTTTAGGTTGTTGCAGAGCAACTCGAGTTAGAAAGAAAGAGAGAAGCAGAGCTGAATATGCTGTACCAGTAAGTATTACATGGTTTTCCTGTTTTAACTCTTGTGTCACTTATTCCGATGCTTTCCTTTCATTTGAGACAACTTACGAACAAGCAGCAAAATATCTGTAAGTCCCATTGACACAGTAAAAATACTGTTCTTCACTCTTGCATAAGTTAACAGTTGTAAACTGTTAAACCTCATGGAGGTGAACTTTCGTGTATATAACTTTTGTGTCACACTTGATCAAGTACCTCTTGAAATCCCTGAATTCGTGAAACTGTCATGGGGACTTAGCTAGACCTATAGAACGCTACAAACGAGCCCTTTAGTGGCATGTGGATAGCTCTATCATCCACTCCATTACGTACGCTGTTGATATGCCAACTTCAAATGCCGCTTTTGTTTACCTGTTGATAACCTTTTGCTTTTATTGCCTCAAACTTAACTTACACAAATTATTCTGGTTTGATTGCTCTAACAACGTATTTCAAGGTTGCAAACTTTGATTATAAATTACAAGACTAGGAATCCGGTGTTCGTCAATAGTTGTTAGGGCAATAATTGTTCTCGAAAATTATTGAGTGCGATAAGCAGATAAGCAGTCATAGTACTGAAGCAACGGCCAGCGATTCCTTGTTCAAAGCCTTGCTATCATAAAAGTAAAAAGGCTTTACAAACATTATTAGCATCATTAGATCCGCCCGCCTCCTGCCAGACAATGCTTATCAAAGTGTCGATGAACTTGCACTTTGTACCGTCATACTAGTTACTACTTAAGTGCCGGTGTTATTTTACAGGGCAAGGGTTGGGTTTTTCATAGGTTGAAATGGGAGTTGCTGTCTTAGTATACCTGGAGACGGTTCCCTGCTACAGTTAGTCAGGGAATGTATTTACTTAATGCGAGCAAGATTTTGAGGTACACCACTAAGAATCTATCTATTATTATGATTACAGGGAAGAGGCAGCACGTCAATGGCAAAAGCGAGAAATAGAATGGGAACGAGAAAGAATCGCGCGAGAAAAGCTAATGAAAGAGGTAAGCTAACTCTTTGGACAAAATATTTTAAAGCTGAAAATTGTCCTTACTACTCGAAATAACATCGTCTTTTTTTAGAAGTGCAGTTAGCGCAGACCAGCCCATGTTATTTCTTGATCAGTTATACCCACCTATGTATACCTGATTTTCAAAACTAATTCATTTTGAATTCTCCTACAGGTTTTAGCAGAACGTCAAGTTCAACTTGCAGAAAAACTAGATGCCGTTCGACAGAAACAACAAAGCTCAATAGCATCGAGAGAGCGACTCGTCCGAGTGTTGGAAGAAAACCAACGCGACCTGGAAAGAGAAAAAGAACTAGAACAGCAAAAGAAGAAAGAGCAAAACGAAGAGTTGCAAGCACAGGTTCGTTCCCTTCACGTTCTATCGACAGTTCCTCGTCTATACCTTGGTTAATTTTTTGTCAGAAAATAACCTGTTCGTTGCAGAAGTATTAATCAATTGCAATGTGTTTCTTAGGTTGATGGCTGCCTGTTTACATAAGTACATTTTGTCGTATGATTTCAGATATTTTGCTGCCGCAGAGGGGGCTGCTGTCTCACTGACTGCAAGCACTGCGTCTGTACGAATTTTTGAAAAGCTGTAGAGAACGTATCTACTGTGGGAGCGGAGTTTAATATACAGCTAAGCGATCGCTTATTACGCTCTGTATTTAATTGAGGTATACTAAGAGTTGCCAAATCTGTGGCTTTAAAATTTAAATGATCAAATAGAACCTTTTCGTTATCCCATACAGCACAAAATACTAACGGACCGACAACGCAAGAAGTAACGTAAGGTGGAAACTCTTTTATCTAAAACATTTCTCCCGAGCTGCTGCGCCAATGATTGCTAAAGTGAGGACATGTAATTGCGAATGTTGTCACATATTGTTTAAAGAGGTATCTAACAACAATCCTATGTAAAAGAATATAATTCGTTAGGAAAATTGTAAGAAATTCGTAAAGGTGTATGATCTCGTATAGCTTTAACTTTCCTTGTATGCCACATTTTGTATTGCACTGGTCCCTACCGTGGGGTTCACAAGCGAGTTTTAAGCATTCGTAAGAATGTAAAACCAGTTGTGGGAGTAGTTATTTAAGCCTTTTGTATGTACACACATTACATTAGCTAACTTAGTAGGACAGTAAAATTGGTTGCAGTAGTCATTTCAAATTTTCCTAGGGGAGGAGAGGGTGGCAGTTTACAGGAAGAGACCGCCGCTCACAATTGCGCCAGTGTGATATACAACCAAAAGTCTTTCATAGCCTTAATGTGTCAAGTAAATGCGTGGTAATAACAATGAAAAACAAAAAGTCAACTCTCAGTTAGAGTTACTGTACATTGGGAATAAAATGTTAAACTGTGTGCTTCAGACGGAGGCTTTTCGTTCTGTCTATTGGTACCTGTATCGGTCAATTTTTTATGCATGAAGTACATTCCTTAGTTATTCCTCCATCTAACATAGCATGTTATAGTTCCACATAGTGACATTCAAGCCAGGATTGAGAATGAGATATTTTATTATCTCCCGTAGATAACAGCACGCCAGGAGAAATTGATGGAAGCGAGGAGAAGAGATGAAGTACAGACACGAAGGCAAAGGTACTTTTGACTAAAAGTCACTTCCATGCTTTATTTGAATTGAAGTAAAAACTATTCCAAACGTGTTTGTTGGAATTCTGGATAAAGTAGGAGTTGTAAGAAGTTAAAGTCACTTATAAGATATCGCATGAGCGTAATGCTCAATGCGTCGTAGGCTGGATTCTTACAGTCTCAGATCGTATCCCTGTTGATCTATTCAGCCACTGATATCTATTTAATAGTTATACAGAAACTGAATAGATGTCTTTGTCGGCGAAGGTTAGTCGATAAATTTTATACCTTATAGGCCTCACAGTCACTCGGTCCTAACGCTTTCGGATATATATCATATAAACTTTCTGAACATAAAGTAAATTGCTGCCTTACGTAAATGGCACAGAAACGTATCTGATACACGTTTTGATCAAGGAACCTCTCGTGCACGATTTTTAGATGGTAATTGTCATAGCTTAGCCGAAAGATTGCGGTAAAGTTTTGTGTGTTAGTGGGTTATTTTACAACTTCAAACATAACTGATGCAACAGTTGCCCGGGAACGTATATGCACAGTTCTTGGAGGGACAGATTTATATCATATAGTGGTGAGGCTTCGCCAGACAAAAAATATTGTCCTGTAACATGAAAGTAATTTTGGCCGGAAGTATACAATAGAATACATTACATCGACACGAGTCTTGCGATATCAAGTTCTGTACACCTTATAATGTCTCTCGCAATATAAAGCCTTCTGAAGTACCCAGTATAAAAAAGTTGTACGCAAAGACGACACGTTTGGGCGTGGGCGTCCGTGACCAAGGCTTTGGGCTAGTTAACAAACGCATAATTTTACTCTACAATGCTGCGCAATGCTAAATGGAGTCATACGGTACTTTGGAACCCGTCCTATCGACAACATTTGTTACATCGCATTCCACAATCCGTTACATAGATCTCTCCCGTTTCTGCCAGTAGACATTTAGAATATTATGTCGGATGGCCCACCTATCTGCCAAGAAAATGTAATGCACAGAAGTCCAATTGCTTGAGTAAGCACATTGCTGAAACCTTTTAAAGACATCATAGGTATACGAGCCTCTTCAAATAACTACAGTTCTGAATTTAAAAGTTGACGGAGAACGGTAAGTCACCTAAATCGGATTAGATACATATTCCACTTTACAAGTTTTGACGTCAAGTGCTACACAGCACACAAGCCAGCTGAACGACTGGCCTTTGCACTCTGAGGCTTTCGAATTAAAGATCAGGTGAAAATCGATCATATCAAAAATAATCACGACCAAAATTTCAGTGTAGATCTTAAATCTTCACCTAGCTATAGCAGAGTCTCTTAATAGTTAGTGCAAACAATACAAGTGTTTCTAAAATGAGATAGATTTTGATAATCGCCCAAATTATGTCTGCACAGAAATTTGAGTTCTTGCGTATACACGCTCGATGAGAAAACATCACAGGTGGCATTGCTCGTGCCAGGCTTAAGACGGGAAATTTATGAATTTTAAGTACCGTCTTTGACTTTTTTTGGTTTACAAGGGCTCGGTGTAGGCCATCTCTGTCCCTTGGTTTGAGAAATTTATATGGTAACCATTTCAAGGGTCATTATTTCGCTGTGGCGCAACTGTTTTACCACTGGATGAGCTGGGAGGAAGACTTTGAAGCGTAGATTACCGTCAGTATAGAAGGAAGCGATTTTTCAACATTTCAAACACCCTTTGTGTAAATTTTAAGTGTATGTCCATTCGTAAATATTTATGTTGATGTTAATGTCAACACATCAGTTTGATATCAGATTAGAGGCGTGCATAAAGTTTCTTTTCCGAAGTAGTGTCATTAATGCACATAACCCGGTCACACTCCCCTGTAAATTTGGATTCCCGCACTTGGTACCTAAAATTTAGCGAAAATTTGCAGTGATTTATGGAGTGGTACTACTCTTGCTACGACCTTTAAAACGTTAACTGATGTCAGCAACTGTAGCAGTAAACTTTAAGTTTAATTCGTATGTATTTTTGACCGATCCATTTTATGTATCTTTTATGTAGGGAAGAGCAGCAAGATTATGACTCGTTTCTTCAAAGAGAGGCTCGAGCACTGTCGGCGCGCTCATTCACGCCCAGGGTAAGCACTGCATGTACACGACCATTCTATTTCATAATTTTCTTTTCTGCCATGATGTTGGATCGGTACAAAGGCCGTGTTTACACCAAAGGCTCTCCAGTACTTAGCTGTCTGATATGTTAAAAGGATGTTAAGCCCTCGTGTTCCAACAGGTTCGCTTAATGGTTCATGCTCTTGTCTCGCAAGTGCGCTTCTGTAAAAAAAGTCTGAAGTTCTTGATATTCCTATTCAGTCAGAGTCCTACCCAAGTCGAGCATCTTCTTGTAAGTTGGCAGAATATCCTGCTGGTAACTTTTAGTACAGCCGAGTCTCGAATAGCTAACTGGAATATTTATTTTTACAACTGATGAATTTCCTTTGAGGTCAGCATACAGTTATGCAAGGTTTCCCAAACGCAACGAGAATCCTATACATCAAAACCTGATCACCATTTACATATCGACGTAACATTTTGTGTCATGATGGAGAATGGGAATGAGTAGGCTAAGAGTTTTCAACTCAAGATCACTAGCCAAGGGTCATGGACAGCTCTGGAACATTTGGACAACATCTCGTCTCTTCAGTCAAATGATCCACCTAATTCATGTATGGAAAATCTGGGAGGATAACTATTCTAGAGGGTCGTTGGATAGATTGTGCCTGTGTTTGGAAGACCCAGTCTTGTCACACTGTGTAATTCTGTATATGTCTAAAATGCGTAAAGCATATGGGTGACTGTAGTCTACTAAGCCAGTTAAACTAGAAATAGTCGAGCAGGCAATCAAAGTTTAATGTTTCATTACCAATGCTAAGGCCAAGATGTCATTAACATGTTACAAGAGTTATTACAAAGAATAGTTGAAAGTACGAAAATTTTAAAGGCTTGAGGATTTTAAAAATCTGAAGTACCACTGCTACCAAAATCTCTGGTTTTCTTTTCAGATTTTAACAAATCAAAATTTTGATATCTGAAACAGGTGCGAGGGCGAGATCCCCTGATCCTCCCTTGGCACCGATATTGGACCCTATCACGTGATACAACGTTGTCCTTGTAACATAGACTTTACTATTAACGTCTTAAAGAAACATTTAACAGTTCTGAAATGAGTTGCCTTTGTAGAGTGCAAGAGCAAATAAAACAAAGTCTCCAGTCATGCTGAATTTAATGAATTACATCATGGAATACACGATGGTTCAAAATGGCTTTCAATTCCAACTTCAAGACGATATTCATGATTTGTACCTCTCTTAAAATTAATATCTAATTAGGAAAAGGAGAAGAGCAAAATGTTATCTGACCCAGATTCATTCTAATCTGTTAGAAGGGACTGAATCCTTGGCTTGACTTTGTCCGCTTTTTTTCACCTTATAGATTTGAAATGGTCTCACCTTTCTTTTTAATATATCTGATTAGATAAGGGCATTTTAATGATAAGCACATCAGAGGGCTTTTGGCAATGCTCTGAAAACTTAAATAATGTGGTCGAAAGAGAATTTAGACACGTACCATCTAATGGCTATTACTTTGGCCAGATTATGAATCTAAGTAAAAATTGTTGAAACGTAGCCACCAATAGTATCATTGATGCATAGAATATAAGGGACACAAAGAAAAGAAATTTAGCCCGTTATATATAAGGCCAGGACTTCTTAAGTAGAAAATGCCATTGAACAATCAAGACCTTTTCATGCCCTTCCTCATTTCCTAGGACGTAAAATTGATTAAGGTCAATAGCCATACTTTAACCATTACTCAAAGCAAAGCGTTTGCAGGAACAAATATGACTATTATGTATATGTTTCCCATTTCTTTTTTTAGGTCAAGAAAAGTCGATACCATCGTTTCCTCTCGCTTCATTTCTTCCAATGGAATCAGGAAAATTTTATCATTATCTCGGCTCCTTAACAACACCTCCATGCAATGAGTGCGTCACGTGGATAATTTTCCACCAACCACTTCGAATTTCACAAGAACAGGTAACTGATCATAATCCGGCTTTTTTTATTCTTTTCTTTACTCTTGTTTTACTTATTATACTTTCATTATCACTCAATCTATTATTAAAGTAAGAAAGCTAAACTATACAAAAATCCAAGTAACTGCTGCAAAATGAACAACGTTTTCATATTGTCTGTAGTTGTTTTCGCCGCAGGCGATGTTTTGGTTAATTTCTGCTTCCATGAGAGCGATTGACTTCGTTGTTGTAACATGTTTCCATTGGTATAGAATTATTCGATTTGCAATTACAACCTGTTGATCTTAGCAGCGGACCAGCATTTGTAATTAAGAATTGCTTTTCCATTAAAATTTAAATAACTGCAACAAAGTTAATTGCCTAACGGTCACTTTGATGTTGCTGATTCTAAAACTTATAATGAAATACGAACTTCGGACAAATTTTATTTCAGAAGAATGTTTACGTATCTATCGCGAATTTATGGTTGTGATGTAATTGGTGCTCCTTGCTCGTAAAGTCAGCAAACAGAAGGAAACAACAAGAATTTGACGTAAATAATATTGCAGTACATTAAATAACAAGAATAGTTTGATAACAAGCAAAAACAATAAAATAGACGTAGGAAACTAAAAAATTATTCATCATGTAGATCATGAAAGTAGAATTGCTCACTATCGACCTGACTCCTGGGTATCCTCTGCCGGCAATGAGATAGCAGAGGAGGAAGGGATCATTGAATCCCACTAGTTAAAATGCAAGTGGGATCTTCCCCTCTGGGTGTTTCAAGAAAGAAATTTCCTTAACACGTATGAGTTCTTTGGCTACAGAAAAAGGGAAACAATGGCGTTAACTTATATTCCAGTGTTTTAGACATATGTTCGGAGTAAATGAACTTTGATCAGTGGAGCTACTGATAATGGTAGTGATGATGGTGGTGATCACGATCATGATGGTCATGAGATTATTATAATGCAGTTGACGACAACGTTTATGAAAAAGATGACTATAATCATGTTAATGGCGATGTTAATGATGCTGATATTGATGATGATAACATTGCTTTTAGTGACGATGGTCATTATTGAGATGATCAAGATTGCGATGGTGATGATGATGGTGACGATGATTATGATGATGATGATGATGGTGGTGGCCAGATGATGGTGATGTGAATAATGGTGACGAGCATGATGGTGACTTGGATGATGGTGACGAACATGATAGTGACGATGATGATGCTGATGCTGCTGGTGACGATGATGACGGTGACGATGATGACGATGATGACAATGATGATGATGATGATGATGATGATGATGATGATAATGATGATAGTGACGGTGATGATATTGCTGCTACTGCGGTTTCTTACTATGATGTTGATGGGTATGATTATGGTGATGATGTTTTCTTACCTTTTACTCTTGTTATAGATGGATGAGTTCCGGTCACTATTCTCTACCCCCCAAATATCCTCAGAGCAAATGCGATTGGTTGATAACTTTCGACCAGTGCAACCGCTGTATAAGCGTACAGTCGCTGCAAGTTTGATGTTGCAAGATGGCTGCCTTTCAAGTTTACCAGTTTCTCATGTTCTCAACTAACTGTCAATAGAACAATCTAAACGCTTATCTTAGATTCAATAGATTGATTCAAGTTTTTGGGTATTCGTAATGGCATAGTTTTAGTCGCGGGACGATACTTTAAAGAGGGGGCATTTTGATTGTAACAAATCGGGGATTTCGTATAAGAATGTATTGATATTTGGAATAGGACACCTTGTCTTGTCGGATTGATATTTAGTAGGGAAATTGTACAATAAGAAAATGAAGGATTTAATTCCTACTTTGTTTGGTGTTTCTTTCTTCCTCTTCTATGATTTTTATATCAAACAAAGACTCACGCCTATCAAAATGATTTGGATATGCAAGAGGTGTATTGCCGCTGCAGCCTATTATGTAGCAGATGTGGAAATCCAACAACTATCTTGAGCGGTAGCATGATTACGGCCACATCTCTGTTCTATGCTTTCTTTTCTACTGTCTCCAAATCCTCTATCAAATATAAGACGTGAAATAAAGCTCAGATCCACAAACCATTCTGAAGTGACTCGTAAAGTGTTTCTTTAACCGTTTGATAGGCCTTTCCGGGCTGACAAGAACAGTTTTCTCAAACTGACGTATACCACCTCTTCTGCTATTAATAAATCCTTTTGAAGTAACATAAAATGTGGAGGTGAATTAGGGAGAAGTTTTTTAAGTCGGACCTTGATGGAGACATCTTTTAATACTTTGGTTATATTTTAGATTATTTATGAAAACATCTCTTCTTGGTATACAAAATCTATCATCGGCCTTATTTCACTATTTAGATAGAGAGCCTCTCTTGTAAGCTTGCATTAGAGCTTAAAAAGAGGCTAAACTATAGATTGAGAAGAGCTCCATAATGGAAAAGACCTTGACTTTTAGATCCCGAAGAGCTGCGATGCAACATTGTTGTTAATCGACATTTCATTGTAATGTAAGGACGCCTGATATACCGTGATCCCAACAAACACATAAGATGAAATAAAAGAAACGGACTCACTGAATGTAATGAAATATAGGTGGCACGGCCAATCCACAAGTAAGAATATCCTGCTAAGTCATATCGATGTTGCTATATCCAGTGTTATATGTTGATAAAAACAATCTAGCGAGAACACTACTATTCTTCACTTAAGCATTTGACAACTAACAAGTATCATGTAAGTAAAGGCTAACCTCTAAACAAAAACTGGAAATAAAAACTCTTTGATTTTACATCAAAGTATCCGAAAACAAATCTGTTTGATGCTGTACTCTGAGACAACACCGCTGAAAATGATTCCGATAAGGCAGCTAACACTGTGAGCTGTTGAGATGAATGGAAAATAAGAACATTTGCCGCGGCACAAGTGTAAGGGCACATCATCAAGAGTGTACGAGCCACAGGCCTGAGTCGTAGTGGCGGTATTCCTGGTTTCTTTTGTACTTTTTCCCAATGAGTATTGCAAATGGAATATCAGTAAAGAAAAAGGCTTTTATATTGAGAATATGGAATATGTACATAAAAGTAGAAACGCTACAAACAACCTACTGAAAGTAACTAAAAGTACACTGTATTTAGTATACAGTTGTCCCATTAGCTTTTCTTTATAGAATTTATCAATTTACACCGAAAACGTTGCTTCCATGAGAATTTAACAATTCTTATACACACAAAAGAAGAATGTTACTAACCGCTAATTCCACTGAAAAGATATTAGAATTACATAATTTGTTTTAAGAAAAACTATACGTTATGGTCTACATTAAAACGAAAGAGAGACCACAGCATTAAAAAGGTTAATTCAAATCTTCCTTAAGCATAAGGTCCCTCAGATTGGTCTTGTTCATAAGTATGACTTTATTATCCTCTTGCAGTCCCTTATGACCTAAAGTCAACAAATGTTTGTGGGTTTGCACTAAAGGTAAGCATACCCCTCTATCCTTGCACTGGTTGTCTTCATTTTGTCCCAGGGGTAGCGCCACCGCGTAATGGTGTTCTGGATATATGTCTTGGAACATATTTTACACGAAATAAGGTAGATGAGAACAGTGACAATCTGACTTGCAATTAATATGGAACGTACCTTGATGGTATGGAGTAGGTACTGTGCATTTCATCAATGTTACGACAAGCTTTGCATCGCTTACTGGTACACTTGGTTTAGTCCCTTTCGCTATTTTCAGGACGTACGATTCTAGTTCTAACCGAGTGACAACTTTTTTTGACATCTGTCTTATCTTAAAAGGTAAAAGGGATGCGCCTTACCTTTTCGGTAAGCTCATTGTTAGCAATCAATATCTACACTAGCTCTTGCCACCTATTCCAAACAAAAATATTGCTTAAACATCATGAATATCAGCTTATGATGTAGGAACACATAGAGGATTGATAAGCATCGCACAGGAACAAATAAAAAGTGTCTTAGCAAACCTAGGGATCAGCTTCTGCGAGTCAGAAGAATGCGGAAGACTCAGCTTACTGTTACTTATCATTTTGCACTCCAGCAAGTCATAGATCTGATATCCGCTCGTTTTTAAACTTTGCTTGACAATCAATCAACTTTATGTTAGTCTAGTTTTGATCTGTTTCTTTGCAAACAGTGTCCATCACCCAATGTCCAGGAGAGAAACACCGGATTAATAAATTGCAGGGTCCTTAACTTAGCTCAGTCAAAATATTTCTGTCCGTTCATTTCTGAGAAAGAGTCTTTTTAACAATCTCTCAAAATTCAAAATGCGTTGGAACAAGTGAAAGGCTTTGGCACTTTCACCCTCCTATAATATGGTCTTTGCTTATCATAGCCAGCACTGATATGAAGATTTATTTGGTGACCCCTCAAATCACAAACTTCTATCGTCTTCCTTGAATCTTTAACATAGTCCTACAGAATCATTGACCGCTCCACCTTCTGATGAACATGGTAAAAAACCCAATCGCTGTTCACTCAAAACCCATTTAGTCATCTGAGCTACTAATTTGTCATCCTTTGAAGATAAATGGATTTGAAATCTGCCTACTTTACTTTTCTTTGAGACAACAATACAAGAGTGGGCCTATTGAGACTAAAAAACTGGAAATACAAATGAGAAGCAACAATTACCTTTTTGATTGAAAGCAGCTAAGATTGTAATTGCAGGCATTTGGTGAGGGAGACAAGATAAAAATCAAACGTTTCATGAATTATTTTACGATTAAGTCATATCCAGAGGAGTTGCATGCAGTTTACACAAGGTTCTTATTTTGCCATAATGAGTATGTACTTTAGACTGAGTTACGCAGACTCGACTTTCAAGTGATACAACAATACAGTGCCGAAGTTAAATTTTTAAGGCGAGGAGTATGTGAGAAAGCTAGTTCTGTTGCAGCACAACACAACATGG
>JAAAKM020006971.1:97123439-97148084 GCA_010016025.2 Alatinidae sp. Z8VKAUB7J3
TTTAGCAACTATCTTGTGCTGGCATCCTTTGATGCAACCCAAACCGGAGAATATATTGTCATATGCAGCACAACACAACATGGCTACAGAAAGACATTATTCGTTATATGGTGTAAATACAATGCTGCTACGTCGGTTTAAAGCAAACAAGAGGAAAAAAGTGAAAATAGAATTAACAGTCGTTGAGAAAGTGGAGTCGATTGTGCGCATCTATCAGATAGTACACAACAAGCCGTAAACAAACTGTGATCCAGGAAGTGATACTCCATTAACCACGTTTCGTATGGTATTATATAGTATTGTTTGCACTAAAATTGTATGATCTGCTACCGAAAGAAAGACACCTGTAAATAATAGCAGCTTTAAAACATAGTACAGAAATATGTGTAATCGCCGAAATCTATAGTATTTATATTCATGATATATAGCAAAAATAAGGATGACGAGATAACTTTGCCTTTCCTATAAAACACGATCTTTACTAATGTCATCATCGCTTTAATAATCGACCAGGCGCCGTAGGTCGTCTTAGGTCTTATACAGACTCTATTACTTTGTCCCTTAGTGGGAGATGCTCAGGTTTCACTTGATTTTACTCTGGATGCATTACCACCGGGCAGAAGTGTGAGTACTCACTTTTACCAAATTCGGTTTGGATTTTCTTAGTACAGTCAAATTTTATAGAAAATTATCATTTTCTAACGACCCAAAATTGTCTCTGTTAAATTTACTAGTCGCTTCTTTGGTGGAAGTGTTTGGAAATTTATCATCTTTTGGCCATTAACTCAATTCTTTGTTTTTGATCTTACATCATCAATATTTCTATTGATGCTGTAGATATGTTTACAGCTACTTGAACTAGTATTAGAATTCTCGTATTCATGTAATGGCCCATTTTTAGTACCTACATATGAAAGACAAATGTTGCTTTTGACCTGCTTTATACGTGTGCCCAATGTTTTGATAAACAATGCCACTGAAAGTTGTGTTAAATCGGGGCAAGTAAAGTACGTTTGGGTAGATGTAATTTTCTCAAGCCTTTGTGCGGACACTGCTCTTTGCAAATTGTCTTTAGGCATTAGGCAGTACCAGAAGGAATGAACCAATTTCGGATGTTCAAATGATAACTTTGGTTTGCTTTTCATGGCGTAGTTTTTGTTGATGTAGGGTGCTATTTGTTAAGTTCGGGTCGTATCCCAAATAGACTTCTGACACTAATAATCTGTTTTGCTTCAGTCACAGAGGTTTAAGTGTTCTCTCTTTAACTTTGATTTGAGATGTCTGATGTATTTGTACTGTGGACCTGTCTCTTATTTTGTAGCGTGCTCGTCGTAAAATTCTTAATTTCCTGTCAATTGTACTTTAATCTCTTGATGCTTCTTTAGTATTTATACTGAGTTTACACGAGAAGCATGTTGGTATTGCAGCCTCTCCTGTACATTCCGATGTAGACTGGAGACATGTGCCAGACTCCTTTAGTTTCGAATGCTTTTCAAATTTTTAAATATATTTCGTATGCCAGTCTAGTATAATAACCGAAATCAAACATGGAAATTTTTATTTCTCACAGATAAGTTAAGTAAGAAACATAAGTGAATGAACTCTTTTGTTTCGTTTTGCATGAGAATTACATTTTCTCAAATGGTTCATTTGTGAACTCCAATGGAAATTTTCACGTTCACTTCCATCTCTCTGCCTTTAATGATTTTGTCCTTAGAACGTTTATTAATATTCCTTTTCTGATTAAAATCAGGTTGAAAGATTATTTTTTGTGCGTGCCACTGAAATTGGGGAAAAGCTGATCAATGCAAAGGTAGATAACTGATTGTATAGTTTTTTATATTCTCAATTGTATCTTAATGACTAGAACGACTTCCGTTTTCTACTGTTCAAATGAAGTTGTAAGTTTCCTACAGTGTTCACAACTGGTGCCATGAAAGTTTTATTTAACCACTTCTTGATGAGACAAGAACACGCCACCCTGTTTACCTGGTGCAGATTAACTTTTGTATCCAAATTATTCACATTTGCCACGGCATATTACCAAGAAGTAAATGCATAAAGAACAATGCTCCCGACACTGAAATTTACCAAATTAAAGCAACGTACTATCGATTTGTCCTATTATTAGTAGCATACGTAGATTTAACATTGGATCATTGATTGCATACCAATTTTCCAGATCCGTTGGTTTAAGAGGCTCTGCTCAGTCACAGCCGAATAAATTAGTCCAGTCCCTTACAACACACTAAGACCTTATCAGGTAGTTGATTTTTCTTTCGAGACTTAATGCTAGAAACCACTATCATTCCTCTTTTTGTAAGACAACGACATTTTAAAGTGCTTCCCATTTTACTACTGCACAGTATTGTTTCTGTGTTTGAGGCGATGTCTAGAAGTCCTATACTACTCTTACATGGCCAATCACGGCCTAGCATTACGTGAATCTCACTTTCTTGTATTAGCTGCTTTCATTAACCTGTCTGTACTTTGTAATGACAATTGCAGAGCTGACCAGCAAATTCTCTTTAGGCATTGTTATTCACAGTCCAGAAGCTTTCCAATATACCAGTTGGGAGTGTTCCTCAAGACAATCATCGCTTCTCGGCCTTTTGGCAAGGAATGGATGCAGTATCTGTGTCGGATTCTTTCCATAATCTGCAAGAGGTGGTCCTACTGGGGGAGGGGGGTTGAGCCTGCCTCGTGGCTTACCTCTATGCCCAGTAGCCAAAATTAAGGGGCGCCCTTGGACGCCAAGCTGCCCTTTATTTATTAGTTAGCTTGTTTGGTGGTTTTTCTGTTTATTCGGGGTAGTTTCAATGTCGGGCCCACAGTTCATCGGGGGTCTTTGATTAAGAGACTGCCTCAAGACAATCGTCCACATACCTTTTTTTTTAAACTTTCAGTTGTCTTACTCGCAAATAAGGCCAGGCATGTCTCTCGAACTCTTTTTTGTTTAAGGAAACTCAGTACACCACAAACACTTACGATTCGTAATGTAAGTGGTTAGTAATGTTACCCTTGCTGCGGCTACTACTGTTTTGGGTTTTCTACCAAAGTGCAATGTATGTCAACATATGCATGATTGTCATAGAACGTGTCTCTGTAGAGTTCCATAAATAACAACTTACGTAGAATGAAAAGACATGCCATTAAGTTATGTGATAGAGACAGTATTTGAAAAGAGAGCCGCTGCAGTTTGTCAATGTTTAATTACGTCTTAATGCAACAATGTCTCTTACAGTGCGGTACCTCTGCCCAAGCTATATGTAACTTGACGTAATAAAAATTGCAGGAAAGAATAGCAAACACATCAGTTTAAGGTCGTTTGGTTTTTTCCAGGAATCTAATAGAACCTTCCGGGGTAAAGTATTAGATAAGGAGGAAAGTTAGTAAAGAATGGAATTCACGATTTTTCGCTTTGCTTGTAAACAAGTTAAGACTTTCTTACCCATACCTTACGCCACCCAAAGCTTTGGAGAGCGATCTGCAGCTTCTTTCCTAAGATGCATTTGGTTTATGTTATACAAGTTGCTCTGCCGTAGACGGAAGCCAAATCAGCGGCTTTAGAATATCGGGCTAGCGGTGCGTCCTATTGAATAGGAGTTAAGTAAAAAGAATTGGCTTTTACAATTGCTATTCAAATCCATTTACAGATAAATATCGGTGCTCATTTAGGAACTATTTGTGTGACACTGAGATTGGGGTTTTTTTCATTTTCTCTCCTATTTTAAGATTATGTACAATATTTCAGTTCCGGTGGATGATACTGGAAGTTTAGTCGACTGCCATTGCTTGAAGGTAAGTGCCTGCACTGATGTTAATAAACCAAATCGTCTTCAACATTACGCCGCTGGTACCTATTACAAATTGGAGTAAAACGATGTCGTCGCGATGAGGGACGAGGAGAGGTGGCAGGGGAAGGGGGTGTTTATCGACATTGTTGACCTGATTTACACTCTGCCATTTGACGGTTAGTTTTATTTAGTTCAGTAAAGCTATAATTAGGCGCCCTTTAAGCAAGCTCGGACTGTTGTCAGTTGTGTAATGAGCAACCTTTCACAAAGCGCACACTTCTAACGCAGGCTCTCATAACACTAACGTAAATAATGTAAACAATAAAACAGAACAACCGTAACTGTACATCTCCTTCTTCGATTTTTAACATATGGAATTTAAATGTCAAAGTAATTAGATGCACTCTTGTACCTTATACATAAAGATGGTTAGAATTAAGGCAGGGTTCCTCATGCGACGCCAGTAACCCTTATTGATTTATTTGGCTGATTGATTGTTATCTAATACGAATACCTATAGGTCACTATTTGACCCACTAATTCCTGTTCAATTCTTTTACACACCCTAGCCGATTATTTCTTTAAAACCCTTCATTGAGCTGGTTCATTTTGTAGCCTGCCATCAGGATTTTGGTGTCAAGACTTGCTGTTTCATTGGTGAAGAAAGCAGCTTTTTTATAGTTATTCAATAGCTAAGAATTACGATGAGATTTGCAAAATAATTGAAGATAGCAAGACGAATATGAAAATGTACAAGAACGATAAGAGAAGAAGTGCGGTAGTAACGTCATAGATAATGTAGTATCGCGTAGGATGCGCGAGAGCGTATGATAAAGTAGACAATTGATGTGGTAAATAGGTGTACACAACCCTTGGTGCATTAGACTACATAAACGGCAAACAGAGGGATGAGAGTATAGAAGGCTACAGGTGAATCGCCAAGGAGGGAGTTATCCTTACATCGCGATGGTACGTCTTCCGCTGAGTATTCTTGGTTTGATCATTTATTTTTGGTTCTTTTTCTTACTAGGAATGTGTAGCCGATATATCGACGGTACTAGCCTTGGAAATTAAAACAAAAGTGAAAGATTTGTTGGTAAGATCTTTTATGTCTGAGAACGTCAATCGTTCTAATGGCAGGGTTAACATATATTTTAGTCTTGAAGTTTATATTGCTTTGCAGAAAGCATTTCTGAAATTTTATGGTTGTCAGTCGCTCACAACTGACTCTTTTCACATGGTTTCTGTTGTGAACCTACCAGTTTAGAAGTCTTTCAGGTCATTTCGAATATTCTGCTTGCATTGAAGGTGGAAAGGCATTTACTGACAAGATAAATGTAGTAGAGTATAGTACTAGGCAAGCAAGTAAAGTAGTGAGTGGAAGTTTCAATTGTGAAGATTCGTAGTGCCTGTTAAAACACTCAATTAAAGTAATGTTTATATAGCTCGAGTGCTCCTACAAAAAGCTGTAGCCTTTCAAAGAAGAGCTGCAGACCGTAGGAGAGGAAAATGTTTATTTCGAAAGATTTCGAAACAGCATGTTAACTCTTAGCTGCGCGAAACAATGTTTTGGTGCAATATTCTTTACGCATGACAGTCACGTGTTTATAATGGCTAAGCCGCACTTATTGTATGCCATGCTACAGGTTTTACTTTCTAAGTTCACCTGGTTATCTGTAAATAGGTTAATCGTAGGAATTTTTGTTAGGGACATTCCAAGGAATCACGATGCTCATTTTAAATGCAAGAGAATAGAATGAATTCTAAGTGCCCCGGTAGCATTAAATCAACAGTAAAACACGATCAGTAATTAACATTTCTGTCTGTGCATATCTTTCTTGCGTAACAGATTCCTTCTTAAATCTTTTGGGTTTTATTCTACACAGTGATGGTATTGTGAGCGAATAGAAGGGCTTCTTTTGTGAGGCTACATCGATAAGGACGATTTAAATTTTACTTTTTTAGATCGTGCGGAAAGTTGCAGTATCGAATTTTCACTCCTGTAGTTTATCTTATTTTCCATGAGTTACTCCAGAGTCACAAACTAAGATGAAAAATTATCATGAAAACGCCGATAGTTAGTCATTTTAAACTCGAAAATAAGTCCCCAAGTCCACTTGTAGCCACATTTATGCTCAAATATATTAATTTTGGCATTGGTGCGGGTGCATCCATTGCCGTATTTTTTTATTTCGTGAAAATAGACTTCTACATTCTTTTATGCGATTTTTAAATGCTGAAATAATGATTTTGAACTTTCGCTTTCTTTTAATAGTTTGAACCAATTCAGAAAGTGTACACCAAAGAGCCTTTTGCTATTCACTGCAGCTTCCGCAGTGTCTCTCCGTGGCCAATCACCGTTACAGATTCATTGTTGCAATTGGTATGTAATTACGTAGTTGTTAGAAATGTTTTATATCATTAACCTCTTTAACGGGATTGCATTTAGAGTTATAACGTATGAGAGTTTTCACACGGTTGTGCAGTTGCCGATGTGTTTAATTTTGCCATGACTTTCTAAGTCAATTTTCTTCATCGGTCAGTTAAGGAAATCTCTTTACAACCTAACATCACCACTGCGCAAAAGAGTTCCCATGCCGTGCAAATCACTCTCACAGTTTTACTCCCCGACCCGTTTCTTGTTAATTCCTTGTTAATTATGTTATGCTGTCAGAAGAATCATTACTAATCAGGTAAGGCTTGTAGCCTGCTGCTAGTAGTATTGAAAGCTAAAACATGCATGGACTTGTGGTTTGCATTAAAACCCCACTAGTGACGACATGGTCAGATCGATGGCATGTCACCCGCAAGAACTCAAAACAAGATATGACTAAGAGCAGAAGAGCATCTAATGAACCGAGCTCCAACAGGTGAATTACTGGGCAAATAGGGGTGTAGTGCCATGCAAGGCAACCCTTATAAGGGAAAGCGACTCGGAAGTATAGCCTGTATCCTTACACATCGCGTATCTTGTCCCAACATTTCCATCAAAAAGTAGCTGAATAGCAAGACAGTAGGACTGAGGATACCAAGAGCTTTCTTACGTTAACAAATTTCAGATGCATGCCATCCTATGACACTACATGGCTCTGCTTACCGATTGATCAAGAGGAGTTGTGTCGCAAACAACCTGAGGATGCTGATGGGAGTCCCCTACAGCGGTCCTGCACTTATGCAGTCGATGTGTATATTTGATTTTCGTCTGCTGTAAACTGGAGCAGGTACAGCACTCGTATGCAACAAGGGTGGCAGAGCATCCTTCTTCAAAGACAGCGATGATCTCCAAACTTAGGGATATCTAGTGAAAAGGGGTGAAACCATCTTGATATACCCACTACCCAAATAGTGACGTAGTCACGGCGACGTAATTGTACGAGCAGGCGATGCACATAGCAAGGTTTAATTAATACACCCATGATATCGTTACATTAATGTCAGGCCTCTACTGTAACGTTATGCAATTACAATGTTATATACAAACTTTGAAAATAGAAAGGTCTGTGTTAGTGGAGAAGTTCAAGTAGTCCAATAAAACATTTCAGAGCACACTTGCAGTATTATGGATAACATCGGAGTCGATTAAGCTGTTAGACGAAGATTTAAATTGCTCAAGGCTTTTGCAAAGAAAACCGATGGAAGAATGTCTTTAGTTACTTTAGTGGAGAGCTGTTATATAGTCCTCCTAACGTGAAGTGGATTATTCGTTGATTATCGCTACCTTCCAAGTCTTTTTTTTTCTCTTTTAGTCACCAGATTTTCGTTTGACAGATGCTACTTTCAAGAGTCAGGTATCTGGAGGTAAGCGTCAGAATTCTCTATACTACTTAATCCCGTTGGGTTATGGTTTTGTAGTTTTATAAGTCTAGGTTAAAGACACTGGATGTGGGTCTCTATGGTATCCAAATTTGGAGTTTTCAAACAATTTGATGACAACTTTTCTAAAAAGTCAATCTTTCTAGGAGGCCGATATACAATGCCTGTCAGAATAGGCCTTAATTTTGGTAGCAACAGTTCTACAAAAACCCCTTCGATGTCTTTTGGTACGGTTTCTCTTGCTTTGAAACATAAGTCACTCTATATGTAACAAGCCCCCTTCCCCTCTACCTGTTTCGATCAGACCTTATTAATTCAGTCACAGTACTGTTCCCCTTACCCTCACGCCTGGCACGCACTTAAGTGCGATAGTCGGTTAATCAAAAAGCTCGATATTCGGTAAAAATCCCTAAAGAAAGAGTCCATACGGAAAAAATCCCTAAGGGAAAATCCTTAATGGAAAAAGCCATCTCGGAAAATAGGAAGAAATCCCTAAGGAAGAAATCCACCATGGAAAAGATCCCTGAAGAAAATATCCCTCTAGGAAAAAAGCCTTAAGGTAAAAATCCACTTATGTCGTCGCTAGGTAAAAATCCCCCTAAACGTGAACATGTTGTAAAAGCACGAGAATCCTTCGTTTGTAGACATACTACATATTATGCTGGCTGGTACAAGCTTATGTTTTTAAGGGCGCTAAGTTAAGAATAACTGACAAGATCTCTAGGGTGAGATGCTTCTCTAGGGCGGGCTCCGTCCCTAATAAATAGTAAAGCCTGTCCTAAGAGAGGCTACTTTGCAATACGGTAACAAGTTAGGCGTACTTCACAAAGGTTGGTATAATGATTGAGATGGGTCATGCATTTTTGATGGCACTGCTGTGAGATTAGCCGATAACCATTTGGCACATTAGTACGAGTACCACCATCTCGTATGATATGATGCATCGGCAGTGTCACTGCAGCGTATCCGAGCTCTAATAGAAAGTGCTGCCACTTCGTTCGGTATTTGTATCTCACTATCACTATCAACACGTGGGCGCTCCAGAAAATTCCGTGTTGCTAGCAATCCTACCACTGAAATGACCAGTTTAGCGTAGGCTTCAACAAATAAACAAGACCCTTACAGATCATCAAAATCCCGCAACAGGAACTTGTATATTATCTATGAAACATGGATCACTACCTTGAATTTCAAGAACGTTCTTGCTATTCACAAACCTAATAGACGCTAACGCAACAACATCAATCCAAGAATCCACGCAGTTTGGTCTATATTCCTGGTTCTTACTTCTTGTTTCATTTCTGTTCATATTCAATGTATACTTTAAGCCTTTAGTAGTCGCGGATGTTACATATGTAACACATTTAGTCAAGTAGTACATTCATATTGACTAAAATTGTCACGTTTACTTGGATTTCAAGTTTAAAATTTACATATCAAACTTAACCCAAAGAAAGGGGGGCAGTATTTAGCCGTAAAATTTCAAAAACTGAGACTCGGCAATCCTGAGCAATGAGAAAATAATTCCCACTACAGCTACAGACCTATTTCAACTTCGATAATTTATTGTTATTATCAGGATTATAATTATATACTTTACATAAAGTTAATAAGGAAAGTGTGCCTTCACAACTAGTTTTTCAGGCTTTGATGAAACTCAAATTAAGCTAAAGACAAAATTGTTCAAGGTGATGGGTTATGGTTAGTTACCATCAAACCAACTAGCAAGCATGCAGAACTTCAAAATAGGTTTGTGTCACATGTGAGCTCATGAAATTATGATTGCTGTCTGAATACTAGATACGCATACAGCAACAAGAGTATATGTCCAAGGGATGACACCATTACAGAAACATTTTCTATCGGTTGGCCATTGGAAAAATGTGGGCTAAAATTACTACACTCAGACACTATTGTGAACTAATAAAATAAATTTTGCAGAAGAGCAGCACAATCATTGAAGCTTTTTTAAAAAACGTAATGCAGATATCATGGCAACGATTGAAAAGCAGAGGCTCCTGTTAGGTGGATTTTCACCTACAGTGGATTAGTACCTATCAACCAGGGCGTGCAATATTACTGTAGTGATTTTTTCTTTAGGGATACTTTCCTTAGGGATTTTTTCCAAGAGGGATATTTTCTTTAGGGACTTTTTCCATGGGGGATATCTTCCAATAGGGATTTTTTCTTCAGGGATACTTTTCTAGGTGGCTTTTTTTCCATTAGGGATTTTTTCCTTGGGGATTTTTACCTACATTCAAAAAGCTCAATAGTCATAGTAGTCCAAAGTATTTACAAGAGCTAAATTACTTCCAATTAAATTAAAGGCGCCTTTACACATTGTTTTTGATGAGAAACCTAAGCAACGGCTTGAGCCTCGAGTTTCTTCAAAAAGTTTTCCAATTTCAGCCTCCAAAGTTTCTCAATTTATCCAAATCAGCCTTCAAACTTCCTTAAAAAGTACTTCCTTAAAAATTATGAAGACTGTTATATACACTCACAAAATACCATTTTAACTTTGTGCATATTGTTTTGTGTTTTAAACGTAATATATACATGGACTCTTGTGCAAAAATATTATTTCCACCCATACTTTTCACTAATGTTTCTTAACTTTTGGATTAGTTCAGCCTGCCTACGTTTCTTAAGAGTTTCTTAAATTTTCCCAAATCAGAGCCTAAGGTTTCTTATAGACTGGTTTCTTATAAAAAACCCTGTACTTTTGATACCCAGATCCTTTAAAAATTGTGCTAAACGTACGAGGCACCTCTTTTACAAGAGACGCTTTGTTTGATACCTGGAAGGTGTTCTACCTGATCACCATTGTCACCCCCGAAGTTATTTACAGTAGCAATCCACTACAAAGTTGCTTAAGCCTTTCCTAGGATCTCCCGCCTGAAGCAGGTACAGCGGAGGGGGGCATAGACTTGCGGTTATTAAAGCCTTTTAAAGTTGATTTTTAAGGTTTGTAATACGCGTAGGTTGAAAATGTATTACTATTTGTATGATAAGATGAGATAGTTTCAAAAAGGCCCTTCTTGTGTAAGTCTAATCAAGAAGGTACTAGATGTGACATCATTTTGTTTAATGTGATGGATACTCCTGAAAGCTGTTTAGAAACTAAAGAATGATCAACTTGCGACACATAAGTATTCATGGCAAACAGCAGTACACATGGTCAGCGATTTTGTGAATATGAGAAGTCTCCGAGAAAATGAAATCCTTTGAAATACGTATGCAGGTCAGAAGAAATGGGAAAGTGTCCAACAATTTACAAATGGTGCTGCGTAGTTTGAATGCCTTTTACTTTGCCTTATCCATATTTATGGGGCTATTTTTCATTTAGTTGCCTTTCACTTTTAGGTATAAACGTGTTCAAATGGTTCATAATCTCATTTATGATCACAATTTTGTTAATATTATAGTTAATTGTGTACTAGTAATAAGGTTTTATTAAATATTACGCACATTTAGTTTTAGATGATTATGTAAAAACGTATCCCAGTCATGATAGTTTTTTCCACTTATGATCTCCTTGTTTCGTTCACGCGACGAATACTTAGCAAGTGATTCCCAATTCTTGTTCGAAGTCTTTTTCAATGAAAGGTATGAAAAGTCAAAAAATGTCAACATCGTAGCATGAAATGTTCAAAGTTGGTTAACGAACTGTGAGAGAACAACTTTTCAAAGTCTCTCTTGGACCAATGACATCCCTGGCCTTATCTGTATCATAAGATTTGTTGCTACCTGCATTACATGATAGCAAACACTAACTAGTTTGATGGTAAAGAAAATCAGGAAACCAATTTGTCACAATAAGCACATCCTTGGAAATCAAATTGGAATTGCAAAAGCAAAAGGTATTTACTTCCTTTAAGCTCCAAAATTTTGCTCTTGCAAATAATATCGTCTGGGAGGGTTATAAGCGAGTTACTTAGGGTTTCACCAAATCTCAGCATTGCGGGAGTGAAACCAACTTGCATCTAATAGAATCTCTTTCCTCCGGCCGCAACATCTATCAAACTGAATATTATAGCTTTCAGTAGATTTTGGAAGTAAGTTTCAATAGATCTTTTTACATGGAACATTGAAAATCCTGAAACTTTTATGACCTCCAGGAACATGAATTAATGGCTTCAGCATATTGGCAAACAAGATGTAATGATCCAATGTTCCCTTGCACTCAAACATAGTCGGAACATTGTCCCTTT
Source organism: Alatinidae sp. Z8VKAUB7J3 (assembly GCA_010016025.2). Taxonomy (NCBI): domain Eukaryota; kingdom Metazoa; phylum Cnidaria; class Cubozoa; order Carybdeida; family Alatinidae; species Alatinidae sp. Z8VKAUB7J3. The sequence continues at coordinate 97,135,261 of JAAAKM020006971.1, forward strand.
AGCATCACAATGGCAGTCTAAAACTAAGAGATTTTACCTACTTTTGGGTGCCTAATAGAAGGGGGTGTTGGAATAAGTGGGGGGGGGGTGAAACAAACGGGGGGGCTGGAAAATCCCCAAAACGTAATAAACAGGGGGGTGGAATAGATGAGAGGGGTTGTAAAATGAGCTAAAATGTAATAGATCGGGGGGCCTGGACAAAAGCTGTAAAAAATCAATGTTTAGAATCAACTGCAACTTCCTAAACATAGGGTAATACGACACAAACAATAGTCAGTTATACGAAGTCATGGTAGTTTCCCACATGCCTCTCAAGATTTAAAAAGAGTTCTCCTCATCCTTCTGCTCAATGACAGTGTTATTGCTAACATCTGTCATGTGAGTCCTCACACTTCTTCGAGCCTCGTAAAAGGCCACCTTCATCTTCTTAATGTGCAGTTTCCTTATTTTAATAAGGATATTTTCTACTTTCCTGCCAAAGTACCTCCTGAAAAACATGTCATGGGTGGGGGATTACTTAAAAATTAATAGGCAGGGGTGGGTGGGGGGTTGGGAAAAGAATGGACTGAGTGGAAATTTTTTAACAAATCAATTAGTGGGGACGTCTATTAGGCACTCAAGAGTACATATTATATACATTTTGTCCCTAATATAGGAAAGCTACCAAAACTTGAAATTGGCACCTGAAGAAATTCAAATGTATATAATAAAAGTGTTCAAAATAAAACTCCAAACATTTGTCAGAATGTTTTAGCAGACTTGAGTGATCATTAAACAAAATATGCACACTGAATTGAATACAAGGCAAACTCAAATACCCATGATGATGCTTTCAAAGAATTTTTTCCAATCAAATATACTGGTATCTTACTAGAGTACTGAAGTGTTGATGTCACAAAAAGCTTTTTTCGAGAAATTCTAACTATAACTGCATCACATTGTGAACCTTCCCTTTATGAGATATCACATTCAAATCTCATACCAACAGCAAGTAACAGCTGTTTGAGTTTGAAAAAGTCCTTAAGGAAACACTGTTATTTTGCTCAGTTCATAAACCATGAACCAGGTTTAAATAACAAGGTTTGGATAGACATGATTTAAACTGTGAAAGGATGTATCTCACCAATTGCTCAAATCACCATTCTCTAATTTGGATAGGTTATATATATATATCAACAAGAATACGACAATATTGTAAAATTTCTGATATTTATCACATGGTTACATCACACTTAAGTACTTAATAGATTTCATTAGGTTTTTTGACCAAAAACACAGATTTCAGTAGGTCACTGATTGTTATCATTCAAGTAGAAAATAAGACTTCAGTAGACGCAACACTACAAAAGAAGTGATTCTTCCTTGCTGGAATTTCATAAGTGAACCTTACACAGTTGCTTATAAAGTCAAATCATACACTAAATTCATACACTGCTCACTATAATAGGGGATGGGTCTAGCTGGTCAGCTAATGATTTGATGCAAGATGAATAAGTGTCTATTTTGACAAATTAGATTTGATTGTCTATAGCCCAGTTACAATGCACAATGCATGATGCATTGATAACATACATTACACAAAGATCTGACCTTTGTTTATCAGAAATATTAAAAAAATAACAATACAGTCCCAGAATCGAATGCTTTATGACACAATAAACCAAGATGCTAACATAAGAGACTATACATTTATGTTTCCAAGTATTACAATTTGGGTTTTCAGGAGCTTTCACACTAGAGTGATATGTCACAAGTGGCATGACATATGGCATGTCTTGTAAAAAAACTACATGAAATTTTCAGACCTCTCACAATGAGTGGCATGCTATGTGGCAAATGCAACATGTCACTTATCTGCCACTTAAGATGGATCAGACTATCTTTCAAAGCTATGCCACGCCACACAATTGTACTCTTAGCCTATTGGAATAGTAATTCTTTACATCACTTAATCAGCTAGGCATGTTAGGACTAGAGTAATGGCTCACCTGTCTGGTTCTGTTTCTTTGGGTGGGTAGTCAACTGTCAACATTTTCATGTAAACACGGCTAAGTCCAGTGTATTTGCTTTGACCATACATTATCGACTCTGGTTGAATTGTCTACTTAGACAACCAAACCAAGAACACTTTTGTCTCATTTCTTGATACAAATTCCTTATATGAATGCAATTTCCGATTAGATAGATATTTTACAATTTACTTCATTGATATCCATTTTGAATTCAATTTAGGTTCAGTAACAAAATATGGTTCACTGTTTAAATGGCCTCAGCTCCTGTTGCTGTATATGATAATTATCTGCATAATGATTTTATAAGATAGTGACATCTGAGATATCCGTTTTGAATTCAATTTAGGTTCAGTCATCAACTATGGCTCACCATTCAGATGGCCTCAGCTCCTGTTGGTGTATATGATAATTATCTACATAATGATTTTATGAGATAATGACGTCTGAGCAGACCTAGTTGATTATACATCTTTTCTAATTTTAGAATCTATAAGGTATAAGAACTTATATGGGCTGTACCAATAACCTCGTGTTACACTATCTCCTTTTAACTGTAATGTTATACTTATTATCTAAGATATTTCAATGAACACATCCTTTACTGAGCAGGGTAATTTAATAAGAGTGATATGGCATTTCCCATTTTTGTTTGAATACCACCATAGATGTGGCATTTGCAATGTGGTATATGTGACATGCCACTTGTGACCTGTCACTTTGCTGTAAAAGTTCCCTTAGAGCTCAATAATATTCTAAATCAATAGAATATACCACCCTTTTAAAACAGGGCAAGACAGGTCTAGCAGCCTTGCCGGCGGCGCTGGGCGGCGCAAGCGCGCTGGCGCGCGCGGCGCGCGATCATAACGCCGATTCCGCCGTTCTTATCGACAGCTGGTCGTTTTCGCGCTTGACGGCTAAGCGCATCAAACAGGCTTCGCCGTCGACCCGGCTTATTAAATATGTAGCGCCGCAGGTCTGGGGATCGCGGCCGCAGCGCGCGGATGTCGTCTCGGCGCTTTTTGACGGCGTGCTGACATTGTTCGAATTTGAAAATCCTTATTTTGAACGCGCCGGAGCGCGCGTGCGTTTTGTCGGCAGCTCGACGTTTCAGGCGGCGTCCGAAAACGCCGGCGACGCGGCGGCTTTCCGCACGCGTCATGCGTTGAACGATGCGCCGCTGCTTGCTGTCCTGCCGGGCAGCCGCCGGGCTGAAATTCGCCGGCTCGCTGCGCCCTTTGGCGAAACGGCGCGGCTGTTGACGAAGAAAATTCCGAATCTGCGCATTGTCGTCGCTGTTGCGCCAGCGGTGAGCGAAGAGGCGCGCGCCTTAACTGCGGACTGGGCGCGCGCGCCGATTTTGGTCGACGCGCGCGAGCGTTTTGACGCCTTTGCGGCGGCGGACGCCGCTTTGGCGGCGTCGGGGACCGTCACGACGGAACTCGCCATCAGCAAAACGCCGATGGTTGTCGGCTATCGCGTCGATCCTTTGGCTGCAATGTGGATACGAAGCGTGATCACGACGCCCTATGTGACGCTCATGAACATTGCGGCGGAACGCGAAGTGATTCCGGAATTTCTCCAGGAAAATTGCCGCCCCGCCGCGATGGCGGCGGCCGTCGAACCCCTGTTCGCAAAAGGGCCGGCCAGAAATGCGCAGCTTCGCGCCTTCCCGCCGCTTCTGGCCCGACTGGGCGTTAACGGTCCTCCGGCCGCAATGTGCGCGGCGAGCGCAATCCTGGAATGGACGGGGCGCAATTGACGCTTTTTCTGTTGAAAGCGCCGGCCGTCCGGCTTAATGCAAAAGGCGGCCTAGGGGTGTAGCTCAGTTGGTAGAGCATCGGTCTCCAAAACCGAGGGTCGCGGGTTCGAGTCCTGCCGCCCCTGCCACCTGAAGTATCGCGTCGCGGTGCTTCAAACCATGTGGGGCCGCCCCTGCCAGTCGCGATTTGATAAAACGAAAGTTACGGCGCCGTTTGGAATATTTCGTCATCTGCTTGACGGAAAACAATCGAGGTCGTTCCAGGTTTTATTCCGGTTGTTGGTCAGCGCTCATCGCTGGCCGGACGACGATAAACGAAAACAAAGTCAACATGACCTAAATGGACTAAACGAGGGGTTTATTAACGAGATTTGGACAGCCCCGAGAGGTGACCGGCGTAATTCCCTCAGCTAATAGGTTAAGAGTTGAACGCCTCAGTCGGATTGCTCGATCGTGAAATCCAGCCAACACAAATTTGCAATCAAATACACGCTTCACAATGCGCAAAAAGCCTTGTCGCCGGTTCGATGGGCGGCGCGGGAAGAGGCTGAGTTTTGCGGAAGAAACAACACCGTACTGATGATCAGATCGTATCGCGTTGTTAACCTGACCGAAGAAAACAGCCGAAGACCGGTTACATGCGTCTCCCGGACGTGACCTCAGACGCCGCGAAAAGCCGCGCGCCTTTATCCGCATAGCGATTCGGGTCATTTTCGTCCGCGAAGCCGAAGCCCGCCAGCGCGAAGGCTGGGAAGGGACGACGACGTGGTTTCAGTTCGCAGCGCCCTGTATTCACGAGAGCGCTCTTGTCGGTCTACTGATTTTGATCGCGATGGCGGGGGCGAGAAAATCGAAGCCGTCAACCGATATGTCGCCGGCGGTTCCGACGGCGAGACTGTTGACGGCCAAGTCAGCGGCTGTACGGGAGATGTTCCTTGATGAAAGCGGCCATCATGTGTTTCGCAGGAGGCGCGCAACCGGCTCGGTCGCCTTCGCCTCATCTTTGACCGCCTGTTTCATTTTGCCGGACCGCCCTTTTGACGCCTTCCTCGCGGCTTTCATTGACGCCTTTTTCTATCGGTCTTATATGCGTTCCCGTCCCGCGACAGCGCATCAGCCGGGCAGAGCCGACAGTCTTTGATTGACGCTTTTGACGGATGTTTTCGGAAAAACTCTATGAAACACGGGCCTTTGCTTCGCTTGAAAGACGCCGAAAAAAAGCGGCTGCTTAAGGTCTGGCCGTTCGACATCGGTCGCTGCGAATTAAAGTATAATGAGCAAACAGACGCGCTGAATTTCATAGAAATTCATTTAAGCTGCAATCTGTGGTCAAAAAAAGCGAGTACGATTTCGGCAAACGCCATTGGCGTCTGCCGCCCCAATTTTGGAAGCGCTTTTATGCCTCAGTTTGCGCCGCTAAAGGGTTACGTCTGAGAGCGATGTTGTAGAGTATGGTCTCGAGAGTGCATAAATGACGGATAATCAAAAGTTTCACTTTGTCGTTTTAGCAGCGCAACGCAAAGGCGTCGTCAATCCTCTTGCCGAAGCGGCCGGCGTCAGCCACAAATGCATCATTGAAATGGGCGGAAAACCGCTTATCGAATATGTTGTCGGGGCAATCGCAAACAGCGGACTTGCGAAAAAAATCACCATTTCCATTGAAGACGAAACGCCGCTTGAAAAAGCGCCTTATGTCAAAGGCCTTATGGCCGAAGGGCTACTGGAAATTGCCCCGTCTAAAGATAATCTATACGAAAGCGCGGCTTCGGCGCTGCAGGGCGGCGCTAATTTTCCAGCTGTTATTACGACCGCCGACAACGTATTGTTGACCTCCGAGATGATTCGGCATTTTTGCAAACACGCGGAAAATCTGGACGCCGCAATCGCGTTAATCGACAAGCAGACGCTGCTTGCAAAGTACCCTGACGGACAACGCAATTTCCATAAATTCAAGGACGGCGAATATTCCAACTGCAATCTTTACGGAATATTTACGCCGAAAGCGCTTTCCGCAGCGTCGATTTTCAAAGGCGGCGGCCAATTTGCGCGCGCGTCCGTCAAGCAGCTTATCGAGGCGTTCGGATTGTTTAATATGATCGCCTATAAGCTCGCCTGGCATGAGCGTGACGTCGCTTTTTCAAAATTAGGGGGTAAGCTTGGCGTTAATTTGGGCGTTGTCGACATGCCTTTCCCCGAAGCGCCAATTGACGTCGATAATGAACGTACGAAAAATCTTGCAGAGAAAATTCTGCTTGCGCGCATGGCGTGAGCAGGTCAGAAGCGATTCTTACTTTCGGCTGCTCTGCTAGGCGCATCTTTTTTGGCGCTGCTTGGTTCTTTTGTGCGCGGCCGACTGCCTCTTTCGTCAGACGGCGGCGCGGTTGCGCTTGAGCCGACGACTGGGCGGGCATTATAAGCGCTATAGAGTCTCGCCATTTTCAAAAGTTTAAATAGTTAATCAGCGTAAGACGTGGCGGAAAGCGCCGTTGTCGTGAAAGCCTGATCCTTAGTGATTTGTCCAGTTCGTCGTTATAGTGTGGAAAAAAGGACGTATGCGCATACAAAAAACAGGCATGGTAATTTCAAAATATTTCGTTGTCATCGCCGCAATATTTTCAGCCGCAGCGCTGACGAGCGCAAACGGTTGGGCGCCGAATAACGACAATCGCGCCGCTTATGGCGGGCCGGCGAGGCTGGATGAGGCAAACGCCCATGCGGCGCAAAAAAACGCCGCGACCGCTCGCCCGACGTCCCGGGACGCCCTGAGCGGCGATCGCTATTTTCCAATCCGCGGCGACCGGGAGACAAAACTGCAAATCGGCCCATGGACGCCGGCGCCGTATAATTTCGAAGAGCCGTTCATCAATATCATTCACGCCTCGTCGGTCACGTGGAAAGCGGACGGCTACACGACTGAGGCGTTGTACAAAAAGGGATATGTCAATCCCGACACCGGCTTGCCTGCAGCCATGCCGCCGACCGTCGACCATTTGATGTCGCACGTCTATTTCTCCGGCAAAGACAAACGCTTTTACGACGGCGAGTGGGTTTTGGAATGGGACGGCGACGCCGATTTGAAAATGCAATATGTATCGGACAAGCTTCAACGCCGCGTTTCGCCCAGCCGCCTTGAGTTTACGCGCAGCACCGCCACGCCTGATCACGCGGCGATTCGCATCAACCGTCTGGGCCCGGGGGGTCTTCAGGGGCTGCGTCTTTATCGGGCCGAAAACGAAGCCGCGCTCAAAAGCGGCAAGATCTACTCGCCGCGCTTTATCGGCTTGATTTCGCGCGGTCATATTGTCCGCACCATGGATCTTCAAGAGGCGAACCGGGCCTTCATACGACGCGCAAGCCAAGTGTCGCCGATGAGCGAGCATTTCTGGGCCAATTCTTTGATGCAGGCGAAGTCGTTTGACTATCCCCACCGCTCGGTCCCGCTCGAAGCGCTGTTCGCGCTGGCGATGGAAGCCGACGTCGCCCTTTGGCACCACGCGCCGATGGAGCTCGGAGCGCCAAAGTCCTTTTACGACCCGACGCTGGTTCGCGAAAAACTGAGCGATCACGCCGGCGCGGTATCGGACATGGCGCGGTCAAACGCCAATGCGATTTTAGCAAGCCGCGAGTGGGATCTCTATGCGGACCGCTTTGTCGCCGCCCTGCTCGCCTCAGGCTATCCCGCCGATCGTCCGCTTTATACGACCGTATCGAATGAAGTCTGGAACTTCGCGCGCCGCTATCACGTCTCCACTCGTTACGCCTGGGGAATTGGCCAAGGATACGGCGCCGCAATCGGCGCGGGAAAATGGCGTTACCGTGAAGGATACGGCGTCATCCTGGCGCGTTGGGCCGAGGCGCTTGACGCCGCGCTGCAACGCGCCGGTCGCCGTCAGCGCGTCATTTACGTTGTTGAAAGTCAGGCGGCCAATCCGGCTACAACGTCAAATGCTATGAAGGGAATGAAAACCTATGTCGATCGTCGGGGCGACGGCTGGCCCGCGCTGTCGCGCCGCGTCGGCGTGTCGATCGCCGCCTATTGGGGCGGTCGGGGGTATTTTCATCTTTATGACGATATCGATCCGAAAGACCTTGCGCGCCTTCGGGCGCGCTTCGATGTGGAAGTGCGGCGCAATCCCGACGATTTGGCGCGGCGGCTTGCAGACTTTTATATAAACGGTCCGGACGCGGTAATCGGAACCAAATCGTGGGTGCTGGCGAAATTTGCGGACCACGCGCGTCGGGCCGGGTTTTACGGGGTTTCGCTTATCGGCGCCTATGAGGGGGGAAGTCACGACGAAGCGCCGTCGTTTTTCCGCAAGACCTACGGCGAGAACGCCGGACCGCTCCGGGCGTGGCGGAAAGCGTATCTTTGGGGTCCGGAAGGCGCCCGGGTCAACACCGCCGTCAACGACGCGCTCGCCGAGGCCTATCCGGGCCTGATTCTGTCGAACTACGCCACGGTCGGCGCCGTCGGCGGGCAGTCCTGGTTTGACGGCATGTATAACGAAAACAACGCCATGCAGCGCTCCTGGGCCAAATATCAACGCCGGCCGGCGGACCAATGAACGATATCCTTCTGCGCGCCGCTTGACGGCGCGCGGAAAAGGTTTACCTAAGGGCCATCTTCCGAAACCCTCAGAAGACCCAATCAGCGTGGCGTCGGCGCCCGGCAACTTGCGTCTTCGACAGCGAAATCGGCCGAAAGAGAGATATTGGCAGATGGTGAAGAGCAAGAAATCCGGCGGCGCCGCCGTCATTGAAGGCAAAGCGGCCGAAGTCAAAAAGAAAAAGAAAGCGAATCCGCTTGAGTTTTTACAGCAGGTCCGCAACGAAGGCTCGAAAGTCACATGGACGTCTCGCAACGAGACCATGGTGTCGACGATAATGGTGCTGATCATGGTCGCGATTATGGCGGTCTTCTTTTTTGTCGTTGATCAGGGCCTGCGTTTCGGCGTTTGCAATATTCTGCCGATCGAATGCGTTGCGCTTAACAACTAACATTTCCGCAAGGGACGGACTGCGCCATGGCGACGAACTGGTACATCGTTCACGCATATTCAAACTTTGAAAAAAAGGTGGCGGAGTCGATTCAGCTCGCCGCCAGGGAAAAGGGCCTGGACCATTTCATCGAGGAAGTGTTCGTGCCGACCGAGGAGGTCACCGAAGTGCGTCGCGGCCGGAAAGTGAATACGGAGCGGCGGTTTTTCCCGGGTTACGTGCTGGTCAAAATGGATTTGAACGATGAAACGTACCATTTGATCAAGGATACGCCGAAAGTGACCGGCTTTCTCGGTTCCGGCAACAAGCCGCTGCCGGTTCCGCAAAAGGAAGTCGACCGCATTCGCGGCGTTATGGAAGAGGGCGAAGCGCGCCCGCGGCCGAGCATCACTTTTGAAATTGGCGAAAGCGTTCGCGTCACCGACGGTCCGTTTGCGTCGTTCTCGGGCGTTGTCGAAGACGTTGATGAAGATACGACGCGCCTTAAAGTCGCTGTTTCCATCTTTGGTCGAGCGACCCCGGTGGAGCTTGAGTTCACGCAGGTGGAAAAGAACAGCTAAACGGCGGTGCCTTGCAATTCGCCGGCGAATTTGCGCAGCCTTTTCAGCGTAGCCCGGTCAAACCAGTAATTGATTGGATCGGGCCGAGGCTGCAAATTTGCGAGGCTTTCTTTGGTATAGATATCGTATATCGTCTCGGGCATTGCGGCGATCCCGTTCTTTTTCAAAAGACGGTAAAACACCTCTTTCTGGAAATGTCGCTCTGAATATCGCTGCAGCCGCCGCTGGTATATTTTAAGGTCGCGCCAGTTCAACGACAAAGAATCGAATTCGAACGCCGCCTCGTCCGCAATGAGAATTCTATCGGCGTGGCTGTCGTCTGCGCCGCCGGCGAAGTTCGTCAGCAAGAGATAGGAGATGATGCCGTCTTCGCCTTTCGCGCCGAGCGGCAAACGAATGTCGCGGCGACGAAATCCATCAAGCGCGGCGCCGGTAAGTGCGTACAGATTGCCGCTTATATAATGATTGAGCAACAGGCGGGCCGCCCAACGGCGGCGACTGCGCCCGGCGGCCGGCAGCGCCCACGTCGCTTGCCTGGGAGTCCATCAAACTACCAATGTATGACAATGTGAAAGGAAAGAACAATATAAAACTGACCCACCACAACCACCGTCGTCGGGATGTTCGATCGCAGGCGAACTCATTAAGATCTAAACTCGACGGAATTACACTTGTTTAAATTTATATTACGAATATTACGAGTTTTCTGTACTGTAAAAGTGCTTCCATAGAAATTTTGAGGCCAAAATCTATCGAGACTAAAATCTGCGAGTTATCCCTGGTAGGAGACTATGGTCGGTGTTGTATCCCCAGCTAGATCTTCTGAGGTTGCTCCTTATATCTTACTTTCATCAATTTGCCTGTTGAAATAAAGGTTTTGTCCCTTAATTTAATATCTGTAGGAAATGTGTCTGTTTTCTTCTCCATTGCAAGATCACTCAGTAACCCAGATCGCCCAGTATATCACAGATCTCTGCTCCTTCCCTGCGTGTTAGTTTGTATCAACAAGTTAAGTTGCTGACTGTGTAGTTTAGTGGAAAGTTTCTATCATTTTACTCGGGAAATGGTGGCGTAAACAAAAAGCTAACACTCGCAAAATTTGGCCGACTTGAAGGTAGGTTTAAGGTACGAAACCGACGTGTGTCACACATCAAAAATTGTATGAATTGTTGCTGAAAGTCAAAAGCATTTGATATATCGTTTAGTATTTTGGGGGTGCACTCCTAATGAATTTTATGTCTTTCACATACCCCTTTTTGTGATGAATCTTGATTATGCATAATTATGCATAATACTGTATAATAAATATGAAGTTATTTCTCTTCGGTGACTGGTGACGCGCAAACATATTGTCTGTATTGTTTCTTTCAATGAATGACAGCCGTAGAATGAATTTTATCGTTGCACTGGGCGTCAACGTTATGTGATTAAGATTTTTAACATGTTGGATACATCCCAGTTAGTGATATTCGACGTTGGGCATACTCTTTATTTTGATGTATTTTGTGCTTGAGTATGGGTGGCCACGCTATAAGAATATGAAGAAAACGTGGCGAAACCTGTGTATATTAATAATTGATAAAATTCTCTGTGGCCGTATGTACATTATCAAAGAGTTTGACATCACGCTGGCTTTTAAAGAAGTCTAATCGCAGTTGGGCAATGATGGTTGATAGTGGAGAAAACCATTTTACTGCTTCGAAGTGAATTCCTTACCAATGTGTGCGTTTTCAAATTGTTTTTTACTGCTTTACAGTTTGTTATTTACAACACGACTAAAAACATCTTCTAGTGTAGACCTACGGTGCCCTCAATGAGTTCTCAGATTCTCTGCAGGAGGGAATGGAGACTTTAAAAGCAAGTAAAAGGTCTTTAACGATCAAAAACTTTCAAAAATAGAGTATTATCCCCCAAAATCCATCTTCACTCAAATCTATCTTTATCAAAATTCATCTTCATCAGAATCAATCTTCGCTAATAACCATCTTCTACGAAATCTACTTCACCAAAATCCATCTTTCCCAAAATCTATCATCCCCAAAATCCATCTTTACTTAAAACCATCTTCGCCAAAATCCGTCTTTAGCAATCTGTCTTTTTCAAAAGCCATCGTCACCAAAATCCATAGTAATCACCTGTGTTAGTGACAAGGCCACAACCACACACCGATTGATGATTAATATTAACAAGAACGTCAGATGAAGTTGAGAGTTAGTCATTTCAAACAATCACAATATACTGGTTTGAATAGTCCTAGGTAGCATTTTTAAGAAAGTGGATATAAGGGATCCCAATAAAATTTACAAGAAAGTGTTGGATTGAAAAGGTTCCAACTCACATCACTTTTTGCACCTGACAAATGTTGGTTCGTTGGTAATTTGGTAACCAGTTCCCGAGCTTGCAACCCTGTATTTTCTAGCCCCACTTTCTAAAGAACGCCCCCCCCCCCGAAAAAAAATGTTGTTGCGTTAAAAACCACGGCAGCGATTCGTTCCCACAAATCAGAGTGTAATTGTTATTATTGCCCCTTTTTTATCGTTAAATTTATTACCTGGCTTCAATACGTCTAGGCTGTATTTAACCTTGCAGAATTAAAAGCTTCAAGCACATGTTGTTTTTTTAACAACACTCGTGCAAGAGTTTGATATCGAGTCAAAATTATCTTCCTTTTCTATAGCCTCGCCTTTAAAAGAATCTGTGATTCCAAATAGAAATGTGACTCTTTCCGTTCTTTTGTAGTTTTTCAGGAAAGGACTTGGTGATTTCTTTGTTGGTTGTATAATATTTGCGGAATTCAGTACACCGTTCTTCTCCATACATGGAATACAGAAAGAGGTTAGTGAAATTGATTTGGTAGTGTAATTACAATTCGTAATTTTCTAGTTCACAATGTTTACTGAAAAAGAGCAAAGTGTAAAATGACGAAGGACAGGGCCTTGCTTAAACCAATGTAAAACAAGAGGGCGTTTTCTGGTGGAAATTACTAATGTTTGGAATAATATTTATAGTGCCAAATTTTGTTATACAGTATTATCGGGTTTTTTTCGAAAGTATGGATATTGTTCCAGAGTACTTGGAGGCGTAAGCTAATGGCCCCACGGTCATGCCTTGTCAACAACGTCTTATACTTGTTTTACATACTCATTCTCCTTGCATAAATAGTGATACTATTCGTACTTAAAATTTACGTGTGCTTACAGGGATCGGAAAAATGGTTTGTGAGCGGGGATTGAAGTAGAAAAAGACCACTGAACAGAATTTAACATTTTGGAGAGAATCTGATGAGACTATATATACACTACGTCACTCTACCAGCTCTCACAGGGTTCTTGTGAAATGCGTGTGTAGGCTGCAATATTAGCAGTCACTTTAAACAAACGAAAGCTCATTTCAATGTGTCAAATGGCAATTTTATCTGTTATAAACTCCAATCGTATGAAAAGGACATTTGAGGAGACCGTCAAATATGTAACCGTAAATGACCGATTAAACGCC